>CM022298.1:53745073-54209847 GCA_011799875.1 Thinopyrum elongatum
CAGTTAATCAAGAGCACAAAAATCAAGAGTTCATGAAGCTTATGTGTCACAACATAAGCATTTGGGAAAAAATGAGGACTACACAAAAAATAAGCCTACACAATAACACGATCAAAAGTATGGATAGGACACTAAGGACAATCAGCATAACACCTACTGAAAGAGACAGTCAGAGCAAAAAGAATATGCCCCAAAACTATAAAACCTGGTGTACAATACGATTATCTCAAGATAAATATTTTCATCTAATTTGCTATATATCCGCTAGCAATTGCTTATAACATAAACAATTTATTTCAGAAGACCAAGTTTCGGTGGATTCTGCTTGACACTGAACACAGATAACCAGGAATAATAAGGATCGTCAACTAAGAGCCTAGAGCCACTCACTCGGTGTACGGTGCAATGAACTTGGCTGGCGTGGACTGCTACATCTGCTTCCTCAATAATCTGGCTCAGAATTATCATCAGGAAGCAACACCACAGATGACAGCCCCTTGAACAATGGTGTTTCATCCACAACACCACCGTCCGTTGGGAAAAAGGCATGCGGGACGAGGCTTTCTTTGAACCTATGCCGCTTAAGATTGAGTCGACCGTTCCATTCATACCGTGTCAACACACTGCCATCGGTGCCAGACAAGTGCCGCAGACGCTGCGACATAATGCCCACGCTCCCCTTTTTCACAGAATTAACGAACACATCTCCTTGGGTGTCCAGCACCAGGAAAATAACCGGCCTCTGCAATTTGATGCGGTACTTGAGCGACCAGATGTTGCTCTGATCACTAGTAGAAAAAGGCCCATTTGTCCCGGTTCATAAGGCCCATTTGTTCCGGTTCGGGAACCGGGACTAAAGGGTCGGGACTAAAGCCCGGTTCTTATACGAACCGGGACAGATGGGGCTCCACGTGGCCGCTGCGGCGAGCCCAGAGAGGAGGGCCTTTAGTCCCGGTTGGTAACACCAACCGGGACCAAAGATCATCCACATGTCAGCAGCTCAGGAGCTGGGGTTTTTGTTTTTTGTTTTGAGAGGGGGGGGGGGTTAGGGGTTTTGTAGGGTTAATTTAGGGGTTTTATATATTGTGTAGCTAGCTATAGAGAGAAATGTCCTCTCTTATCTCCGTGCTTGGTCGACGCTACGTACTACGTATAGAGAGAACTCGACACGCTAGCTAGTAAGCAAAGAAGGAAACCATAGTACACAAGATCGTCATGAACATATACAGGAGAAGTGATCGACCTCGTCCTTCTCCGAGAGAGGTTTCGAACAACAAGTTTTCGTATATCTATCCGACGACTAGCTACATTATACAATATAAGATCCCTAACATCTGATGTCAAGTTCCACATGGTATTCTCGGCTGGATTGATGACGTGGTCAAGAAAGAATCCAGCCAATTCCTCTTGAATTGCCTTTAAGCGATCTTGTGGTAGGAGTTCATCCCGCATCTGCCAAATCTAATTTGAAGAAGGGGGTCAATACATATATATGAATGAAACTCAACACAAATGTGGTAATAAAATAAAATTGTGAATTTATTGCTTACGCACTTCATATTGTTTTTCAGAGTAGCCCCCTTAGAGGTCGTTGCGTTGTAGATGTACTCGCAAACGTAGTATCCAAAAAATTATTCCCGCCTTCCTGCCACAACCACTTTACGAGAAATAGAGGTCAATCAAACTGATAATCAAGCATTATAAATGGTATTGATGAAACTAGTTAGAATCAATGGGAGATGCGCGGAACTAGCTAGTAGTACTTACTTTCGGGTGTGTAAATCGCAGATCCCCCGGCAGTCCCGGAACTTCTGCGGTGAACACTTTAAACCCTGCGAGACAAAGAAAATAATTACTTGATATCAGGAAATGAACAAAGTTGCCGATATGGTGTGATAATGATCGATTGAACTTACTTCTGGAGCATTTCAGTCATGGCCGCATACTCCTTGGGATCTTTTCGTCTTGAGTCTAAGACGGTTACTAGTCCATGCTCAAGCTTAATCTCTAGGAGAATAAGTGGAAGCTGCCACGCATGCATAACTCATCAATTACATTAATAACCTCGAGTAATAATGAAAACCGAATATGCAGAAGACAGTAACACTCACTTGAAGTTGTAAGGAAAGAGTATTTTATCTTTGTTTTGATTTTTAAGCAACGATTGTAGCAAGTTGGCCTCGGTTTTCTTTCGGATTATATGTAACCGTCCATTCATCTATGAGATTTGTGTTAATGAACCCAATATCATAGATTTGTGCATTTCTGCATTCGACGATCTTCAATCTGCATAATATAGTGAGGATAATTATATATACATGCAATGAAAGAGCTGAGCTATATATAGAGACTTAATTACAGAGAGTATGTATACAGACAGTAGCAAGTGATGATTATTTATTGAGGTCCTTTTGATTGAAAAACTGGAAGAACTCCTCAAATGGAACAGACAACAGATCAATTCCAACGAGGTCGTGCTCCTCTTTAACTCTCAGCGTCAAAATATCCTTCCCAGACTTGCAGGTGTCCATGTACCACTTATGGAATCTTCGCATCATCGTTGTTAGAGGAGGATCACCAGGTCTGACGAGAGGCTTCCCGTACTGGTATTTGTGTTCGTCCACCTCCATTGTATCAAAATGTGCATCGTCGGGCAGGTAATCACCGGATTGGTACCGGGCAGCATCCCCGCAGATTTGCGACAATATTGCTAGACACCTTGAGCGGGGGGCACGATTGGTTTGCCTGTTCGCCGAGCTGGGGAATTTTGTTCCCACTTCTTCGTTCTTGTAACCTTTTGTCAGTTGAAGTAGTTCCCGACCGGCGCGCTCCTTCCACTGCCTTTTTAAGAGCGCGGACATGGTTGTCATCCGGCGGAGGCGGTGGTGGTCGCTTCAGGTTCTTCACAGTGCGCTTCAATTTCACCGGATCCATCTTCTCCTCCAGAGGTGGATTTTTCTTTGCAAAAAAGTCCCTCACTTGGGCTTTACAGATCTCCGCGTTTTCCTCATCGGTCATCTCGTATGGTAACTTCTCTAGAGGCGTGAGAGTCGGACCGAATCTGTATTGCCTCCCGCCTCTGGCTGTACTGCTAGACGCCGGAGCAGTCGGAGTGGCTGCAGCTGTCTTCCTTCGTTGCTTACGAGGCGGAGAAGGAGGCGGAGTGCCCTGATCACTCGCCAGAGGAGGAGGCGGAGTGCCCTGACTCGCCGGAGGAGGAGGCGGAGGAGGAGGCGGAGTGCCCTGACTCACCGGAGGAGGTGGCGGAGGCGTCCAGTTCGGAAGGTTGATGAGCTCCTTCCGCCATAGACATGGAGTCTTCAGAGCAAGACCCAGCTGAGTCTCCCCTTCACCGGTAGGGTGGTCAAGCTGGAGCTCCTCAAATCCCTCCGTTATTTCATCAGTCATCAACAACAGCATAGCCTTGTGGAATCGGAAGGCAGTGAAAAGTTTGCGCGGGTTGAGGAGGTGTAACAGAGCCGACAACCGCCTTGACTTTGAGGTGCTGCCATTGCGTCATAAGGTGGCAATCTTGAGCCTCCGTGATAGCATCCACGGGGTAGCTGGGAGCCGTGAAGTCAGGCTGCTGAAGGACCTCGGTGGAAGCCACGCTGCTTCTTCGCTGAGATGGAGGGTAGCTTCTGGGGTAGCTCCGGCAGGTCGCTGGCTCTGAACTAGTAGTGCTTGTTCCTCTAGTGCTCGTACCCTTGCATTCAGCGACTACAGTTCCGTCTGCTCCACTTTCCTCCTCCTCTCCGGGTTTTGTAACCGCCTGCGCTGGGAAACCCAACCCTCCACGCAACGGAGCCTGGTGCCTCGTGTCGTTGGGTGCTCAGGATTCCCGAGGGCCTGTGTGAGCTCGTCGTTCTCTCTGTCGGGAACGACGTCCCTTCCTGCGCTGCGGCGATATACTTCTGAAGCTTCTTGACGGGTATTTCAAGTTGCTCCTTCGTCCAATGGCACTTCCCTGTTTCAGGGTCCAAGGTTCCCCAACCCCGAAGAACCAAGTCCTTGAACGGTCTGGCAGTTCAATGTCTCTGGTTCGACCCCTTTATCAAGCAGGTCCTTCTCAGCCTTGTCCCACAACGGCGGGCTTTGAGGTAGCCACCTGACCCGTGCGATGGTGATACTCCTTTTGCAGCATTTTTCTGTTTGTCGCTGACATCTTCTTACTCTTCTCTGATGTCTTGTGGGCCACAAATGCGGGCCAGTGATCTCTTATCTTCTCAAATCGGCCGGTGAATTCTGGAGTCTTCCCTTTGTCGACAAACGTTGATTTCAACTCATTCTTCCACCTCCTGAATAGATCTGCCATCTTCTTAAGAGCATGAGCCTTGACAATGGCTCTATAACTGGGTATCCGGATCCTCCTCTGGCGGTAGGGTGAAATTTGCCTTCAGGCGGTCCAAAGATCATCTTTTTCTATCGTTGACAAAAGACACTTGAGGGTCTTCGCTCTTAGGCTTATTCCATTGGTGGATGCTGAGGGATCATGTCCCTAACAAGAACCCCGCACTGAGCAGAAAATGCTTCTGCGTCCGGCTAGGTTCAATCGGTTGGCCATCGCCCTTGATTGCTGTGATCGTGAACTTTCATCCTGGCGCAACCTTTTCTTCGGGCCTCGTCTCGTTACCGAAGTTTGGCTCGATCCGGAGGGCTAGAAAAGAAGAAAGAAGAGAGTTAATATGTGTACATACCAAAACAATTAATGCATCAATTAGCTAGTCAGCACAGGCTTAATTAATTATATATACCTCGCCGGACTTTGCAACAGCTCCTTCCTCCGTTTGCTCATGGAGCCATCAAAATCATGTCCTTCCACCTCCATTGTTCGATCACCGGAGCCTGCTTCACCCTCTCCTTCAGACCATCGGTGTCTTGTTGAGATACGACAAGATATCACCTCCGCCGAGGATTATGTCCCCCCAACAACTGTTCTGCTTCGATGTCTCGGTGCTCCATAGTTTCTGCAAATATTACAACATGGCAATTAATATACAAACATGACAGATGGATATATTAGTGCAAACGTAGACCTAGCTAGCTCGACGCTTCTACGGTTTGGGGTGGTCCTCGACAACTCTTCTACGGACCGCCTCTCTCATGAATGTCCGACGTCCGGACCGAAAGGGAATTAACAAAATGACGCCATTCTGGATGTGCAGAAAATGGTCCATATTTTTCCTGATCTCATCTACCCTTCTATATGTCACGTTGTCTAGTGTCAAGAATTCAGAAAACCATGACTTCATCATTAGCCAGAAATGACAGGCGTATAATGGTACGAAGCTCTTCAAAGTTGTTTTGGAACGGAGTTCCCGATAGAATAATTCGCTTTTTGGTACAAAGTTCAGCAAGAGCCTCCGAATATCGCTATTTGGAAGGCCTTTGCTGAAATTCGTATCAAAAGGAGAATTATTCTATCAGGAACTCCGTTCCAAAACAACTTTGAAGAGCTTCGTAGCATCATACGCTCGTTACTTCCGACTAATATTTTTTTGAGCTAAATGACCGAAATTGAAAAGCACTTCAATGAACTCTGAAGAGGTTGAAAATTGGCATGATATATCATTTCACCCACATAGCATGTGCTAAAAAGTTGAGAGGGTTACGGCAAAAACTGGATGCACTTCGTGTACAAAATGGACAATCTCTTTCGAAGTATCAGGGTTTCGGACAAAAACTCACTGTTACAAAGGGATTTCATTTTTTTGAACTAATTTGAACTCCAGACTTTTTGTGTGCTCAAATGAACCATTCAACAACCTCATCAATTCAACCCTTTCTGACTTCATCTGTCTTCACTTTTTTCGCTTGTGTCCTTTGCTTATTGCGTCGTAACCATGGATATTCTTCATCGCTTAACAGGGTGCTTGGGTCAGCTTGACTTTGAAGGGAGAATTTCATGAAACTTTTCATAATCTTCAGACATGTCTGTTACCCTCCACTCCCACGATGTCTCTTTTCCCTGAAAGAACTATGTGGCGCTTTGGCTCATCGTATGATGTATTCGCTTCCTTATCTTTTCTTTTCTCGGTTGGTAGACATGTCCTTCACAGTAGAAACCGCGCACACATCATTGGCTAGGACGAATGGTTCGTCTGTGTACCCAAGATTGTTCAGATCCACTGTTGTCATTCCGTAATGTGGCTCTACCTGTACCCCCGCCTCCTGACAGATTGACCCATTTGCACTTAAACAAAGGGCCTTAAATCATGTCCGTAGTCAAGTTCCCATATGTCCACTAGTAACCATAATATGTGTCCTTTCCCCTCTTGGTTGCGCATCAAAGCGGACACACTGTTTTGGTTAGTGCTCTTTTGATCTTGGGCGATCGTGTAAAATGTATTCCCATTTATCTCGTATCCTTTGTAAGTCAATACAGTCGAAGTGGTCCCCTGGACAACGAGTACAGCTCATCAGAAACAGTGTGTTGTCACCTCTGAGAGTGTGTTTCCAACCAACTGCGAAAGTCCTGATGTGTTCACATGTAATCCAGTCGTACACAGCTCGGGTGTTTGGGGCAGAATGTTCTTGTGTTCATCGACATACGGGGTCACCAAGTAGAGTTCTGTAGAACTGTGTAGTGGTGCTTGAGACCAAGAATGCCTGTCCCTGCATATTATTGAGTCCCCTCGCGTGCTTTTTCATATCAGTCTCCATCCTGCTGTGCGACGAGACAATACTTCTAGGCCAGGAATGATCAACCAACAAACATCAGTTTGGTGGCCATGGAGATGCTCCTTCTGGCCAGCGCGGTTACGGACATATTTCTTTAGGATCCCATGAACCTCTCAAAGGGGGTGGCCACCCACTTGTTGTAGACTCGGGGCCTTAAACTGCCGTAGCTGCCCAAATTAAATGCCTCCTAATATCAGTCCTTGCTATATACTTTGTCTGTATTTGTTCTGTACTGGTAATTAACCCTACTCGTACTGTAACAAGTAGCAATGTAGTGTTAATTGATATGATATTTGATAGTCGTCTTCATGGCAGGTTTTTCGTTTTGAATAATATTGATTCCTGCTTTTCACCTTACTTATTTACTGTCTAGAAGTACCTATTAACGCACTTTGTTTAGCTTTTCTTGTAAATCTGTATTATCCTGACATAAGCATTTGTCTATGATATTCTTTCTGGTTGTCTTGAGATATATACCAAATGCAGTCCTAAAAGCATACCCAGGCATGTTTATGCATAGTAACATATTTGACATATGTCATTCTCAATTTTTCTGTAATGAGTTTTTGTTACAGAAATTTTATTAGGAATAGGACTATTATTCCCTAAGCCCCGGATGAATGGCACCAACTCACCAGGTTCCCTTTGAAACCACTTAGCCCGGCCTGAGTCAAATACAAGGCCACTGTCATCTTTGAAACCACTTAACCTCAGATAAGACCCCCAAGGAAGATGGTTTTGGAATGTTGAAGGACAAGGCTGAGGGGGCCAAATCTAAACAAAACATCTTTATCTAATTTTCATCACCCCTACTGGCTGAAAGATCCTGCAAAAGTGTACGGGCAAAAGGTGTTGAGATCAAATGGTTACTTAATTTGTTTTCTGTACAAAATACCATGGTTTTCAAATGTCAGCTCACTTATGGTATACAGTTGACACTGGTATCAGATAAAATGCACACACTCGTTATCTTCTTGCACCACACTGGGATCAGGTTTTTGACAACAAGCTGTTTTATTTTATTTCCAACATTATACAGTAGACTGAGAAACATATAAGTAGGGAACATTCTGTAACGTGCTTATGGAAATTGAGAGCAGAACAGATAACAAAATTGACTTGAAGCACAAGCCCAAACCCCTGAAGCTTCTGTTGGACGATGTGGTCTAACTTGTCGCCCATCTCGCGGCTCATGTGGTTCACCCAGTACCCTACTTTTCCTTTTCTATAAAATGAGGAATTACCAAAGTAAACTTTGTTTTGGTAGCTAACGCCTCCAACCTGGTTAACCTTTAGGTTGGTAAGCATCTCAAAACTGGCGAGTCTACCACCTCTTGAGCAACACCAGAGCTCTCCTCCTCTTCAGTCAGTGGGACGCCGAGGAATTTAGCTAACTTCCTCGCAACTTGCAACGGGTTTGAGGACGTATTTTATACCGCTGCGTCTGCAAAACTAGTCCACTCCAGCCAAGGTCATTATTGCATTGTGACCCGATTGAGTGGCTGTAGGTTCTTAGTTGATGATGTTCATTTCTGGTTATCTGTGTTCAGTATCAAGCAGAATCCACCAAGTTTCAGATTTTTCTTTTCTTTTCTTTATTATGAGCTATGTTGGTCATCTGAAACAAAATGTTTACATTGTGCCTCTTTACTTTAACTCTATAGATTATACACCCAATTGCTGCTGGATAGTACTCCCTCCGTTTGTATTTACTCTGCATATTAGATTTGACTGAAGTCGAACTTCGTAAAGTTTGACCAAGTTTATAGAAAACAATATAAACATTTACCATAACAAATCTATATGATGTGAAAGTACATTCAATAATAAATCTAATGGTATTGATTTGTTATTGTATATGTTCATATTTTTGTTTATAAACTTTGTCAAAGTTTATAAAGGTTGACTTTGACAAAAGCTAATACGAGGACTAAATAAAAACGGAGGGAATAGCAAATTACTCGTAGATGATAGTATTTGCCTCGAGATAAACATATTGTACACTTGTTCTTATAGTTTTAGGTTATATCCTCGTCGCTGCAAGTGTATTTTCAGTAGACGTTCTGCTTGTTTTCCTCAGTGTCCTATCCGTACTTTCGATCATTTTATTGTTTAGCCTCTCTTTTTTGTTCTCATTTTCTATCACATTCTTGTTTTTACCGGATAATCTTTGGCCTAGCACCTATCAAATTGTTGTTGAAGAAATCAGTGTTTTGTGCTAATTTTGCCCCCTCTATGAACAACCTGATATGATACAATAATAGGATTATGTGGCACATCACTTCATCTCACTGTAAACCTGCTATCCAGGAGCATTTACAGTCTGTAAGATATACAGTTTACACTCTTTCGGATAAAATACAGACCACTAGAATCACAGTTACAAACCAGCTAGTTGAGGCCATATGCCGTTTTATTATTATTCCCCAAATTAAACCAGAATCAACATACCACGTGACACATGTGATGAGCAATCCAAACGATTTAAAAAACACACACACACACACAATCAACATAGGGCTCTCCTCTCCCAACCAGAAGAAGCAGAGCGCAAACGAGAACAGAACACATAACAAATGGCTCTTGCTCAAAACACGAGCCCGGAGCCCTGGAGCTTGTGCTGGACGATGCGGTCGAGCTTCTCCGCCATCTCGCGGCTCATGTGGTTCGCCCAGTCCCCTACCTCGCCCTTCCTATAGAACATGGAGTTATCAACGTGAACTCTATTCCCGTGGCTGACGCCACCGACCTGGTTCACCTCCAGGCCGGTGAGCGTCTCGAAGCTGCACATCCTCACGACCTCCTCCGCGACGCCGGACCTCTCCTCCTCCTCGGTCAGCGGGACGCCGAGGAAGCTCGCGAGCCTCCTCACGACCCGCGCCGGGTCCGACTTGATCTCCTCATACTTGAGGACGAGGACGGTGCCTGGCCTCACCACGCTCTCCTCCCAGTACTTGAGGCAGTGGTCCCAGAAGGGGCCGTAGGGCGAGAACCCCTCGCAGAACATGCCCAAGGCGTCGTCCATCGACAGGCCGGCGCCGCCGCGCCGCGCCGCCAGCTTGTTCTCGAAGTGCAGCCTGGAGACGAGCGTGTCCTTGGGGTCCCGGCACAGGTACACCACCCGGCAGCCGAGCGACCGCGTCTCCGGCGGGAGCAGCGACATGGGCATGTGCGTGGCGAGGAGCCTCGGGGACGGGAGCGCGCCGAGGTCGACATGGCCGCCGGCAGCGCCAGGGATCTCGATGAACGGCACGAGATGCTGGGGGTGGCGGGTGAGGAGCGGGTGGTCGGCGCCGAGGCCGTGGCGGGACCGGTTGACGACCGTGAAGGCGAGGGCCTTGAGCCAGGTGGTGCCGCACTTGGGCTGCGTGGCGAGGACGACGTCGTCGGCGCGAGGCGCGAAGGCCCGGCTGGCGCGCAGGACCCCCTCCAGGATCCTCGGCTTGAACCAGTAGCCCTTGTACTGGATGAGCGGCTGCAGCCACCCCTCCCTTGATGGGAGCGAGGATATGAAGTCCTTGAGGCTCTCTTCGGATGAGGCCTCTTCCGGTGAGCTCATCGGTGGAGCTGCTCCTGCCGGTTGAGCCATGTCTGGTCTCTGGTGTGGGAAGGGATCGGAGGCGAAGCTGGCCGTCTTGGGCTCTTGGCTATGAATGGGTATTGAAGAAGCCGGTTGGTGGGATGACGACATGGAGACGTTATAGTTTATGGAGGGAGCAGGATCTCGTGGCGCCGAAACTAATTAGAAATTTACAACATGGAGAGATGCCTCCCTCCAGACCCCATCTCCCTGCACATATATAAAAATCAAGCACTTCAGTTGTGAGGTTTGACGCATGCTCTGCACTCCAAAGTGCCATGTTCCTCAAATAACTCCAAAGTGCTACTGTATCCCAACCAAAATATATATCCGAGTACATCTACTAGTTAGACTAGTAGATTGCCCGTGCGTTGCTACGGGCTACAATGCATATAAATGAGTCAAACAAATGATTAAAATTCTCTTCAAGATCGAAGTTCATTTCCTACTAATATGCCCGTCCGTGTTTGAACATCAAACGGGCACCCATCGGGCTCCCCAAAACTCATCCTTCTGGACAATCCAGACTCCTCCAAAACCAGACCATATGTGGGGAAGAAATATGGTTGTCCGGACTATCTGCCATGTCATCTCCAACAGAAAAAACCCCAGCCCACGAGGCACCCATCCCCTTTCCTGCCGGACCCTTCTCTTCCTGCTCGGTTTCCTTCATAGCTGGACATTTCTCGCTCGATTGCCCGTGCGTTTCTAAAGCTCTGCTCTCCTGCCACCAAGCCTGTAACAATATCCAAGTACAAAGGTTCTCATATGATGAATTGTAGATCGTCATTCTGAAAGAACAATCTCGTCCCTTTATTCCAACTGGGTAAGATTACGATCTGTTGCAAAAACAAATAAGATCAGGAGCATCCCTACACAACAACCAAGAATCTGAACTTGTGAGCACCACGATTCAGAGTGTTTTTTTACATGTATGTCCTAAAACAATGGCTCAGTACTTACCAAAGCCATCCTTGTTCCTCTTCACAAATTTGAACATGCACTCATCCATCATAAGATCCTCATCGCTGAAGTAGTACTGCACCTACAATTTTGGAACATTATACATGCGACAATTTAGTGTTACTTGGCAGCAAATCAAGAGTTCGGAGTCAGGGCATTATACTGCAGATAAGCCTGAATTTACAGTTGTCCAACTAAATATGGGTATTTGGAACCAAAGGACCAAAATATTCTATTGATGCAATCGCTACGTTCATGTTTTTTTTCCATAAAAATCACAAACTCGGCGGAGCCATCCTGTAGCCACGGCAGGGATGACGAGCCGGTCAGCTCTGCCATGTCTCCACCGACACACCATTGACCTCAAGGTCTCCATCGGCATAGCAGTGACAGCCCTGTAGGGGGCATATGGGGCCACTCCTTATCTTTTTGGTTAATCAACGCGTGCTGAGTTCTGTAGTGTAGTCGATTACATTACACTCCAATTAGTAAAACAAGTTCCGTTTTTTCTTCATACCATATACATTAACAATGTAATGTAATTGTGTTTTCGTTTGCATTTCTTCTCGTGACAAAACACACTATATGTAACTTCATCCCAGCCCAATGATCCATCAGTCCGCCCCTCCAAAGTTCAAGTGGCATATGTAGGCATTCTACATAGGCTTGGACTAATTCAGACCTCTCAAGAGATTTTCAAAGATGCATCTCAGCTCGCCGCAAACTTGGATCAGTGTCCAACACATTAGAAGCAACACCAAGTTGAGAAGACACTCACCTGTGTTCAATCATCCCTTACCCATGAAAAAATAATCATCCCCAGTCGGCCCCGACCACACTTCCAGGACGAATGCCCTCCTGATGTGGTGCTGCTAATCATGGCCAACGCTCATCTATTTGTAGCCTTAGCTACTTGCATAAGTCTCACCGCCTAAGAAATTTTGGTAACCTATCTAGATTGTCGTAGTGATCTTAGATTGCCGGTTGTATATCTCGAACTGAAGTTCCAGGTTGTATACTTGTAGCAAACTACCCAGAAAGTCTCTATCTCAAGAAGAATTGCTCACAGGAGCTTCAGTTCATATGCATCTAGTCACAAAAATTCAGTTCAGAATACATACTTCAGTTTGTTTTGGTCTAGTCACAAAAAAAAAATCACCACCGGAAATTTAGAACACATACTTCAGTTAAGATTTGTTAACTTGATTGCTGCAGATTACCACACTGAGCTGGAATAAACCTGCAATAGGAAAGACGAAATTAAGATTTCCGACATCAAGTTAATAATCATGGAGAATTAGCATCTCTGTGCAGAGATTTTCAAAGATGCATCTCAGCTCGCTGCAAACTTGGATCAGTGTCCAACACATTAGAAGCAACACCAAGTTGAGAAGACACTCACCTGTGTTCAATCATCCCTTACCAACGAAAAAATAATCATCCCCAGTCAGCCCCGACCACACTTCCAGGACGAATGCCCTCCTGATGCGGTGCTGCTAATCACGGCCAACGCTCATCTATTTGTAGCCTTAGCTACTTGCATAAGTCTCACCGCCTAAGAAATTTTGCTAACCAATCTAAATTGTCGTAGTGATCTTAGATTGCCAGTTGTATATCTCGAACTGAAGTTTCAGGTTATATACTTGCAGCAAACTACCCAGAAAGTCTCTATCTCAAGAAGAATTGCTTACAAATCAATTCCACTCTTTTTTTTAGCCTTGTGTCAACAGATAGTTATAGTTAAATCAAAATCTGCTGGTTAAATGCCCGTGTTTACATCGACATTGCCAGCAGTTCACATATTTTTTATAGTTCCTTTATAGGCCCTAATCTTAACTGGTTGCGACCACTAACACCTTAGAAAGAATGACGGAGCTTCAGTTCATATGCATCTAGTCATATGAACAAAATTCAGAATACATACTTCAGTTTTGAATTGGTCTAGTCACAAAAAAATCACCACCGAAAATTTAGAACACATACTTCAGTTAAAATTTGTTAACTTGATTGCTGCAGATTACCACACTGAGCTGGAATGAACCTGCAATAGGAAAGATGAAATTAAGATTTCAGACATCAAGTTAATAATCATGGAGAATTAGCATCTCTTTGCAGATTTTCCAGAGTGGGATCAGACCAGATTTTGTTGACACTAACAAAACAAACACATTTTCTAAAAGTGTAATCTTGACAGTGAAAAACATCACAGAGCATTAGGCATGTATGCAGATTAATTAGTCCTAGCAAATCTATAACACCGGTAGTTTTCAAATTAGTCCTAGCAAATCTAGATTGACACTAAACCTTCTACTAAAAGTGTCAAACTAAACAGGAACTTTGCACTGTCTGGTCACTGCGTCTACAATTCAACATGATTGATTAATTAAGTTGGCAGATTTTTTTCTTCTAAAAAGAGAGTTGGCAGATGATCTTAACTTGCAACAAGTGACATGTGTGTAGCATGCGCGCACACCTAGCTAGCTTCTTGCTAATGGTCAACGACTACAGTCAAATGAAGACCTAGACCTGTACGGTGCTTAACCAATAATAATTCAGCAAATTACAAGTTAATGAAAGCATCTAATTAATTGACAGATTCTTGCTCATGGTCAAGGACTAACAATCAAACTAAGACGTGCATGGCACTTAATTCTCACTAACTAATAATGCATATAATTCAGTAAATTTAAAGTTAATCAAAGCATCGAACTAATTAATTACCAAAATATGGATGCATCAGAGGCAGTTGGTTGTGGCGCGTTGGACCTCTGGACCCCAAGGCAGGTCGAAGTTACAGTTGGCCCTCCGGCCGTCAATCACGGGTACGGACCCAAGCAGACCTTGATGGCCGCCTCCGCCTCCAGAACGTAACTTGCCAAGCATCCATTCAGACACAACATCAACTAACGGGACTGAATTAATCAATAGAATTAACTTCTGAAGATCAATCGATGATGAGGGGAAGAGAGAATTGTTTGGGTGGGTACTCACGAATCTGCTGCTCTTCGATCTGCTGGTGCCCTTGTCGGCGATGACGACGTCCTCGAGGATCTCGCCGAAGCGCTCGAAGTGGCCGCGCACGCCCTCCTTGCTCGTCTCCCATGCCAGGCCACCCACGAACACCTTCGTCAGCATCGTGTCGCCCCGCCCGCCGCCCCCTGATGAGCCATGGACATTCTCTTCTCCTTCTTCATCTGGAGTAAAAGATGGGGCACAGATCAGGTTTGCCTACGCACAACCATGAATGAGATGAGGTAGGGGATGAATTGTGGCTTGCCTCCTCCTCGTCACAGATGTGGCCGGTGCACCACTGCAGCAAGGGGTCGAGGGTCACAATCTCCAAGGCACGGGGTCGCCCTGCCCGCTCGTGGAGCTCCTCTCCTCGAGGCCACCGGCTAGATCCCCACCGTGAATGAATATCTGCTCGCCTGAGAAGCAGGGCGCGGTCCGTGGACACCGGGCGATGAGGCGGCCAGGGGAAGGCGCGGTCGCGCGGCCGGGAATCCGGTTTCCGCTGCGGTGCTCGATGGAGTAGGTGTGCAACGGAGGCAGGGGCGCCGATGCAGGGAAAGAGATCGAGGTGTAGAGCGGGGAACGGCCGGTGGAGCGCGGCGGCAGCGTATGGGGCAACAGAGGCGGTGTTGTGGGAACCCTAGGATGAGATGGTCGAGGTAGGGGTTTTCCACCAGGAAGGGTGATGGGATGGTCGAGACAAAAATAAATCGATACGTGGGGTGGTGGAAGTTGAGACGAAAAAAAACCAGCGAAATAAAACGGACGGAAGTGGTGGGACGAAAATAAACTGTGAATGCTATTCACCAACTCAGACATTAGGAGTAAAGATGGCATAATTGAACTGAATACTAGGAGGATGCAACAATCCAGGACAAAAGTTTCAAGAATATATTACAAGGGAGGGATCATATCATTCTGCGGCCATGCATCACATCTTTCATCAATCTTATTGCATCTCAAAGAAAGGAGGTCGAACAAATGCTCCCTCGGAAACGATATGGAGTAATTCGCGTGTTGTTCACCTTGGTCGCATTCCACAAAATCCTAGAAGCTTGCCATCAACGTCGCAGTGCAGAACATGCCCATAAAGCTCGATCAGCAACTCACACTCGTTTAGCATTGCAGTCATGCTTACTGCTTAGACGTCCCACCTTTAAATCAAGCTGTGGTTACACCTCCGATGTCTACAAATCAATCCGAGACCTTAAGGCTCAAACCTTTGCCTCGTAATCCCACATCACAAAAGCATCTACACAATGATGCCATCAGAACCACCACACGTCGCAAGCGCGTTATCCATCTCCACTAGTGATGTTTGAAGATAACATAGGGTTGGACAACGCATCCATGATAATGTCTCAGCCATGGTGTTGAATACTATTGTGTTGCCAAAAACATTATAGTGGTGCATCAACCCCCAATGTTGCCTACCACGGTGGGACACATGTGCATTAGAAGAGCAGGTGACTCCATCCAGTGAACGCTCCATTGGCGGTTGTCCACCATGAAAAATAATGTGATCTAGCTGCACCTTCCGTTACAGCTAACTTGTTACGACTTCACTCCAGTCACAAGCCTAGCCTTAGTGGCATCGGCCCGTGGGGTAAAAATTAACCTTGAAAGTATATAACCATTATCTTTCATTCTCCATACCGAGCAGAGTACCCGGCATTCTTCAGATGGAGGATGTTGATAGAAGCTACTATGCTAGTTCTGAACAATCGGCCATGGTTTGGTTCGGGAAGCAATGGGAGGGGAGCACAGTGTCACGTAGTCAGTTTTTTTTTTTTTTGAGGGAACGTAGTCAGGTTGTTGATGTCGAAGAGTCCATCACACTCATGGGACAATACAATGCAGGGTTCGTTACGCTCATGGAAGGAGGCAATTAGGGGGCCATCCCCCACATCGTCGATCATGGGGTTGTGTTTGCAAAGGACGGGCTGGCGCAAGAGCTTGAGATGGGCACCACAATTGCAAAGGACAAATAGATGGCGGTAATAGACTTGGTCGGGATGCTTTATGGGTTGGCCGCGGTGTTGTTCAAGTAGGGACTAATGGGTTGAGGTGGCACACAGTGGAGGCGTCAGGGCCTTAGCTATGCAGTTAGCTGACTACTCCACATCATTTTGGGAAAACGTACGTACGTTAGTAGAGTGAGCTGCGAGAGGGGGTGAGCTCAGGGAAGAGTGAGTAAGCTCCTTTTCGACCGACGGTGCAATCTGGTCCAACCGAGCCCGCGACCGACGCGGTGCTAATTGGCGTCTATTCGTTGTCGTCAACCAGCCTGCTAACGTGGCCTGTCAGATGAGGGTCCGCCTTGTCATAAACGTGCTTAAAAAGGTCTAAGCGACAAATAACTCAAATTGGTAGTGTTTTGCAAAAAAAAAGTGATAGCATTTGGTTAGGTCTATGTAATGTGGTCATTTTTGGGGAGGGAAGCCCCAGTTGTGATAGTTTTACGCTATTTACTCGCATTTAAGATGGTATTCTCTATACATAAACCTTCTAGGCTTTGCTTACATTGGGCGTAATTTTTGTGTGCTCCCCGGTATTCAACTCATGTGCATGCAATTAGCATGAAGGTGGCCATAACTTCTTGTGATTAGCAACAATGCGACATGGGTATGGTTTTCTCTGATCATTGTCGGTTACACTTGCTTTAGTTGTAATTAATATACTGATGAACTCAGAATAAACATGTTTTTTCGGGAGCAGTTAAAATAAACCTACTTACTTTTTGAATGGAACCTTTTATAGGGCATAATGGAGCCTATATTCATTGTTATTGTTGTAAGTGGATATGCTAGTAATAGTCAGCGGTACATATGGGAGTGGATATGTCTCTCCCGCAATAAAAGGAACATCCGTCTCGCCTCTGCGCGACGCTGTACTGGGTTGGCCCATTAGTTAGTTTGTTAGTTTGTTTTGCTTCTTTGCTTTTTTTTCTTATTTAATTATAATTTTTTTGTATTCCAAAAAATATGCATATTTCATAATTACTTTACTTAAGTTATCAGAAGTGTTCATCACACATTTAAAAAAAATTCATGTTGTGTGGAAAAAATGTTCGTGCAACGTATAAAAAAGGCTGATAACATTCAAAAATAAATGCACATGACATTTTCAAAAATGTTCTTGTGTTTCAACAAAATGTTTGTAACATTTTAGTAAAAATATTTACACTATGTAAAAAATGTTTGGGTAATTTAAAATAAATGTATTACTAAAAAATGTTCAAACATTTCGATAAAGCTTTTTACAATGTAAAAAATATTCGCATAATTTAAAAGAAGTACCGTACAATTCAAAAAGGGTAGTATGTGACATTCAAAAAAAAATGTGCACTCATTTCAAGAATATGTTGTGCAATTTTTAAGAAATATTTTTACAATGTAATAAATGTTCAAATAGATTTAAAACTATGTTTTGTAACATTCAAAAAATGTACATGCTAATTTCAAAATGCTTAACATTTATTTGAAAAAAAAAATATGTATTTGAATAAATGTTCATCATGTATTTGAGTAAAGTTCAATATGCATCTAAAAAAATACGCATGTATACGAAAAATGTACACCATGCATTGTAAAAAGTCGACATGTACTTGTAAATAAGGAAATAAAATAAAAAATGGAAATGGAAACCAAAGTGAAGAAAATTGATAAAAAAGACACAGAAAAACTGATACAAAAAGAAACACATGAAAGGTTCTAAAACCCGTCTATAGAACCTTTTCCAAAACTAATTAGATGGGCTGTTCAACTAACGCAAGGACACCCGCAGTGCCAGATGTGCGGCTATGATAGGACCCACAAAAGACGAGAAATAACCCTGGCAAATATATATCGATAGAATTGCTCACGTAAGCAAGGTGTGGGTTGGCCCATTATGCACTACCGAATGTGGGAACAGTTTTTTTAAGGTTCCGGGAGCTTCTCAATATGTTTTGGGAAGCTTTCGGATGTTTTTTAATATAATTTCATAATCTTGGTGTTTTTTCTGTTTACTTTTTCAAAATCCATGAACTTTTATGGAATTCTGCAAACATATTTAAATTGTGAACATTTTAAATTCTGCCAACATTATTTATGAATTTTGTAAATTGTGAATATTTTTAAATTTTTGAACATTTTATACCCATTAAAAAATTAAAAAACTCGACCATTTCCTGAATTTTTGGAACTTTTTAGAATTTTTTCAAAATAGGCCATGAACAGTTTCCTTGATTTTTTGAGGAAATTTATTCTTGAAGAATTTATGAATTTTTATCTTTTTTTGAAAATTTCTAATATATTTTAGGTCCTTGAAATTTTTCGGAATCACACAAAAAAATTATTGAACATTTATAAAATCGATGGCCATATTTTAAATTCTAAACCATTTTTTGATTCACATATTTTTTTAAATTTGTGAAAAATACTTAGTTTAAAATAAAACCGTCCATAATAAATGAAATCAAGACAACAAAATATTAGAAAAAACTTAAAGAGAGATTAAAAAATGGAAAAGAAATACGTGTGAGCGCTTCTGCTAGTCGCTCGCATTGTTTTTTAGTGAGGTCGGTTGCCCGCGCATGCCTCCTTTCGCTTTGGTGGACCAGGGCCATGAATGGGCAGTGTAGTGAAACTAGTCACTCTATCGCTTACAGCGATATATATAGCATATCCCATAATGATCAAACACAAAAGGAGGGAAAGTTTATTTTCACAGAAAAGGAAGGCAAGTGTTGTCTGAAAATGATAGCATGGGTCTAGGATCCCAAAGTTGTTTGATAGCTACGCTCACTGGGCCATTTGATTAACGCACACAAGAATGACTGGGCCCATCTACATCAAACTGGGCTTGCTTTTCCACTTGGGCCTGCTTGTATGCTCTCGGGCCCTCACTCTCATTATTGCGAGACCAAAGAATGCCTCACCTCAAGCGTCTACAAAATGGGGCCAAGCCCAGCATGGCGTTGCCTTAAGCATCTGCATGTGTACCCACGTAAGTAGGTATGTTACGTACTACTCTTTTTTGTTATCTTGCACACCAATATCATCGGAAAAACAAGAGAGATGGTCCGGAGAACACGTGATTCCTCTGCAACGGTGTCATGGTGGAGCCGAACGTCACTCAAACATGATCCAAGCATTCCTTTAAGCACATCGAAGGATCGACAACCAAGAAGCTCACAACCAACTCCAAGAAGATCTTTTTGAGCACCATTGGCAACTTCATAGCACTTGATTCTTGTGCTTTTATCATGTTTTATTTGGATTCTTATTTTATATGGACCATATTATGTATGAATTCAAAAGGTTAAGTTTGAAAACATGAAATTTTATTTGTATTTGAATTTCCAAGTTTTGAAATAATATGTTGTGATAATATATGTATAAACGGAGTTTGTATGCAAAGGTGTGGATAAATTGGCGAACCATTAAGGAAGAGCTAGATAAAAAATTAATTCCCCTAAAAATAATAGGGAATTAAAGGATGGGGAATCAAATTATGGGGGGGGTGAGTATTTCAAACAAAATAGGAATGGGCTTGAATAATGAACTGTTCTATGAATCAAATTCCAGCACAAGTAGAGCAACAAGATTCTGACTGGCCGAAGACGCTTTCATAGCTCAGTTGGTTAGAGCACCCGTTTAGTAAGCGGGAGGTCTTGAGTTCAACTCTCAATGAAAGCATTTCCATTTTTATTTTTATATTTTGGCTTCGGCTCGGCAGAGGACAGACAACAACAGCTCGTACTTGTTGTATTATTTTGTTTCTCTCTGTTCTTTGGCTTTGGAATTAAGGAGAGGTCCATTGCTATCATTTGGAATTAAGCAATACATGAATATGAATTCATCAAGGTTCCACAGTGTATGTCTTGTCCCTGCTGGCTGAGGCTGACCCTGTGTTGTCATGCCGCTTGGGTCTACACTGTATTGAAGCAAGATACTTCTTCTGCAAAATAAAGTAGAAGCAGTAGGTTTGATGCCCGGAGATTTTATCGCATTTACACTTGAAATGTTGCCTAAGTTGTGCATTGCCTTGGTCTTTATTATGTGATCACGGTCTGCAAATGCGCTCTGGGCGCTGTTTCTCTGTTGCAACCTCGTCACTACTCCCTCCGTCCTACATCCGTATCTAGACAAATCTAAGACAAGAATTTTAGAACGGAGGGAGTATTTTCTGATGACAGGAAATTTAGGGAAGAGCAGAGGCCCAAGACCGACGAGAAAAACCCGCGACGATCGAATGAATGAGCATGTTTGATTGAACTTGCCAATTCGTTTGCTTTGCCTAGCTTGAAACGAACGCTTCCTGGAATGCTCAATTATCGGGCCATAGCTTCGGCTGCTAGTCTTACACTCTTATAATTGATTTGGTTGAGATTGGAGACTTGAACTATATTACAGTGCGGTTGGATTGGAGACTTGAACTACTACCTATGAATGAATGAATGAATCTCTCTGCATGATTCAGTGAGAGATGCAGACGCATGATTGAGGCTACTTTTTCTGACACCGTCCTGTTCATCTCCGGTACAGTGACTGTGAGGGGTGCCACCAGGCATGTTCCTAGTATCGATGGCCTCCAACTTTATGGCTTCTCAAACTTTATAGTATCTAGAGGAGGCAAGAAATCAAAATGTGACGTGACTCTCATTTGCATGGCATGGCACATGGGACATGGCACCCACAGTTTTTGATTCGCTGCGTTCATGGCGCCACATCGTTTTCAACTTACCACACAGCAGGGCTGCCACTGTTCGCTGCGAAACAGAAACTGTGCGGGTGTGGTATCCCTTGTATGCCTGTTCTTCAAAGCCATGGCTCCCACTGTTTGTTGGGTTGGGTGTTGCCGGTTGCTTGCTTGGGTTCAAGCTGGGGCATGGGTATGGTAGGTGCTATTTCTCTTGCAAGCCAAGCTCAACAGCTCTGCTCGAGTGACTGATAGCCTAAACGCTGAAAAATTACTGACCTAACTATTTTTTGATCATTCGGATGCGGAAGCTCAGTCGCCTATCTGATGATCTGAGGGGACGAGAAATGACCGTGTTTCATTCTTCATATCAGTCATCCCGAGGAGTTAAATTGGGGATCCCAACTTGGGCGAGTTCGTTGTAGATGAGCCCATCGAGTCCAGCGTTGGTAGGTTGGTAGGTGAAGGTGATGGTAAGATACTAAGATTGTTGGTCGCTCGAGAAAGTTGATCATTAGTTTGTGTAAGACTCTGATTCAACTTTGAGCAGTGAATGATTAGACTAGAGAGATAATCTCCATACCACGGCAAGGGAACGACTTTGGAACGAAGCTCCTGCTCAAGTATGTCATACTACTTGCGGAACATCCATTTGAGTGACAACTAATTCTGGATGGAAGGAGTTGCATATTTGGCCTGGGCCCAATAGATAAACCCAAATAAATCTCAAAGGCCCATGAATAAAGGATGAAAAGTGGAGGTGCAATCTTTAGTCCATACCGCCGACGGCAACCGCATACATCGCGCCGACGGTGAGATGCCCCGCCTTCGCCTTCCTCGGGGCCAGCTCGGGCTTCGCTTCGCTAGGGTGTCCTCTGATGGCGGCAAGACGACGAGTAGCAAGGGGAAAGTCGTGGCGGCAGCTAGGATTTCTCCTTGGAGCCCCTCGGCTAGGGTTTCTCCTCCGGCAGCTTACGTATCCTAGCTCCATGACGGGTTTATGGTTAAGTAGATGCTTACATACACGCCCTCCATTATTGAAGGCAAGCGCTGCCCCGCGCGAAGGTGTGGCATGCATGGCCGCGAACAGCGTCGAGTAGTACAATCATGAGATTATGGAGATTTACCTTACACCTGGTCACATCGTTTTCACTGCCGTACGTACTCACTGCTGTAATAATTAATTGAAAGTAAGTTTAACGAGACGGCTCCGTACCACTCTAGCATTTCCTGTCTAACCGCTTTTGGATAGCTCTTAGGCTTTGACATTGGCGACGAGGACAAAGGGAGCATAATCATCATGGCCGCCCTATAGTTAATTTCTGCTTACTAGTTACAGGTAACGTTCCTTGTGCTTGTACTACAAGGTGGTTGGAGAGTGGAAATAAAGGAATAATCGTCCTTGTCGAACTAGGACAATGTATTTTCTCTTTATTTTTTCAAAAAGAAAGAAGGTTAAACTCCTGGCTCTGCATCATTGTGATGCACAAAACTCAAGGACAATTCATATTTGAAAAAGGAAAAATGCTTTTTCTTGGGTCTTCCTCCAAAGGGCGGCACGTGCGAAGCCCTGACCATCGCCGTTACACGGGATGAGTTACAGCCCTAGTAGTCACGGGCCATCCTCCTCCCCCCTCCCCCGCCCCCTCTTGCGGGACTAGCGAGAATGGTAGTTGGGCTCTTGGTCCGTTGGTCGGTGTATACATTTGGGCATGGACGACGTGGCTGCAATGGCAGAACCTTTGCCCACCCTCCCTCCCTCTGCCAATGACGGGAATCCTAAAATGGCTGGGTGCAGAGAGGGTGAGGTCCTAAACTCAATTCCACGTTTTCTCCAGTGTGGATAGGGGCCTTGGGCTTACCCAACGTCAGTATCTGGCTAACAAGAAGGCGCGAAGTGGTAGAGAGGTTGCCGACAATAGTGGTTTCAACAAGAAGTTATGCATATTCTCCGGATGAAACCCCATGATCTCGCCTTGGATTTGAATGACCTCAGGTTTTTTTAATTATAAATCGATTGGTTGGGCATCGATGATTGGTATTCAGATAATTAATAATATATGGATGCGGGCATAGGGCTATCCTCCTTACCGAAAAAGGCTTCCGCCCCGCTTTATATATAAAGCAAAGATCAACATCACCCGGTACAAACGCACGCCACCACCACACACACACCCAAGGCAAGATACATAGGTGCTGAGCGCAGCAACATCATCCCTAGCACTACCACCACGAAGAGATGAAGCCGCATACGACGAACCGTGAACTCCAAGGCGGCGCCTTCAGGAAGGATACGACACCGGAGCGCCGCCACCGCCCGATCCGAGGATCAGAGTTTCCCCTAGAGCTGCACAACAGGCCGTGAGAGCCGCGACGACGCCTTCAAGAAGGGAACGAGATTCGCCGCCGCCAGTCCATCCGAAGACAGAACAGGTTTTCACCCCGGCCAACACTCACCGCCACCGAACGCCACACCACTAGTAGAAAACAGGGCTTTTGTCCCGGTTCCAGAGGGCCTTTAGTCCCGGTTCTGGAACCGGGACAAAAGGGTCGGGACTAAAGCCTCTAACCTTTAGTCCTGGTTTGCTTATGAACAGGGACTAAAGGGGCTCCACGTGGCTGCCTGCTGGAGCGCGGCTGGAGGACCTTTAGTCCCGGTTGGTAACACCAACCGGGACTGAAGGAACTTTTTTGAAAAAAAAAATTTGAATTTTTTTTCTGATTTGCAAATCTTTGAATTATTTGACAATTTAATCTCTAATCACCCCTCCCTCCTCACTGCATCAGAATTTAATCTGTAATCCGCACTCATTCCAAATCGTCTAACTTCCCGACCGGTCACCCATCCTCTCACTACTCCAGCCTGAGCACGCTTAACTTTCAAATTCTATTCCCCCTAGTTTCCAAGTCTGCACTTGTTGTTTTTCTGACAATACTAACCTGTCAATCCTATTAACCCTTAGGAGTTGAACTTGAGCATTAAGCACCGTTTGAGTTTGAAATTATTATTCTAAAAAATAATAATTATTTAGTAACACTAATATTTCTTGAATAAGTAGTTTGACCATAGTTTGACAATAGTTTGAAGACAGTTTGACCAGATTTGACCATAGTTTGACCACAGTTTGACCAAAATTTAAAAAAACTAAAATAATTATTTAGTAACACTAATATTTCTTGAATAAGTAGTTTGACCATAGTTTGACCAGATTTAACCAAAATTCAAAAAAATTGAAATTTGAGCATAACTTTTTTTTCTTTAAGAATTTGAGGATTTTAAAATTTGCAACACTGCCTATGGCATCGAAATCGGATGCGGATTTTCGTGCTGATTTTTTTGATATATTATGCGTTTTTTTCGACATCGTATGCAAAAGATATGGCCGTTTTACTTTTTCATAACATTTTTTTGCAAAACATGTCGAAATTTAAGTTTTTTAATTTTCCTAACTAGTAGATGTAGTAACATAACTACATCTTGAAGGATTTTAATTTTTGAAGTTTTTATCATTTTCTTTTGTTTTTTACAAAACTGAAATGGCGATACACAGGGGGGAGGGGTAGAGTTTGAATCTCTTTAGTACGGGATGGTGTCCATCCAATCGTACCGTTGACTACATCTGCTAGCACCGTCCCAGCCAGAGTCACAACTAAGATTAACCAAATCAGAGTCACGTTCTATTAAAGTGGCAAAAAGAATTACTTTTAATATAGCAAAACTAATTCTATCAACTATTATTAAAGGCTAAAACACTACTAATACAAAACTTTACCAAAATTAATATTAATAAATTATAAAAATTTATCTACTGTTGTCTAACAGAAGCATACTACAACATGTTAAAATCTACAGAAAGAACTAACTAAAAATAATTGAAAACAATAATTAAAGGACTAAAACAACTATATAAGCAAAATAGTACTGTTTTAATTAAAATCGTAATATAAATTATTCTAAAAATAACCAAATAAATCTTACTGTGACAACAATCTAACATGTGACTAGGAGCAAAAAAAATTAAATTAAAAACTATTTTTAAACTCAAATTATTCACAATGTAGGGTTTGAAGCAAATTTGAACAAATTCGTATTTAAATCATTCAAATTTGAAAACTAATGGCACAAACAGAAACTAGACAAAATTTTGAATCTAATGCAAAAAGAATCACTCAAAAACATCAAATATCCTAAAAGATATAAGCAATTTAAAACAGAAACTAAACACAAAGAACAAATGGAAAATCAAAAAACAAATTTCAAAACCCCTTTAGTCCCGGTTGGAGCCACCAACCGGGACTAAACCTTCATGGCTCGAACCGGGACTAAAGGTCTAACCTTTAACCTTTAGTCCCGGTTTGAGCCACGAACCGGGACTAAAGGGCATCGCATCCTTTAGTCCCGGTTCGTGGCTCAAACCGGGACTAAAGGTCCCATTTGAACCGGGACTAATGCCTGCCCAGCGCCCTAGCCGCTCGAACCGGGACTAATGCTCACATTAGTCCCGGTTCATAATGCAACCGGGACGATCCGGCTGTGACGAAAGCCCTGTTTTCTACTAGTGCACCCCAGCTACCACGCCATCCACACGGTCATGGCCACCGGGCAGCACCAAAGCCACAGTCTCTGCCCAAGAGCACCGCGCTACCGCCACCAGGGCCGCCGCCCCGGCATCCAAGACCTTGACACCACCTCACCCGAGACCCACCGCTACCCCAACCAAAGAGATGGGTGGAAAGGTCCCACCTTTCGCACCCGTGGGCGACCCCAGCGTCGAGACCCAATAGGCCGGCCATCCCTGGCATCAATCGACCCGTCCTGCAACCCCGAGCGCGAGACGAGCTCGGTCCTGCAGCACCGAGAGGGGGATGAGGTCAGTCCTGCTGCACCGTGCGCGAGACGAGCTTGGTCCTGCTGCACCGGGGGCGAGACGTGCGATGGACTGCAGCTGGGAGAGGGCCAGCCCTTCGATGGAATTAGCGCCCGGGCGATGAGGAGATGGGATGAAGGCCGAAACGGTCAGAATGCAGACGAGCCGACGCCGGAGAAGTTGGCCGCCGCCGCAGGCAGATCCGCCGAGCCACCGTGAAGCCGCCACGACACCGGGAGGCCACCACCATGCACCGGACCTCCCCACGCCGCCGCCCACGGCCGGAGCAACGGCCATGCCAGCCCGCTGCCCTACCCGCGTAGCCCAGCGAGCTCCAAGCGCCGGAGCCGCCGGGCACACACCACCGAAGCCATGCACCGCCGGCCGACCCCCACTGCCAGATCCGGCCGGATCCAGCAGGAGGCCGTCCGCGCGCCACCTCCCGAGATGAGAGCGCCGCAGCCACCCCGCCGCACGCGGATCCAGGACGCGGGCGCGCCGCCATCAGCCGGCCACCCCCGCCACCCCGCGAGCCCGCCGCCGCGCCGCTGAGCACCGCCACTCGAAGATGCCGCCCGCGCCGGCGCCCCACGAGCAGAGGGGGAAGAAGGGCCCCGCCGCCGCCGCGCCCACCGGGCTTTGCCCGACAGAGCTCGCCGGCGGCGGCGGGAAGGAGGGGAGGGGCGGCTAGGGTTTCCCCCCGGCGCGCGCGGGCGCGTCGCAGGAGGGGAGGGAGGAGGGGACGTCAACTTTTCAACACGTTTGAGGACTATCCTCCTTTAAAAAGGCAATTAATCCTTTAAAAAGGCAATTAATACATTTTTGTCCATGGTTTTGCATTGAACTGTTTTCGCTGTGGTTCAAGTGGTGTACTTCGGCAGTGTGATGACACCAGAGGGATGGGTTTACCGACTTGTTAAGGACACCCTTGACGAAAGTGCCAGTACTGCAGCGCGTAGGTGGACGTACGTGCATGCAGAGCTTGTTGACCAACCATGTCAGCGTCAGTGAGCACCGCCCCGGTCCGAGCGTCCGCTTTATTAGCTGCCAACAACAGAGCATCCAAGGCGCAATGGCGTGGCGTCGGTAGCCAGCCAGCGATCCATCCAGCTGGGAGACGACAAGCCCACCGCACCGCGGCGTCCACCCACCCACGCGCGCGAGGGCGGTGGAGATCGAGGAAGAAGACGACAATGGCCGCCGCACAGGCGCGGCGGCGCATGGACGGCGGCAGCGCGCTGGCGTTCTGCGTGCTCCACGACCTGCTGGGCGCGGCGGCGTTCCTCGCGGCCCACCCGCTGCACGCCGCCTACGCGCTCTTCTTCCACCGCGGCCTCCTCGCGCTCGCCGCCTTCTTCTGCCCGCTGCTCCTCTCCACGGCGCTCCTCCTCGTCGTGCTCCTCACCGCCGCCCCGTACGTCGCGCCGGGGTGGGCCGGGGCGCGGTGCCTCGGGAGCACCTGCGGCGTCGCCGTCGCCGCGCTCTGCGCCGGGCTGCGGCCCGACGGCGGGCTCGGGCTGGTCGGGCAGCTCTGCTCCTTTGTGCTCGGCCCGGCCGGCGTCGGCGAGATCGTGTTCGTGGGTGAGGTGTGTGACGCTGGTGGTGGTTCTTGCTTTCTTCTGGAACAGGGGAGCTTCTTTTCTGCCGCCCAGGAGGAGTTCGCCGTTGAGCTGCCATTGCAGAGTCTCCGTGGAGAAGAGATCTGCTTCCTGAGCAATGTAGATTTTTATGAAGAAGAAATCCTCAACTTCAAAGATGAAATTCAGGAGAAAAATGTAGTCTGTGAGGATCTCAAGGCTCCTCCAGACTCTTCTCCTTCTTCAGAGCATTGCATTCCAGGTGAGACATTCATGCCAGAGAAGGAAGAGCAAGAGAGATCCATCAAGGTACAGAATGTAAGCGTGTCAGAGAGAAGGGGATTCAGTAGTGATCCGGTTGAGGAGAAGAGGTTGGAGTGTGACCCTGTTCCTCTGTCAGCAATGGAGGCGAAGAAACCTGAGCGGGTCAGCAAGCCACATTCTTCGATTTCTCAGCGAATAAGGCAGTGGGAATCTGGCAATCTGAAGAGTGTTCTCGATGAAATCGAGGATAATCCGGTGGAAATCTGTTTCGAGAAGGAATCATTGAAGGTCGTGGAGGAACCCATGCCATTGGAGACTGAATCTTGCGACCAAAAACAGAGTCAAGACCACCTCGCTCAAGAAGAATCTGACGGAAAGCAATTACCAGAGCAGGAACTTGTAGATGTCAAGGAAGAATTGGTGCAGTCGAAGGTGGCGGAAGAATGCATCATGGACCTGCAAGCTGAAGAAATCGCCTCCATTATTGGTGAACCCGAAGAAGACCCGCCGCAAGAACAGAGGAGCGAGGACGTGCAGGGCGAAGAAGATGCGCAGCCTGACGGACAAGACCACCAAGAAGATGTGCAGCAGCCTGCGTCAGAGCCGCAGGAAGAGCAGGAGCACGAGGACGCAAACGGCGGGGAGAGTCCCCTGAGGTCGACGTCCATCGCCCGGCGCGTGCACACGCGGACCTCTTCGGAGAACCTGGCCGGCGCAGGCGAGGGGTCGCCGTCCAAGGGGAAGGAGTGGAAGCGGACGCTGGCGTGCAGGCTGTACGAGGAGCGGATTCAGCTCAAGGTCTGCCGCGACCGCGCCGTGGCCGGGGCGTGCGCGGACGACATGGACATGCTCTGGGAGGCCTACGAGACCGGGGGCGGCAGCAGCGCCGTCGCCGTCGCCGTCGCCGGCGACACCAAGCTCCGAGGCGGCGGCAGCAAGGCGAAAGAAGAATCCGTTGACGAGGAGGAGGAGGAGGACGACGAGGACGAAGGGCCGGTGCGGCAGCTGTGCTGCCTGCAGGCGCTCAAGTTCTCGACCCGGAAGATGAACCTCGGAGGCGGCAAGCCGAGCCTGTCCAAGATCTCCAGGGTGCTCAAGCGGATGACCGCGCTGTCCAGGGTCGGATCGCGGCGTAAATGATGAAGATCGGCAGTAGCCATCGGCGCATGGACGGTTTTCATGGAGCTATGGTGACAAGTGTATCAGTGTTTCAGTTTGTGTATACGTATATGACGATGAAAATATATATGGGCCTGTTTGGTTTGGACCCAGATCAGGTGACTTGCCTCTTGGCGGTCACCGAGTAACATGCGGGCTCACATCCGCCATGCATTCATGATTGGAAGCGACCGAAGGCCAAAGCTACCCACTTAGTAACGCATGGGTTGATCATGATGGAAAAATAATTCAGACTTTACGTTTTCTTATTTCCTATCATTATTATTTTTCTTATTTCCTATCAGTATTAATTTGATGAGGAAGAACAGTGCATAATTAG
The DNA here is from genome assembly GCA_011799875.1 of Thinopyrum elongatum. Lineage (NCBI taxonomy): Eukaryota > Viridiplantae > Streptophyta > Magnoliopsida > Poales > Poaceae > Thinopyrum > Thinopyrum elongatum. The sequence continues at coordinate 53,774,201 of CM022298.1, forward strand.
TCTCGATCTCATATTTGTTTCTGCCCCTGACTAGTATTTTTCTTTAGGGAACCCTGACTAATATTTGACAACGTTACAGGGCATCCTAGAATGTGATTCATCAAAGTGATATATAATCTCTCCGTTTCAAAATATAAGTTCTTTTTAGAGATTTTAATATAGACTACATACGAAGCAAAATGACTGAATCTACACTCTAAAATATGTCTACATACATGTATATGTAGTTTGTATTAAATCTCTAAGATCATCGGACAGTGACCGATCACGCCTCAAAAAATGCATTTCACCTCCGGATACCTCAAATCCATATTATTACATGCAACACAACGGTCTTTGAGTGGAGCTTCGTCCGGTTCCACTCCCTGCTCGTCCGGCTCCGCCGTGGGCATGTCTGGCGGCCGGCTGCGTCCCTCAGAGTGTTGGTCCGGTCGCCGGCAAGGTAGAGTAGGGCATGTGACACGAGCCAGCTCACGGGACTCAAGGTGCAGTCGTCCCATGCCCTACTCTTCCTCGTCGGAGCCCGGAACCCGTTGAGTGCCGGTGGATGTCAGATCGATGATGGATCTGTCCTTGGACGAGCCGGCGACATCCACCACGACGCGGTTGCGGCGCTCAGACTGGTGCCCCATATGGGGCGCCGGAGAATGTGACTCCGCCTCGCCGACGTCCACCACGCGTCGCGCTCGCTGCGGTGCACGGCGGGCACGACACGCCGTGTTTGCGTCTGTCGACGCCCATGGTGCGTCCATGGCCTCGGCGCGCCAACGGAGGGGTTGCGCATCCCACAGATAATCTCCTGAGTCCGCTGCCTCGCCCGGCGGGCATGCCGCAATTACCACCACAATTACCAAAATCCGCCCCACGGATGGTCTCCTGAGTCCGCTGCCTTGCCCGGTGGGCACGCCGCGCCATATTTGCCTCGGATGCCGCCCAAGCATTGATATCCACTCCGTCGCACCAACGAAACGATTGCGCATCCGCCATGATGTTCGGACGTCAGATGGACCGCACTGCCTCGGCGGCGAGTCAGCGGCGACATGGCTCGCGCCGGATCCATGCGTCACTTGGACGGACACCAATGGATTCCCGGCGAATGGAGTCCGGCCGCTGTCGTCGGGCGGACTCATCCCCGGAACGGCAGAGCGCAAGATGCTCTAAGTAGCGCATGCTTATCAGTTCCATCTCAATGTTAATTTCAGGACATTTCAAAACTTCATTGTTGATTAACACAATGTTGCAAAACTATCTAGTTTTCGGCCGACAAGCCATGAAATAATTATATAAAGTCGTCCATTGAGATATATATGAGTTATTACAATGTAAGAAGAACAATTCTCAGACTATAGATTTTATTTAAAAACTTAAAATTTAAAACGAAAAATAAAACATAAACGGGTCTGCATAAAATAAATCTGGAAAGATCAATTTACATATTTATTTTATTTCAGTATATTTTCTCACGTACAACAAAAGTTTTCTCATGCAAAATCTGTATCGTTTTTCCACCATGGTCAACCAGTGCGTTGCTAAGTGGGCAGGCCTTCCCCGTCAAAAAAAAGTGGGCAGGCCTTCGGTCACTTGGTGTCCCTCCGATCACGAATGCATGGCAGATGTGAGCCCGCATGTTACGCGGTGACTGCCAAGAGGCAAGTCACCTGATCTCGGTCCGTTTGGTTTGTGCTCTCAGCTCAGCCTACCAAAATGTCGGGCATGCCAAATAATTTGTGTGTTACTGTATTTGGTTCGTTGCCAAATACTCACTTCACTTCATATTACTTGTCGCTGATTTAGTACAGAGTCTTCTTGCTTCGCCTTTCATAATCCTCCGCATGTAATCCTCGGAGCATCTCAAATTGCAATGATTCAACGGCAGGAAAAGAGGGCATGGCAGCAAAAAAGAGGGCATCAGGGACTAAAGATCTGTTCCTCCTCCCTAGCTTTAATTACGCTGGAAATCCAAGGCTTTCTTTGAAGGATCAACAGGGAGGCGATCTCCCGACAGCCTCGAAGAGAGTGGTAAGGGCATCTCTAAAAGCATCTTCAATAGATGGTTCATATGTAAAAATAACCAACTTTTGAATCTACTGAGGCAAAAAAAACACCTCTTCAACAGATGGTTCATAAAAAAAAACATCTCCGCCTCCTGGTGATATAAAATTCAACATCTCGCGGTGTAAATTTACATCTCCGGAGGCAGGAGATGTAAAAACCGCGGCCGCGCGCCAACGCCCAACCGCTCTTCATTTCCCGCCCCCCCCTCTTCCTCCCGCCCTCCGCCGCTCCCCGCTCGGCCGCCAGCCCGCTGCAGCTCCCCGACGCCGCCCCGCCGTAGATCCAGCCCCCCGCCGTCGATTCCACCCCGCCTGGGACGCCGCCTGCCGCCGCGCCGCCCCATCGCGTCCGCCTCCGCTCCGGCCGCCTCCGTCCCGCCCCGACCCCGTCCGCCTACTCTCCGGCCGCCTCTGCCTCCGGTCCGGCCTCCGCCCGGCGCCGCCCACACCGCACGCCGCCGCCCGCCCTCGCCCGCATCGCACGCCGCCGCCCCGCTCTGTCCGCTTCCGCCCCGCTCCGTCCGCCTCTGCCCCGCGCCGCACGCCGCCGCCCCGCTCCTCGCCCGACCGCCGCCCCGACTCGCTAGGCCGCCGCCCCACTCCCCGCTCGGACGCCGTCCCGACTCGCTCCCCGCTCGGCCGCCGCCCGCTCCCCGATGGCGCCGAAGAAGACGCCGAAGGGCAAGTCCGGTTTCTTCGGGAACTTCGGAGCGAAGCCCTCCGGGAACTTCGGAGTGGAGTTCTCCGACATCGGGCGGCGTTGGTGGCTCGACACGTATCCCACCGCCGATGAGGCTGCGCGTGCCTACGACGTGGCGGTGTGGCATGCCGGATGGCCGAAGACGGACCTCAACTTCCCGGAGGTCGAGACCCGGGGGGTGGCAGAGTGGCTCGTGCCGCAGGGCATCCGGATGGAGGAGATGCCGCCGAAGAAGGCGAAGAAGAGATCGGCGGTTGTCGTCGCTCCCGGCGAGAGCGACGAGGCGGCGATGGATCGGTTTGCGCGAGAGCATCCGCAGTACGTCCAAGCCGAGCTGTAGCAATACTGGAAGCGCGACGTCGAGGCGAAAAAGAAGGGGGTGAAGAAGGAGGACGAGGCCGGCCCCTCGACTGTGATCCCTATCGAGTCGTGAGATGAGGACTGGGGTGACTCCGACGAGAAGGACGAGGGGTGCGATGACCCGGACAAGGACGAGTTCTGGGAGCAGTTCCGCATCTCCGACGACGAGAAGTAGTTTCATCTAGTAGTTCGAATAAGTAGTAGTTGAATTTATGTATGAAACTATGTTGAATCTGATGTTTGAACTATGATGAGCTGAAGTAGTAGTTGGTCGTTTTACATCTTCGTTTTGGACCATCTGTTGAAGTTACTCATCTCCGTTTTGGATCATCTGTTGGAGTTGAGCATTTTTCAAAGATGTAAAAAGCACTTTTTGGTGCTCCAAATTTTTACATCACCGGTTTGAAGCACCAAAATATACATCATCTATTGGAGATGCTCTAAGAGCATGGTTAATAGTATAACCAACTGCTGGTTATATGACGTTGTCATGTCATATATATATCCCTCACTCATACAACAAGGTTAGCTATAATGTTGGGTATAAAAGTACTACTCCTTCCGTCCTATAATATAAGACGTTTTTTGACATTACAGTAGTGCCAAAAGACATCTTACATTAGGGAGTATTTTGGCAGGCTGCATGAGGGCAAAAATTTCATCCTCAACCTACTATTAGATGTTTAGTAGCCTGCACGGGGCCTCCTCAGCATGCACGAGCTGAACCCAAATACCCTCGTAGCACGCATGAATAGAGAACATCGCAACAACCGTTCGCTGGTCAGTATACACGAGCGAAGTGTTTCAAATAAATGTTAAAAAATTCAAAATTTGTTTAAATTTTCAAAAATACTTAAGACTGCAAATGGTAATTTTCAAAAGATTTTTTTTCAGGAATTCAAAAAATATTAAGATTTTCAAATATTGTATAAATTTTCAAAAAAGTCCAGAATATCAGTTTTTGTTTAAATTTACAAAAATTGCATAGAAGTTGAAAATTTATTTAAAATTTCAAAAAAAAAACAATTAAAAATTCAAAAATTCAAAAAATGTTCCGAATTTGAAACATGTTTAGCTTTTCAAAATTTGTTTAAAATATTAAAAAAAGTTCAGATTTTCGAAATTTGTTTATATTTTCAGCATTTTTTTAAAATTCCAAAAATTGGTTTAAATTTTCAAACAATGTTCAAAAAATTTATTCAGCAATCAAAAAAATTATTCAAAATTCGAAATTGTTCCGCATGTCTAAACAGATTTAGGCTGCCAAATAAAGTCTCAGCTCAACATGTCTCAGCACTTACACTGCTAACAAACGATATCAAGTGCATGTACTCTGAATGTCTACACTCAGCATGTATCAAAGAAGAACAACCATGCTAGTTTGAGAATGCTATCAAACGCACCCTACAAGACTGTGTGCGGAGCACCCACTGCCAGTAGGGAAGAATACTCACGGAGTGTCGGATGCAGTTAGGCTGCGACTCGGGCGTGTGATGGCGATAAGGGCCACCAGCGCCACGGGACAATTGTATGAGTTGTTCTCTGTCTCTCATTCTCTGTAATTTACCAAGAATTTGTAGAATTGAACACTGATTATGCTTAGTTATATATTTTTGAAACTGCCAAGGGAAAGGCTCTCCCCCTAAATATGCCCAGTTATAATTAGATTTATCCTGCAACGCCAAGCTATACCGCCTCTGCCGCCACGTCAAGTCACACCGGAGCGAGACCCGGTAGATGCTTTCTTCTCTTGCACCGGTCGAGCTCTCTTCCCGCCGTTGCGTACGGATTGCATGCAACTCGAGTTTGAGAACACCATGCTGAAGGCGCTCTCAACTCCGTTGATTTTCGACGACAAGGCCGCGTTGGGTCAGCGCAAGCATGCATGCAAGTCGTCGGACGAAGATGGCCACATGTCTCCAACGCTGCTGCCCTGCCTCGCTCCACCGCATGCATCGACCATGGGATGGAATACCAGGTAACCGCTGTCATGCAGCGCGTCGGCCACCTTCCGATCTAGGGAGCTCCGGGCGCCTTCGCACCACGCCAACTCATCACCGACGTCTCCTCGCCGCTCATCACCACACTGCCGCCACATCTGCGCACCTCGGCACCGGCGAAGACTAGAGCTCGGTGTGCTGCGCGATGGCGCTTTGCATGGACGATGTGATCGTCAGTGTCGTACACAAATTGGATGCACATCGTAGTCTTGATAGAGATGCTCTAAAACATTTTTCACAAAGCCTTGTGTCACTAAAGAATCACGAGAAAGCTAGTCGAACCATCTTTCCCCTAGGGACCCTATGATTTTGGCCCAGCCCATATAGCTGCGAAGAAAAATAAATAAGTAATAAAAAAGGGTGCTCCTATTTGGCGACCTGCATGCCAGGGAACGGGCGCACACGCACCCCCTCCCTTCCCCTATGCTCCTTCTGGGCCAACCCATGTGGGGCGCGAGGTGCCCCCTGTTTTTTTCTTAAGATTTTGAAAAAAGTTCTGACTTTAAAAAAGCGTTCACGGATTAAAAAAATATTTTGAATTCAAGAACAATTCTTGAATTCAAAAAATGTTCGCTATTTCAAAAGAATAACATTTTAATATTTTGACTAACAATTTCTTTATGGGCATTTTTTTAATAATGATTAACATTTTTTTGTATTTGATGAACAAATTTTGATTTCGATGAACATTTTTTTGTATTTGATTAACATTCATGAACAAAATTTGTATTCAAGATATTTTTTTGAAAAATAGATGAATAAATTTTGAATTAAGTGAACAAAATTTGAATTTCACAAATATTTTTTGAAATGAATGAGCAAATATCAAATTTGATAAACATTTTTTTAATTCAATGGACAAATTTTGAAGTTTTATAAACATTTTTAAATGTGATAAAAAATGAAATCAATGAACACTTTTTTACATTGATGAACATTTTTAAAATTCGATGAACAAAAAAATGTTCTCGGATTTGAAATTTTTTTTTGCAAAAGAAAGTGAAAACATAAAGATGGAAAAATAAAAATAAAAAATGAAAACAGAAAGGAAAAACGAAAAAAAAGAAAAAACGAAAGGAAAAAAGGAAGACCAAACGGAAGGAAAAAAGGAAAATGGGCCGAGCCATACGAACGCCCAGCACGCGAGGGTGTGCGCGCCAGGTCGCTCGCGGGCAACCAGCACACCGTATAGGCTGGAAAACCTATTTGATGCGTTTTGCGTCAAATTGTCGGGGTGCCGCTCATGCAATGGAACCGATCAACCAACACGGGCCGGGCCATCTGCAGCGAGGGTGTTTTGGAACCTTCTGGAAGGTTTCAGCCGGTTAAAAAAGCTGGGCTTTCGATTTTGGAAATCATCTAGAAGGTTTCTGAACAGTTTTTCTAATTTTTCGGTTTTCCTTTTATATTTTTTTCTGTTTCATTTTTTCTTTTCGCCCACTTTTTCATTTTTTCTTTACTTCTTTTTCTTTCTCTTTTTTCTGTTTTTGCTTCTCTTTTTTCCTTTCTTTGGCGTTTCTCTTTTTCTTTTATATTTATAAGTTTTTCTTTTTTTTCAACAAATGGTCGTAATTTTTAAAATGTTTGCATGTTCCACATTTTATTCATTTTTAAAGAATGTTCCTGTTTGAAATTTTGTTCAGAAGTTCTAGAAAAGTTTAGAATTTCAAGGGTTGTTCGCTTCTTTTACAAAAAGTAGCAAATAAAAATAATTTAAAATTTCATATTTAAACATGTTACTACTTTAAATTTATTCACAAATTCAAATATTTTTCGTCTTGTAATTTTTTTTCACAAATTCAGAGAAAATTCTGGCATTTCAAAAAATAGTCTTCTTTTAATTTTTTATTCAAAAATTCAAAAAATGTTCATATTCTGAAAATTTGTTCGATATTTCAAAAAGAGTGCCTATTTTTATTTTTTTGTTTGCAAATTCAGATAATGTTCTGCTCTCCAAATTCATTTTGTTTGGGAATTTTAAAAAAATTTCTAGCTTCCCAAATTAAAAAAATGTTCATGTTTTGAAATTTGGTCCGCAAATTCAAAAAATCTTTGATGAATTTAGATTTCTTTAGATTTTTTAATTTTTGTTCACAAATTCGAAAAGAATTCAGAATTTCACAAAATTTTCCCACTTTCCGAATTTTTTCACATCATCAAAATGTTCATGCTTTCCAAAATTTGACCCCAAATTGAAAAAAATGTTCTGGGGGAATTCAAAAAGTGTTCGCATCTTGAAAAATTTGTTTGTAATTTCGAAAAATGTTCACGCTTTCATATTTTTGTTCCAATTTTTTTCTAAAATGTTTTGCATTGTCAAGACATTCTTTGTAATTCCAAAAAATGTAGTCATTTACATTTTGTTCGTTTTTTGAAAATTGTTTGCGAATACCAAAAATGGTTTGAGTTCTAATTTTTTGCTATGAAATATGAAAATGTTTGCATTTCAAAAAATATTATTTTTTTTCAAAACGAAAAACACATTTAAAATTTTAAAATGGTTTAAATCTGTTTCAACTTATGTTCATATAGGCGAACTGTCATGTTATGTACGAAATCCTAGAAATTCTGGTGGCTTAGCTCACTTGCAAGAAGTGCTCGGTTTGACCGCTGACATTGATTTTGTTATGGACTGTTGTTTAAGTTTTGCCGCTACTATATATTTCTTTAAGGATGGCGTTGCAATTCTAACACGAGGATTTGTCAGTTGCAGCGGCTAGCACAGCACGACTGCCACTATGAAGTGGCAAATGGCCCGTCCCAGGTTAGTCACCCCTGTGCGCCACTGCAATTCTCCTCATATCGATATCTCACTCAAAACTTGAAAACTTCAATCACATAAACCTTAACGGAACTTCGTGAGATGCTTAGTATAATAAAAATAAATCATTCACTTTGGTACTGTCAAGAACAGATTCATAATTGTTCTCACATAATTCTTACTTTATTCTATCATTTGTACGATTTATATCCTACAATATAAGCTATTGAAACACTAAAACAAGTGAACTATGTAATAAAAACAAAATCTATCAAACTCAAAACATCATGTAATGATCTAATTTTTTATCATACTTCTGTTACTCCAAAAATTCTGAAAAATTAGGATGGCGTAAAAAATTTGTATCCTAATACTTTGTAAAAACTTCAGCAATTGATCATGTTCCAGTACCGAATAACAATTCTAACACGAAACACAAAAAGTTTCTGTTTCAGCACAACATCAATTCAACAATCATCCAAATCATCCTAAAGGATTTGCTTGACACTTTATTGAATTTCAAGATAGAAAACCTGATTAATACAGTAGGTTAATCATGTGAACACACAAAAACAGTAGGGTTAAATATTGTGTTGTCTCCCAACAAGCGCTTTTATTTAATGCCTTTTTGGTAGGCATGATGATTTTAATGATACTCACATAAAAGTAAAGAATTAAAACTTAAAGAGAGCATAATGAAGCATATGACAAGCAAATTTAAGCCTAACCCCACTTCCTATGCATAGGGATTTTGTAATCAAATAATTTATCATATCAAGAATAAACTACACATCTTTATTCTTGTACACTCTGCTGGGCCTCCAAGCACAAAGTTTTGTAGGATAACGGCAAATTTCCCTCAAGTGAATGATCTAAGATTCATCAATCCGTGGGAGGTGTAGGATGAAGATGGGCTCCATCAAACAATCCTGCAATCAAAATACAAAGAGTGTCTTGTGTCCCCAACACACCCAATATAGTTGTCAATTGTATAAGTGCACTAGTATTTCGGCGAGGACATGGTGATAAAAATGTAGTATGCATAGTAGATATAGGTTTCTGTAAACTAAAATAATAAAAACAGCAAGATAGCAAGTAATAAAAGTGAGCACAAATGGTATTGCAATGCTTGGAAACAAGGCCTATGGGTCATACTTTCACGAGTGCAATCTCTCAACAGTGCTAACATAGTTGAATCATATAACAATCCCTCAACGTGCGACAAAGAATCACTCCAAAGTTCTTATCAATAGCGGAGAACATAAGATGAAATTGTTGTAGGTAGCGAACCACCTCAAAGTTATATTTCCGATCAATCTATTGAGCCATCTCTATAAGTGTCACAAATAGCCCTAGAGATCGTACTACAATAACACCATATGATACGCATAATTCAACTCTAATGTCACCTATATACTTCAATGTCACCACAAGTATCTGTGAGTCAATTATTTAATATGCATCAGACAATTTCAGATTCATAATATTCAGTCTAACACAAAGAACTTCAAAGATGACCCCAAAGTTTCTATCGGAGAAAGTAGGATGAAAACGTGTATCAACCTATGTGCCTAAATTACCCCGATGTCATCTCAGGAATCCGCAAGTTGATTACCAAAACATACATCAAGTGACTCAATAGAATACCCCATTGTCACCACGGGTATCCACATGCAAAACATACATCAAGTTACTAAATAGAATACCCCATTGTCACAACGGGTATCCACATGCAAGACATACATCTGATAGTAATGAAACCTCAAAGGGCAAGGCTCAATTCCTCACAACAAAGATAAAGAGGGAAGAACACCATATGATCCAACTATATTAACAAAGCTCATGGTACATCAAGATCGTACCCTATCAAGATCAAGAGAGAGAGAGAGAGAGAGAGAGAGAGAGAGATCAAACACATAGCTACTGGTACGTACCCTCAGTCCCGAGGGTGAACTACTACCTCCTCATCATGGATCCATTTTATGTTGTTTCAGCACAATGCGTTGAAGTGAAGTTGGAGGACATGCACTTGTGACATGTATATTCATATTGTGTCTGTTGTCTTGTATGAATACCTCATTGTAACACGTACTAGCTGAAATGTGTTTATCATTCTATAAAGAATTGTCCTTTACTCCTTTACTCCTTTTTTGAATGGAATATTCATAATATATTGGCTCCAGTTTTTCTAATTCTTCTGAGCTGATTCATGTAACAGGGTGACCGTGGAAGGCAGGTTGTCGTTCTGTTAGCCCAGTCCTGACTATGGCCATCCAGTGAGTCCGGCATTTGATTGCTATCGAAGGAGCTCCATGCTGAAGAAGAAAACACTTATAGAGCTTGTAACTGTGATTCCCATACTTGTAGAGCTTGTAAAGTACTGTATATGTTACAACTTGTATTACGTGTCATTTGTAGAGCTTGTACTGAATCTGGCTATTGTTATTTGAATTATTATGTGTGTTTTCTGCTTGCCAATTTAAATTCTGGTTACTTTTTTTACTATCAAATTGAAATATGAAGAATCTGAGCCTGATAGCTGGGACCCACTTATCAGAACCTGACAAGTGGGACCTGTTTGACTAGTGGACCCATTTTATAAAAAAAGAAAACTAAAATTTTTGGTACAAAAAGGCCATGATCCAGAAAATAAAAAGGCCGAATTGTAGGGCTTGGCCCGTGTAGCTGACCAAAATTGGCAGAAAAAAAAGATAAATGCGCTGAATTAATGGGCTTGGCCCATATAGACACCGAATTGGACCGGGCTGATTCTTATCAACGACCAATTCAATTGGTCGCAATTTTGCCACGTCAGCTTGCCACATTGGATCCGACGTGGCCTGGGCAGACAACGAGCGACCAAAACAATTGGTGGTAGGATCAACGACCTTTTGTTTTGGTCATTGCCTTCAACGACCTTATCCCAAAGAAGGTCGTTAAGTTTCATTAAAGACGGTCAGCTTTTGACCAACTGTTTTTGGTCACAAAAAGGTCGCAAATGAAAAACAATGACCATTCAGCGACCAATAGTGATGGTCGCAAGTTGACATATTTCTTGTAGTGGGAGACCGCCGAGATGATGAAGATGGCCTCCGGTGATGGTTTTCCCCTCCGGCAGCGTGCCAGAGAAGGCCTTCAGATGAGATCGCTTCGGAACAGAGACTTGTGGCGGCGGCATAAAAATTCTAGGTTTCTTTCTGGGGGTTCCTCAATTTATAAGGATTTTCAGCGTTGGAATCATGCCAAAAGGAGTCCCGAGGAGCCTACAAGCTTGCATGGCACTTCCTAGGGGGAGGGAGCGCCGTGTGAGCTTGTGCCCTCCTCGTGGGTCTTCTGGTCCTTCCTCGAAGCTTCGGGGGTCTCTTATGTTCCAAAAAAAATCACCGTAAATTTTTATCGCGTTTGGACTTCGTTTGGTATGGTTTTTCAGTGAAACATAGAAATAGGCAAAAAAATATGAACTGACACTAGGCACTAAGTTAATAGGCAAAAAAATCATATAAAAATGCACCAAAACCATGTAAAATCATTGTAAACATGGCATGAATACTTTATAAATTATAGATACGTTGGAGACATATCACGCCCCCAGCGGCGGCGGCGGGAGGGGGGGGTCTTCCTGGGGGGGGGGTGGGGTGGGGGGTGGTTGGGGTGTTGGGGGGGGGGGGGGGGGGACTGGAGGCGGCTAGCGGGTGTGCCCCGGTGGGCGCGGTGCCGCTGCACGGGGGGAAAGGGAGGGGGAGAGGGGAGCTGCAAGGCGGCATGTCTTCTTCCTACAGGAAGGTAATGGTGGTGTGGATGAAACACCATTGTTCCATGGGTTATCAACTGTGGTGGTGCTTCCTGATAACAAGTCTGAGCTAGACTGTTAGGGGATGTATTTGTCCATGGCTTCCAAGTTACAATGCATTGTAACATGAGTGAGTAATCTTCGTTCTCTGTTGATGATATTGGTTTCTAGTCATGTATAAGTCTGTGTTTGCTGTCAGCAAGAACGCCCCCCCCCCCTCCCCCCCCAAGGTTCAGTTTTTATTCTTCTTCTTTTGTTTACGAACTATGATGGTCATGTAATCAAACAGTTTTTGCACATCAAATTACATTGTAATATTTTCTTCGGGGTAATCAGGTTCTACACCTGATTTTATACTTTTGGCATATCATTTTTGCTGGACATGGCTTTATTTTGGTAGGAGTTTTGCTTATTAGGGTGCAATTCACATTTTTAATCATGTTGCTCTTAAGCATTTTTTCTTGTTCTTTGTATTTCCTCCACATTTCAGTTGATGCTATTATTTATCTTGTATAATTTGAATCACGGAGCTAAGAAACCATGGTATGCAAAGTTACAATTTTGTGCGACTCTTATTCCCTGTATGAAGAACCTGACTAGAGTACATCTTAAAATCATATCAAAACCAGAGTACCAGACATGTTTATATATAGGATCCTATCCTACTACATGACTGTGCCCTCCAATTTTTTTATTCGTTAGACAGAGTGGTTTTATAAAAAAGAAGTAAAGAACCTTGAAAAATCAACCGCGCAATTTGAGTATGCTTCATTCTGTTAACTTGTCAGAGCATCCGAACTGTTGAGATGTTGGCAGCTTCATTATTCAAAACGCCCTTTCATCGACGTGGGGTTTCATCCACGTGTTTTGGCCACTGTTATTTGTCTATTCCTGAACTAGGTCAGTTTCTCTACTCCATGCTAGTTGTTTTACCTTGCTTAGGTCAGGTGTATGGGCCTCCTGTCATTGTATATTTGCTATCTCTTCCGATTTTATACCAATTTGGATCACAATTAAATTACAAGTAGTAACTCGGCCACATTTTCGGTTTTATAAATACTCTCTGAAAGTTCATTGCAATTGGAAATCCATGTCGCAGATTCAGAAGACAAGAGGGACAAAGCATCTGTTGTCAGCTAGTCGCTGCCATGTCAATCAACGCACCAGCCTGCTGAACAAGCTAAAGGATGCCACCATCCCATGCTGGAAGACCACTATGGCAGGGAGCACCGAGTGGGCCGGAGTCCAAGCTCGCGAAATGGAGCACCCATAGAAAAGCGCTGATGAAGCAGGTACGCACTGGAAGGCTCGTGGTTCTTTCACTGACGAGCCTAAATGAGTACGTTGTAAAGATACCCATGCCCCCCTCCTTCATGTAATGCAAAATTGCGTGCTTTTGCATTGCGATCATTTCAAAACATCATGTCTCACAGACAGTCTGGATCAGTCTTGCTTTTCCTTTGAAGCACTGAATGTTACATGCATTTTGTGCCAGCCATCCAAGCTAACTATAGTATAGACTAGATGATGTTTGTACTAAAGCAGCGTCCATTTACTTGGATTGGATGGAGTAGAATAGTTCCATAGCACACATGTACTTCATATAATCCAGAATGTTAACCTGACACTGAAATACTGCATAATAAGCACCAAATATGACAACAGAAGTATGGTTGCTTACATACAAAATTTGCCGCCGTGCACATAGCAGTTCAATGCCCTCAAACAACATTTGTCGGTCAATCGCATGGTGTAGTGTCACTGATAACGCCCAATGTCTCAGAATAGGCTTCCATGATAGAGGACCAGTGCACTGTCGGTGGAAGTGGAACAAGGTAGCCCCTTCAGCACCGCCTGTTCAATGAAAGGTGGCTACGACGTGGGTGGCCTTCCTGTGAATTGTCTCGGCTTGCCGGGTCCAACTATCAGGATGTACAAATCAGACGGGTTGCGATTGCTCCTGGGACCGTACAAGGCGACAAGACAAGGGTCATCTGATGCAGCTATATCGTCCGGAAAGTGTTTGATGATGTGGAGGGGCGACTGATGGTGATGGTGGTGGGCGAGAAGGAAGTTGTGAGTGGAGGTCACACGGGGCCATGACATCCAGACGGCGCAGTAGAATGAGTTCCGGAGGATGCGGTAGCAGGCCTGTCGCTGGCCGGCAAGCGGACGAGTATCTCCCAGATGGCCTCATTCAATTATTCTCGTTCCAAGTAGCCGTTTAGTATAACGCAATAAATTGGTAGTGTTTTTAGTTGACTAACATACATTAGTAATTTTTGCCCTGATGTTCAGCCATGCCACCAGAAACATGCCATGTTTCACGCTATTTTAGCTCTATTTCTGGAGGTTTATTATCTTCAACATGAAAAGATGGTAAAAGGAACTGAATAGAGGATTAATGACCTAATTACGGAGAAGTGTGAATTCATCACAAATTAGCTGAATTTGTTTTATGAAAGCAAGAGTTCATCCATGATGTTACATGCTAGCACTATATTCAGAAGCACATATGGAGTTGGAAAGCGTGCAATTAACACATCTTGATAAGGCAAAAGTGCATCCAATTAACACATAATAAGTTGCATTCGAGCTATCCTAGCTAACTTTGAAACGTCGAGAGATTACAATTCTACATGCATTTCTATTTGTTCATCTATGATTCTAATTCTGCTAGAGTCAGGTTCAAACAACACAGTAGGCCAGGATGAAATCAAATGGGCAAAAAACTGCAATAGTTGCATAAAATCTTAGTTTGTAACATTTAGCATATGACAATGATAGAAGTTGATGATACAAATAACATCCAAAATGTCCAGTCATACCATAGCAGAACCTCACCTCTAGGTACCAAAATACAACAATTCAAGAATACATTCTATGTTCATGCGGAATAATGCATATCTTACATGTTCTTCCCAAAGCCATCTTGCATCTCAAAGAATGGAAGCGGAATAATGTTCTCCCGAAAGCGAAATGTCATAATATGCATGCTGTTTTTTTCACCTTCATCACATTCAATAATTCCTAGAAACTTGCCATCAATGTCGCAGTGTAGAACACTCCCACCCAATAGCTCGATCAGTAACTCATGCTCATTGAGCATAGCAATCTTTTCAACACATCTTATCCGGTAATCGATCGGCGGCGAATCCTCCAATTCTGATATGTTAATCCGATACATGAAGTCCCAAACTTCAGCCTCATAGTCCTGGATAACATAAATATCTGTGACAATGAAATTCTGACTACAACACATACCAAGAGCACTATCCATCTCCAACAATGACTTTGAAAGGTAGGTATTGGTGGGACCGAGCATCCACCGGAATGCCTCGACTGTAGTGTCAAACACCATTATGTTGCCGGCGTCATAGTATGAGTATGTTCCCAACTTCCAATGTAGGTTACCCCGGTGTAGTACTGGGGCATTCGAAGAACATGTGAGTAGATTCAATAACTTATAATCTACTGGGGGTTGTCCGATGGGCCTGGGCTTATTGGATCCCACTGTTAGGACATAGAAATCAATTGTGCAATTTCGAAGAACCTCATTTCTTGTCCATATCGAGTAGAGCACCCGGTATTCTCCCGATGGGTGATGTTTGTACAGTGCAGATATCTGAACGGATCTATTTGGTAGCATGTGTCCCCGAAGCAACCGCAGGGGAGCATGCTGATGAGTAGTTGGATTGCAAACATCAAAGAGTCCCATGTCTTCACAGACAGGCACAATGATGAGGCCATCACAGATAGCATAGATAAAAAATCTTCCATTATCAAGTTGTGGGATAGGGTACCGGAAGATGGGAAGACAACAAAGCTTGCTTCTGGCAGCAATGGTACTAGAGTCACATAAGGCAAAAATATAGTGGTTGTTGGTGTACTTGATTTGTTTGATGACTGGAAGCGAGGGTTGGCGCTTGTGGTGTGCAACGAGGAAGTCTTTGGTGGAGGTGGCGTGACACCATGACTTGCGGACCATGCGGCACCGGAGAACATCCTTTGCTGGTAATCTAAGGAGTACCTCATCGATGATGATTGCCTCGGGCAAATCGTCAAGGACAGTTGCATAGTTGCTATCAGTCATGGCCATGGATTCCTTGGATCCTTGATTGATGTCCAACTAAAAAGAGATGAATGTTAGTACTTATGGGATGGTGGAGCTCAGTTAAACTTTTTGATGTAACAATCCTAGGATATGTATACCTATGAAGTAGAGTCTGGGAGCGATAAAAAAAGTGAAGATTGGGTTCTCATTTCCAATGAAACTTACCAAATCAAAATTGTACATACATTTTTTTTGTACTTTGGTTAAATATTTTTTGTGGCACATGAATTTGATCAAAGTCAAATAGAGTCCAAAGAATGATCAAACTACCTCAGACTTTGGTTGAATTTTATTCAAATTTAAGCAAAAAATTTGGTCATTCAGTCAAAATAATAAATTTAGGAAATGTATGCTGTCTCAGTTGTCTTTTAACGACATTTAAAAACACTAATGCATTTCCACAATCAGTATACTTAGACTAAGAAACAAGTTAGGAAATCAGGCATATAGACATATTACCGTGGAATACTTGGAGGAAGATCAACGAGGATAGATAGCTATGGTAGCATCCGAATGGTGAAGTGAATCTATTCCGACTGATTTGGAAACAAAGAAGGGGGAGGTGGATTTTAGTGTGTGTTATATGGAGGAGAAACCCCAAAATAGATGGAGAAAGAAACCAAATAAAAATTCATCAAATAGAGCGATGCAACTAGTTTGGTCAATGAAGTTTCTCACCTTCCTCGACGAAGAAATAGTACCCTGATGAGCAGTTGCGTCTGGTTTGGTATGACTTTGCTTCCTTGGTTAAGCAAATAGGAGGGGAAGAACACAAGGTGGCGTTTCACCTTATTAGTACTCAGATGAGCAATTGCGTCTGGTTTGGTGTTACTTTGCTTCCTTGGTTAAGCAAAGAAGATAAGAAGACGACAAGGTGGCGTTACTAGAATGAGTGAATGCCGGAGGCTGGTGCCAGTTGCATGGGTGTGGTAAGATATATATGAAGCACCTAATTAAATTCTCATTAATTGGTGTAACTTCAGATGTGCTGGTGCCGCTTCATCGTTTCATCCACACTCACTTGATCCAACGGCGACGAACATGTTATCTTATGTGACAGTGTGAAAAGCCATGGGTGGATCCAGATGTAGTCTTGGTAAGTCTTAATGACTATCCAATTGTTTTGCTAAATCTTAGAGGTAAGTCTAGCAAAATGTTCAATACAAAATGAAAAATTCCCTAGTTTAGGCTTCCTTTGCCCCACTACTTTCGTGAACCATCTATCGGCAAGGTTTTCTTCCTGAACAAAGGTATGCGACACCCAAGCTGACACAAATTCATCTTGGTAGGTCTCACTCTCACCCTTAACTCTTTAGCCCAGGGCCATGATAGAGTATTGGAAATGGGGGTATCCCTAGTAAATGGCAAATGGGCCCATTTGGGAAAACCGTATCAAATCATAGCTTAGAGATGTTTTTTTTACCACTAATCATTATTAACTACACGAAGACGTACACGACCACAACGACGCTGTAAGCCACAGAAGATCGCCAGGCAGGGAATGAGCGTCAGCGATGACGACATTAGCAACCGAAGCCCCGAGTATCCGATACACGTTTCACAAGAGCACCATGAATCAACCCGAAACTCTGAGAGTAAATTGGTACTCCCTCCTTTCCATAATATAAGAGCATTTCTTACACTAGTGTAGCGTAAAAAATGCTCTTATATTGTGGGACGGAAGAAGTACTATTTTTCGGAGACAAATACTATGTAGAAGTCTAAAGTTAAACTGCAGACTGTGAACAGTTGTGACATAGCTTAATAATCCTGCATCTATCAGACCGTCGGGAGTTGGAAGACTAAGCTGACCCAGAAATGCCATATCACAATCTGACAGAGATAATACAAATACGAGCATATTTCAGTACCATTGAAACGTTAGGAATTTCTTTTGAAAGGGACCTCAGATGCTACGAACTCCAAGGCACCAGTAACATATGGATTTGGTCTCGAAGTAAGGTAACATCTGAATTAAAGAACTTCATGGACATAGGATCGACTGGAAGAAAAAAAATGCACGGTCACTATGTAAATCAAGAATGACAGTGTTGAATTGAGCAGCCAAACTATGTTTTACCACACTAACAAATAACTGTGTGAACTAGCTTCATACATTTGTTATGCAATACCTACTTAATTAGCCACTGAAACTGGAAGTCGATTTTCGAGGGAAAATGTAATAACTGATTATCAATTGAATACAGACTTCTCAGTTTCTTCATCAGACCGCCACAAGGATGTTCCAATAGTGTCATATCCACTGCTGAATCCTCTTATCAGATAATCACACATACTTATCGTAAATAGTATAGAACGAACGTCCTCCATCACACCATGTTGTCTTCCAACACGACCATAGTTTGCACTGTCCAACCGCTCCGGCCGGGAGAATACTGAATAACGTGGACAGGTCCAGGTGCTATCCAGCACAACGGGCTCCGCGCCATAGTTCATATCAATGCTTATTCATCTAACTAGACTATCAATCTATTTTTCTTCAAGGTTGAAAAGATACTTCAACTAAAAAATTCAGAATAGTTATCAATCTGATAAAAATCTGGGCAAGAACATCTTAGAGCATGTACAATGATTGATAAGACAGTCTTGAATAACTAGACAATCCTAGAAACGTGGTGAGGCATATTGTGCTAAGAGATCATCTCTTAAATAAGAGAAGACAAGCCTTTTCTTACGATTTCTCTCTTCTCCACGTCAGCATTTATCTTACGTGACACTCCTAAGATAGCACCATTGTACATGCCCTTGAACGACAATGTGGTTTCTAGAAGCACAATGCCATTTTGGTAACATCTAGAAAAGTATGTTCAGTTAAAGCAGCAAACAACCCAAATAGAAGGTCTTAAGGAATAATACCGCACACTCTAACAGAAACTCGGAGTTTATAAGGTTCAATGTTCAGAGCTGCATAAGTGAATAATCGCTTCTTAAAACCTAAGAAATCTTACTATATGCCTTTTCCAACTTTTGCACATGGTTCAAAGTTTTAACATGATGCTCAAGGAAACCTACAAAAAGTGAACTTCTACAAGTTGTACAAAGACAGCAACGAACAAAAGAAGGTAGAATATCAGAGATAGTCCAAAAGGTGCAGCAAACCAGGAGTCAACTTCATATATTTGTTATGCAATACCTACTTAGCCACTGAAACTGGATGCCACTTTTTTTAGAGACAAATGAGTAAAGGACTGAATTGCAATACTAGAACTAAAAAGTTGAACAGGGAAAAGTCGTTAGCCGATACAAATTAGCATGGAACTTCAAATTATGTGCATTGCCTTAACAAATTAGCTTATCTAGAAGACTGTCAATACAAAAGAGAAGTGCACTATCTGAAAATGTAACTGCCAAAATGAGAAGTGAGAGGACTAATCTTTTCCAAAGGTTCCACATGCAGGGAGAGTGAGATAAACGACTGCCACAATACTAATTATTAACTATAAAAAAGTTGCTCTGACAGAAATGAAACCTTCATTAATTAGTACTACATGAAAAAACAAAGAAGAACACAGATGAACAGAAGGGGACAGAAAGACACAATTGCCACTAAGTAGAAGTCATCTGTATATTAGTGAAGTAGAACTACCAGTAAAATACTACACTACACACTAATTCACTAGCATGGTCAAAAACTGAGCAACCACCAACCCCTATTAAAAAAGCAAGCAGCTTCGTAATCTAGTAAAGTTGAAAATAATTTAGACACGATATATACTCTTAGCTTCCGAATCTAGATAGAGAATTTCAGAATTTTTTTGCAACATTAGTATTAGGTCCAGAATCATAGAAACACAACAGTGATCTGCTAGGAAATACAAATGTGTTATACCACATTGAATTACTTAATCCAACACGAATTATATGTGTAGTTAATCCATGGAAAGCTTACTTAATCTTACTCATAGACCCGAAACGGACTCCATAAAGTTATGTTTGTTTTACTGACTATTATGCAAATTGATTCCAACGCGAATTCATAGACTAGTTATAGTTATAAGTGGTGGTATTAGCTCAATTGAGTTCAGCTGGTGCATTAGAGGAACTAGGTAACGTGCCCAATTTGAATGATCTCAATGTAGAGTATCGGAAAAATAGGATTTGAGTACAACACTCACCAGAATTGTGATGAGTGGCTGCTACAGTTTCAGGTGTATTCCAGAGTGGATTCCGCCAACACTCACCAGTCTTGCATACCTATAAATTAATACACTAGATGTAACGGAGAAGGATTTGTGCATACTTGAAGAGATGCCCACCTTGCTTCAATTTGGGCTAACATGCCCGACTTTCGGAAAAGAAAGGCTCACTTCTCACAGCAGAGGTTTCCAACATTTGAAGGAGTTTATTAATATTATGTCGAGGTTGCATTATCATCGGGAAACCTCCTGTTTGAGGAACTTGGTGTAATCAATTAAAAAAATGATCTTGGTGTAATATACGGTATATCAATAGTTAAGATTCTGCTTGGGTATCGAGCACCTCCCAATACTGAAATGCAAAAGTTCGTCTGTACAAATAGGGCGCAACATTTTCTATCAATTGCAGAAGTTGTTGTAATGAATGTAGCATATACACATCCCAATCCCAATCATCCCAGAGTAACTCTGTTAGAACATGTCAAGAGAGTGAGTTATTGCTCCGAGGAATGTCCTAACAAAACTGTACATGACAGATCCAGAACGACTATATTGCTAGGCATAAGGTATATATCATTTGTAATATGTCTTGGTGGCTCATGGCTCCAACAACCACAATATTCCTTTCTCTGGTACTCCAAGCTTTTTCGGACGGAGGGAGTATGTATTTTCTGAGAGGATTTCTTATTTGGCCCTTTTCTTAAAATGTGGTTCCCCATTTTTCTCAAAATATTTTCTTCTTCCCTATTTAACTGACACTAGATGTAATTTTTGTTTAGCTTCACATGTACAAATTATTTTTCGGTTGCACCATTTGAAGTATGTTCAAACTAGCTTCTGAATCAACCCGAAACTCCGAGAACCAATTTGTACTATTTTTCACAGGCAAATATATAGAAGTCTGGCGTGAAAGTGTCGGTTGCAACATAGCTAAATAATCTGGCCCTTGATCTATCAGAGCCAGCTCGTCAGGAGTTGGAAGACTAGTCTATTCTAGAAATGCAATATCACAATCTGAGAGAGATAATACCAGTATTTCAGTACCGTCGAAACACTCAGAATTCCTTTGGAAGGAACCTCAGGTGCCACGAACTCCACAACACCAACATATGGATTTGGTCTCTATGTACCGTAACCGTAACATCTGAATTAAAGAACTTCATGGGCAGAGGATCTACAGGACAAAATAAAGGAAATACAAGATAGCTCAATTCAAAAGAAGAAAGGCTGATATTGAAACTGTGCAATGAAGTTCATACATTATTATGAAATTTCAAATTGTGTGCATTGACTTTACGCTTTACGTGGCGCATTGAATGAACCATTGACTTTACGTGCATCGGAGGTGGTTCTTTGACGGCTGCCCTGTCCCGACCCCTCTGCCCTTCGGCAAGTTAGAGGACATCGTCAGCCAGAGTTCTGATGAGATTGAGCACCCTTCGGTGGAGGAATGCTTCCTCCATTTCTCTGCGGAGAGCGTAAAGAAGCTCAAAGCGAAGGCCAACGCAGAGATGTCCAGCACTGGTAGCGGCAGCACCACCATCTCCTATTTGCAGGCCTTGCTTGCGCACCTGTGGATCGCGGTGTGCAGAGCAAGGAGGCTGGCGCCGGATTAGAGGACAGCGTACGCCCTGCTCGTCGGATTCCGGGGCCGCGTGCATGGCATACCGGTGGACTACGTGGGAAACGCTGTGGCACGCGTTGAGGCGGTGTCCACCGCCGACGAGATCCTAAAAGCGGGGCTGGGTTGGGCTGCGTCCCTACTGAATAGGATGGTGGCGTCGTCCGACGAGGCGACTGAGAGAGACAGGCACACATCTTGGATCCAAACTCCTAGCTTCGCTGGTGTGCCGGCGCGCCCCACGGCCACGGCACTGGTGGTGACGGGGGGCACGCGCTGGTTCGACGTGTACGGGAATGACTTTGGATGGGGCCGGCCATTGGGCGTGCGAACTGGTTCAGCGAACAAGATGGACGGGACGGCGACGGTGTACGAGGGCAGAGGTGGCGGAGGGATCAGCATGGATTTGGAGGTGTGCCTTGGCCCGGAGGTGCTCGCGAGGCTCGTCGCCGACGAGGAGTTCATGAGCACGGTAAGCTTGACCGATCATGTTAAGAAGATGATATGTTTTCTTTGAACAAGTGAATGGTGTGCTTTCTGCAAAACTTCCTGCACATACAGTCTTGCTGCAAGCTAAATGGAAATTATAGCTGGCCAAACGGGCCGGGCCTGGCATGCCGGCCCGCGAGCACGCTGGCATGGCACGCTCTAATCGGGCCGTGCCAGGCACGCGGCACGCCTTGGGCCGTGCCTGGGCCTAAAGGCTGGGCACGCGGGCCAGCATGGCACGGCCTGTTTACCTTTTTTTTTTATTATATATACATATCATATATGGCTTAATACCAGCCCACTAGGTAAAAAAGGCCCAAAAAGTAGCTCAGCAGGCCAAATAGGTACTGGGCCAGCGTGCCTGGCGTGCCGACGGCCCGGCCCGATTAGCAAACAGGCCGTGCCTGGGCCTGAAGGCGCAGCACGTAGGCCGGCACGGCACGGCCCGTATAATAAACGTGCCCTGGCGGGCCGTGCCGGGCCAGGCACGATTACTGCCGTGCCGGGCCGTGCCGTGCCGTGCCGGGCCGGCCCGTTTGGCCAGCTATAATGGAAATGATTATTACCATGTACTCCCTCCGTCTCATAATGTAAGACGTTTTTTTGACACACATTATGAGACGAAGTAGTACTTACATATTGTTGCAACTTTCAAACATCTAGTACAAGTTCATTAGTCAGGACTTTGAAGTATGTGTTCGTTTGTTATTTGTTTGCCAGACTTTACAATATGTCAGTCGGACCTCATGGCATGTATCCAAGTTATGAGACATATAGCATACAAGATGTCAAGAGGCAGATCAGGCGGATCTTATGGTATGTACGCATCCATGCTAAGAAGATTAATTGTGCAAGAATTGTCTTGGCAGAGCGTCATTTGACAACACATACTTACATTCAAAAACTCTGGCCCAAGTTACCGCAGGACCCAACGACTCGCCGTTCTGGAAGGGACTTATGAGAACGAAAGGTATTTTCTTTCGTATGGCCAAATTCTTGATTGACAATGAGATGACAACAAGATTTTGGGAGGATACGTGGTTAGGAGAGACGCCTCTAACCATACAGTACCGCACCTTATATAATATTGTACAACGTAAGGAGGACTACGTAGCTACTGTACTACATGAGGTGCCCTTAAATATACAGTTTAGGAGATCCTTAGTTGGGGAACGCTGGAACTCCTGGTTACACTTGGTGCGGAGGTTGATGGAGATTCAAGTATCCGACCAATCGGATTCCTTCCACTGGAAATTAACCAGAAACGGTGTCTTCACGGTCAAATCTATGTATATGGATCTAATTAATTCTGGCCCAATCCCAAAATCATTACATATCTGGAAAATTAAGGTTCCCTTGCGTATCAAGATTCTCATATGGTTTGTCCACAAGCAAGTGATCCTTACCAAAGACAATTTAATAAAGTGCACGATGTTGTTTTTGTGATCGTGATCAAACAATACAACGCCTATTCATAGACTGCCCTCTTGCGAAATTACTTTGACGAACGGTTCATATAGCCTTTAACATTATTCCTCCAGCTAGCATTGAAGCGTTATTTGGAACGTGGCTAGCTGGAGTAGATCTTATTACGGCGTCTCGTATTCGGATTGGAATATGTGCGCTTATTTGGGCTATATGGAATTGCAGGAATGATATGATATTTAACAGACAACATACTTTAACTTTTTTGCAGGCCATCTTCAGAGCTACGGCATAGACCTGTGCATGGTCCTTACTCACTCCTACGGACTCCAGGGAGCCTCTGGTTACTGGGTGCAACCAGTGAGAGATGCTAACACGGGCTATATTCAACCTGTTTGGATGGCGGTCTCATAATAGGATAGACGTCTAATGTTCTAGTCCTATTTATCCTGCCGGTTGTGGCAATGAGTTTCCCTTTTTGCATTTGTTCTTCTGCTCCGTTTGCGAGCTGTATTGGATCTAAGACTTTGTTTCCTTCGCACATTTTAATAATATGGCCACATGCATCTCTCAGATGCAGAGGCTGGGATGAGCCTCCTTTTCCAAAAAAATATACTGTATTGTAAAATGTCGAGAATTAAATGCAGTCCAGATTAGTGCCGCTAAGTTCTTGGTCAATGGTTTTACCGTTTTCCTTCAGACAAGTATTAACGTTGATGTTGCCCAAATGCTGTATTGTCCGAGAATTGTCTTTTCAGGGGTAATAAAACATTTCCATTTTTTCGACACCTGTAAAACACTTTCAGCTCAAGGATTGGGGTTACATTCATTTGCATTTAGATGATACCCCGTGTGTTGCTGCGGGAATTGGTTGCAATATATTTTAAAAAAATTTGATTATTTCAAATTTAAATATTGTACACAATGGATATTTAGAGTGCAAAGGGTAGGGACTAGCTAGGTCACTAGGGATAGAATGCCGGGGAAGAAGCGGGACGGGCGACCTTGCGGAGAAGACGAAGCCGGGCGACGGGCCGGATCGGCTCGCCGGCTTGCCCAAGGACATCCTGCACGACATCCTGGTGCGCCTCCCGGCCTCGTCCGTGCTCCGCTGCCGTGGAGTACTCGCTGCCGTGGAGTACTCGCTGCCGTGCCGTCTTCCGGTCCTGGCGCCGCCTCACATCTGACCCCGCGTTCCTCCTCGACCACCACAGCCGCCAGCCGGAGCTCCCCCTGATCAGGTCCTACTCCTACGGAAGAACCGCCGATGGCGTTAAAAATGACCCCTACCCCCTCCTCGAAGCAGTCCACCTCCCGGGCGCCGAGTTCCGGCCGGTCTTTGGTTTCCCCGAACAGATGGGCTTCCAGTCCGTCCGCGCCTCCTGCGACGGCCTCTTCATCGTCGGCGACTGCATCTGCAACCCGACCACGCGGCAGTGGGCGCCCCTCGCCCTGACCCCGAAGCTCCATGTCGGCAGCAATCACCTCGTCGGACTCTTCCGGCACCAACCTTCAGGAGAGTACCGCGTGCAGTACTCAAGACGAACAAGCATCCCTCCGGAATTCTCTTCAGACGAGTACTGCGTTCTCACAGTGGGAACAGATCTATCAATGGCAGCATGTACCTGCACTGGAGGGAACGGCCGGGTGCCCACTACAAGCACAAGATACTGTTGTTCGACACGGTGGCGGAGACGTTCAGGCAAATGAGCCCACCGGCTGTGGTGGAACCCAGCCATGTCATGCACTTGCTTGACAAGGGCGGCCAGCTTTCTGTGTCCACCAGTAAGGACGACAAGATGGCGGTGAGCATATTCATACTGCAGACCAGTAAACTGCCGGTGATAGACATCAGGCGTCCCCCTCCCCCCCCCCCCCCCCCCCCCCCCCCCCCCCCCCCGCGCGTCTTCCAACCTGGTGGTTCGGCCAGCGTTTGCTTCCTCATCCAAGGTTCCACACCTGGCGGCTATGGGATTGTTCAGCTTCAGGCCAGGGAGAAATCTCTACTCGGCAAGCCGGTGCTGGCAGCGACGACGCCTGTGGGTGCCGTTTTTCCTTCTTGAAGGCATTGTCAGGGCCTTCAGCTGCGTCCCTCTTCGAGCTCAGGGGAAACCCTAGGATCGGTTGCTCCGGACCGGATGGCGAAGACGTCTCGGCGTCGTCTTCCTTCTTGAAGGTGCTATCTTGCTCGCTCGCGATGTCCCCGGTGTTGGCTTGGCGATGTTGAGGCTTATCGCTGGTTCGGCATTGTCGCTCTTGGTCTGGGTTGGGTTGGTTTTAGCTGCGTTGTTTCCTTTTGTTAAACCCTGAACCGTAGCTAGCTGAGCCGGTTTCCCCGGATCAGATTTCCTTTGCGCATGTAATAAGGTGCATGACCGCGACTTGTGCGAGCCGTGCGCGACTAGGTCTAGGAAAGTGGCCGCGGTGAGCACGCCCTCTCCGTGAATGTGGGATGGCACGTTCGATCGAGCGGGGCAGAGAGTCCGGTGCCGACGAGGCGCCGGCAGCTGCTACCCAGGGACACGGCGGGGAGGTGATGCCACAAGCGCGCATGGAGACGCGGGCGGGAGGAATGCGGGCGAGGTGGTCGTCCACGAGCGGGTGATCCAGGAGGCTGCCGGGCACGACGGCACGATCATCTACCCCACCCTGACCTCCACCAACTACATCGAGTGGGCGTTGGTCATGCAGATCAATCTTCGCGCGTAGGGACTCTGGGAGGCCATGCTGGGTGAGGGCATGGTCACGGACCGTGAGGACATGGCAGCGCTTGCCGCGCTGATCCGGGCTGTTCCCCCGGAGATGCACGGCGTCCTCGCCGTCAAGAACTCGGCGTACGAAGCCTGGGAGGCCCTGCGCACGATGTGGATGGGCGTGACCCGCGTCCGGGAGGCCACGGCGCAACGTCTCCGGTCTGACTTTGAGCAGATCACGTTCAAGGACGGTGAGACCCTGGACGGCTTCGCCATATGCATAACCAGCCTCGTCAACAACCTCCGGTCACTGGGCGACAACGTGGAGGAGGTGCGCGTGGTGCAGAAGTTTCTGCGTGTCATGCCAGCTCGGTACACGCAGATTGCCCGCGCCATCGAGATGCTCCTTGATCTAAGGAATCTGACGGTGGAGGAACTCGTCGGGCGCCTCCGCTCCGCCGAGGAACGCTATGGCGCTGATGCAAAGGGCCACGGCAGCCAGCTCCTGCTCACCGAACATGAGTGGGATGCACGCAAGAGCCAACGGGAGCAGGGGCAAGGCTCTGGCTCCGCTGGCGGCGCGGGCGGCAACGGCGCGTGGCGGCGGACAACGCCGAGGGCGCGACATGTCCAAGGTGAAGTGCTATAATTTTAACAAGCACGGGCATTTTTCTTTTTCGAAACGGGGGCAAAAGATTTGCGTCATCTATTAACTAAACAAAAAAGAGTTGCCCGGTTAATTGATGGATAATCGGGCTAAAACCATCACAAACCGCCGAGCGGCACACACATGATACCTCACACACACCTCAACAAGGAAGACCTCGTCAAGGTACACTCTAGCGTCATAGTTCACATACGAAAAATACTCCAAATTGATGCACACATCCACAATTAATCAACCCCTTCCATCTCACAAATAATTGATTTTTGGATATTGGTATGACATCTAAAATTTAACATTGACCACTAGAATCTATAGTAATGTATTATAGTACATAAGGAAGATATAATATTTATTAAATAAATTTAGAAATAAGAACTTTATATGACTACTCCAAAAATTTGATATAAATATTTTGATATTCTCAAACTTTCTGTTTGTTTGTTTCTCCCTGAACACATTTCTGATGAACATCAATGTAGGATTGCACTTAGTTGTGACCCAAATGCTTGGACAAGATCATGCACTTTTCACTAATTAATATGGCTGTATGAGTTCAGGTATGGACATACTGCTATTTTACTTTTTTGGAAGTACTTCCTTGGCGCGACGTTCTATGTTGTATTATCATGCCGCGGGCCAAGTGCAGTATGAATTTCTCCTTCCATTCCATATATGGTGTATTAATTTTTCATATAAACTTGGTCAAACATAAAAAAAGTCTGACTACTGAAAATAATTAATACACCTTATATTTTGGAACAGAGGGAGTATTGTTACAAGTTTACCCAGAAGTTATAATAATTAATAACAAAAGCAGATACATACCTATATTCCTTTATTGTAGTGAATGAGAATTCATGATATTATATATATCTGATATGAATAGAGGTCAAACTGAAAATCACACATATTATTGCAAAGTAAGGCCATATTTAGAGTTTTAAATTATTCTTAGTCGCGTCTGTAGTTATAAATGATCAGGAAAACTCATGTAACGCTGACTGTTTTGTCCTATGGTATCGTCTTTAGATCGTAACAGGGGGTCATAACAGGGTAAATACCACCAAGAGGACAGTTGTGTCAAAATGGCTTCCGTAGGGGAGGAGAGACTAATATACTGAAGTTGAGGCAGAATATATAGGACCCAACCTCCATAGATTATTTTTTCTGACACACACCAAATGCGTCTCGTTCTGTATCAGAAGAATAACACCAAAAGGCACAAAAAATTACAAGAGTGAACCTGCAAACACAAAAGGATCCAAATGGCCTATGCTAGCCAAAAACCTAATAGTTAACCACAAAAAACTATATAAAGAAGAATAAGAAGGCGAAAGGCAAAACCCAGCAGTTACCGCTAAACTACTGCAGGTCAATGGCAGGCTCCTGAGGGCTTTGGTACTTTGCCCAATGGTTTTTAATTGCTTAAGTGAACATAGAGTAGTGTGCTAGCGCATTATATTGATGGGACTCCAATGCGTGGTATACAGGACCAAATCTTAATCATACCCCTAAGCTATAGAACTGTTTTTCTTTCATATCTAATAGATACAACAACAAAATGTACCAAATAACAGATATGAGGGATGTCCTACTGTCACCTCCTTAGGCTTGGTCTGTTCCCAGTGGTAGCTACATTACAGTAAAACTGTAGTTCGCAGAGATGGTCGGACAGCCTCAACATAAGGTGGTTCTGCTTTCAGTCGGCAGCTACACATATGCTCCAGAATCCTCGTTTTAGCTTGTGGTTTCGTTAGGATAATTCGGCCATCATGATCTGTCGTCAGTGTGGAACTTCCTTGATCATCCTCACTGTTGGAGGATCTGCGGCATGCTCAATGACTCTGTTGTCCATTGAGTCAGGCCTGGCACACTCCATTTTGAATGTCAGTAGGGCAGTAAAAAATGATACTCCCTCCGTCCAAAAATAAGTGTCTTAACTTTAGTACAACTTTGTACTAAAGTTAGTACAAAGTTGAGACACTTATTTTGGGATGGAGGGAGTACCAGTTAGCAAACTAGCAAACATTCATTTTGCCTCATGGCAGTAACTTGAGAGCTGGTGAAGTAGTTTGTTTAGGGGAGTTCTTTCTAAAGCTTTGTAATACCTTTTCTATTTTTTTAATCACTTTCCTAGCTGTACTCCCTGGACTGTGGGAGCATCTTCCGTGACCGGACCCTGATGACATGTACCGTTACTTTGCTTTCTTTATAAAGACCTAGCAAACATTTCCTGAAATTTAATTGGGTTAACTGAATGTTTGTTTGCACTCCAAGATATTGCATATGAATGTTTTCTGGTCTGACTGGGTACATAAGTAGCAATGACAATAAAAAAACTAGCAAACGACAGAAAAATATCTCGTGAAATCCGATTGGCTTGCCAATGCTCCATTTTGTAATGTTTCTCTGTTTCAAACTTCCTGGTTGTTTTCCTGAAATTCAGTTGGCTCGCCAATGCTCCATTTTGTAATGTTCGGTTAATAAAATCATTGTGCTGTTCTGGAGAATACTTTAGCTCTGTGAACTTTCTGGTCGTCGTATCATTTTTGTCAAGAGAAGTTGTTAATCTCATGATATTTATGATTATTCTGTGCAAAAAATTCTGTATACAATGTAATTTTGGAAATGATGGAATCAATCATTCAGAACTTCATTTTCTTCCTTTTTGTAACATAATCTTTTACTTCAATGGAATCAACAAGAGTTACCTTTAACGTTATGGAGAAACGTTGTGCTTTTCGCATATCTGGAGCATGCCGCTGCTTTGCAGGTTTCGTTCATGTGACAATTGAGTATTTTTAGATGAATACCAGTGTCTTACTAACGTTTGACAGATATGTAATTTCTGAAAGCTAATCTTTTCTCAATTCTACGGGCTTGCTGATACCTTTGTTCATTAATGATTTTGTATTTAGAAATGAGATACCTAAATGTTCAGGCTAATGTGAACACCATTCTTTGGCTGATTCATGCCGTGGCAATATATTTTCAGAGAAACCCTTGAGGTGCTGGTGATGAAGATCCGGTTGTGGAGATGATAGTGATTATTTTCTAGTCCTGCTCCCGCAAGAACTGACTGAACTCTTAAGATTTCAGGTTTATCATGTCACCTGCCTAGCCAGCAGTTTTCGAAGCCTGTTTGTTTGCCTGCGAAGGTAACCAGAGGGGAGCTGCAGGTTTGTATAAGATACTTTTAGTATAACTGAATGAAGGCAGTTGTGTTCTGGCATCGATAATTTTAGTATAACTGAATGAATGCAGTTGTGTTCTGGTACCAAACTGGGAGTAGTTCTGGTCAACATTTAAGCGATTATTACTGCTCGTTTTTCCTGCACAATGGTACTTTAGAAGATATAAGGAATTGGAAAGCACCTTCATTGAACGGCCACTACCAGAATAACTGCGTACGCCGACGGCCGTATCTATGCCGACGGCCCCGTCGGCATAGATGGATGTATCCCGACGGCCCAGGTCAAGCCGTCGGCGTAGGTAAGCCGTCGGCATATATCCATCTATGCCGACGGGGGCCGTCGGCATAGGTCACCCGTCGGCATCACCAAATATATGCCTACGGTGGCCGTCGGCATAGGGGCGGCCGTCGCCATATCCTGTGGGCCCGGCTACCCGGGCGGCGAGGGCCGTTTGACGGCGTGACGCCTACGCCGACGGGCTAACGGTGGCCGTCGGCATAGGTATGCCAACGTCATCGATCCGCGTGGTCCGCCACGTCATCGATCCGAGCCACTCGCCGGTCCGTGGGGTGGCATATCTATGCCGACGGCCTTGCCGTCGGCATAGGCCTGGCCCATGGCCCCTGCCACGTCATCGATCCGCGGCCTACGCCACGTCATCGATCCAGGGCTATACCGTTCCGTGGCCGTAGCTATGCCGACGGCTTTGCCGTAGGCATAGATTTCTAGTAATTTTTTAATATTTTATTTATTTTCTCTTTTTTCCTTTTTATTTTTTCCAAAACTAATTTGATTAACTTAAATGTGCCTTATGTACAGAAAACATATCTCGATTATATATATATCGATTGCCCCCCCTCACGGTTGTCGCTTCCGCCGTGTCACGGAGAGGGGAGACGGGACGGGGTACCTGGGGGGGGGGGGGGTTGGCAATGCCTCCAGGTGTTGCGGTGGGTTGGGCGGGGACGGTGTTCGGGGGTGTAGCTATGGGCGGGGCTATGACAACCAGGTGAAAAGGTCCACAGGTCAAACCCCGTCCGGCGAAAGTCAAATGGCTAGATCCGGCGGTCGTCTGTGTCAGGGTTAGACGTGACGGGGTACCTGGAGGGGGTAGCAATGCCGCCAGGTGTTACGGTGGGCCCTCCTACGCTTGTCACATGCGTGGTGGCTGGCGCAGGCATCCGGCACGCGGCTCCGGGGTGTGCCCCCCTCACGGGCGTCGCTGCCGCCGTGTCCCGGAGGGGGGAAACGGCCATGTCGGGCCGACACGGAGGGAATCTTGGGGTGGGTTGGGCGGGGACGGTGTTCGGGAGTGTAGCTATGGGCGGGGCTATGACAACCAGGTGAAAAGGTCCACCGGTCAAACCCCGTCCGGCGAAAGTCAAAGGGCTAGATCCGGCGGTCGTCTGTGTCAGGGTTAGACGGGACGGGGAACCTGGAGGGGGTAGCAATGCCGCCAGGTGTTGCGGTGGGCCCTCCTACGCTTGTGGAAGCGTGGTGGCAGGAGCAGGAACCCGACACGTGGCTCCGGGGTGTGCCCCCCCTCACGGGCGTCCCTGCCGCCGTGATGGGCGTCGCACCGGGTCCCGTACACACTGTAAACTACTAAAAAACTAAAAAAAATTTGAATTTATAAAAAACACCGGCATCCATCATGGAAAACGGACTATCACCGTGAAACCTTCAGTGCCCGGGCACCGGGCCGGCTGCCCGGGCACTGAAAGTTTCACAGTAATTGTCCGTTTTCTTCATAGAAGTCTAATGAATACCGGAGCTTATAACGTATGGAATAGTGAACTATTTAAACAGGTCAAATTGCTTGTCCCTGGGCGAGGTGTGACTATTTTTTCGAAAAAAGTGATTGCCATCTATGCCTACGGCCTTGCCATCGGCATAGGCCTCCTATCTATGCCGACGGCCTGGCCGTCGGCATGTGCCTCTTATCCACTCGCCGGCCCTGTCCCTGGCAGGTGGGACCAAACCTATGCCGACGGCGTGGCCGTCGGCATAGGGCCACCCTTATCCACTCGGGCCACCGTGGCCACTCATTCATCTGCCCCTCCTCAACCCCTCCTCCTCCTACTCCCCGACCCCGACCCACGCCGCGCCGCCGCCCGACCCCGACCCCCACCCGCGCCGCCACCGCCACTGGATCCCGACCCGCCGCGCCGCCGCACCCTCACTCTAGTCCCTGCCGCCGCCCTATCCCGACCCACGCCGCCGCCCACCATCGCTGCCGCCGTCCGCCCCCCTCCACCCAATCCCCGCCGCGCCGGCCCGCCTCGGCCTCCTCGACCCCGGCCGTCCCTGCATCGACGCCGCCTGGGCCTCCTGGCCCAACCGCCTGACTGCGGCACCGGCCGGCCGGAGCCCTAGCCTGGCCACGCCCCCTGCCCCGACCCGCACCCCCTCCGGCGGCCGTCATGTGGTGCTGCTCCGGCCGTCGTCCCCTGCCCCGACCCGTACCCCCTCGCCGCTCCCGTATTGCCCCCTCGGTGAGCTCCCCCGCCACCCTGCCGCTCCCCCCCCCCACCCGCTGCTGCTGCCGCTGCTGTTTTTTCTTCTTCTTTTGTTACTGTTTTTGTAGTTAGATAGTTCGATAAATAGGTAGATAGTTAGATAGTTAGATAAATAGATGAATCGATGGATAGATAGTTAGATAAATAGATTTTTTTGTATGTTTTTTTCTTATTCTTGCTAGTGTTTTTAGGTGGATGGATCTATGGATTAATTTTTGTTAGATGGATGCATGGATGTTGTTAGAATCATAGATGGTGGATGGATGGAATGTCGGTGAATTTTTTTAGAAACTTTGTTTGTCATGCCATTATATGTTAGGTCATGTTGATGAATGGATGTTGGTCAAGTTAATGATAGATGAATGGATGGATGGATGTTGGACAAAATTTTGACACTTGACTGAGATGTTATGATGTTGCTAAAATTTTTTTGATACTCATAATGATCTTGATAAAATAACTGAAGACAAAATTTTGAGACTTACTAAGATGTGATGATCTTGCTAAAAAAAATTTGATACTCATGATGATCTTGCTAAAAGAATAGAAGACAAAAGTTTGACACTTGACTGAGATGTGATGATCTAAGTTGTTCTTTCGGTGGAATTTCCAGGCTTTGTGGTGTCGCATTTCGTTGGAGTGACTATTGTCCGACGCGTTGGTCCCCCTGAGCATCCCTCTGCTGTTCGACTACTTCCTCTACAGCCGAGGGTGAGCTACAAATCCATCACCTCCTTTTTTCATGTGAATAGATTTCATTCTCAAGTCTAGTTGCGTAACCTAGGTGTCTCCCGTCCGAAAGGGTTGCATCGATAAATATGCATTCAATTGCATATTTATCACCGCAGCTCTTTCGGATTGTCCAACGTTTTCCATGGACAGCCCGAGGATGTGTAGATTGGGTACGTTCTCCATGTTCTACCCCATTCCGAGACAGGATTTCGGCGGCGCCTCCCCGTTGTTCTCCGAAGCACATTCTCTCGGCTATTTGCCGAGACGTGTATCTGGAGAACAGCGGGGAGGTGCTGCCAATTTTGTCTCGGAACGGGGTAGAGCATGGAGAACGTACTCAATATACACATCCTCGGGTGGGATTAGGACCCATCTTTACCTATTAGAGATGTAGGTGGATTCAACGCGGTAGAAAATGAAAATTTGATGTGATTAATTTAAGTGAATCCTTAATTATTTGTGTGGCTTGCAATAAAGCAGAGGATGGCAGATAATCAGTGGATGTACAGTGGTTTTATCCGTCGGAATCGAGTAACATCAGAGTGGATCGCAAAAACCGATGTGTATTTGAAGGAGATATTCCGTAGTCCAATGAGAATTATCCCACCATGCCCCTGTGCGAGATGTGCCAGACGTCACCGTAGAAATCAGAAGGACATGACTGACCACCTTCGCACGCACGGATATATGCCAAACTTTGACATGCCGCCGATAAACTTAGCCGAGCAGGACCGTGGTAGAGAGGAGGTGATGCGACAACGCATCGATGGTTATGAGGACGACGGGGTCAGGGACATGCTAGATGATGTCATTGTTGCAGAAACAGCAAATGCGACACCTTCAGACAATGAACCAGAGGAGCCGGAGGCAACCGCAAAGGCCTTCTTGGAGGTCTTGGCCTCGTCGAAGAAACCTCTTTATGCGGGTGCGAAAATATCTCAGCTGGATGCCATCTCGCAACTGATTACAGTCAAGGCTGAGTACGGCTGTAGCCAGAAATGCTTCGAAGCATTCCTGGGAGTATGGGCTAACAGCCTCCGTGAGGGTCATGAACTGCCGAAAAGCATGTATGCTACAAAGAAAATCATGAAGGCACTCTCTATGGATTGATAGTGATGATGAGACCGACCGAGAAAGAGGTTACAACAGTGATGATTCATATGGGTTCTAGCATAAGTATGTCACAAGTCTTTTTTTTTCTATAGTTTAGGAATATGCCTTTTTATGCTTTTTTTATTAATGTGTTTATTATTCCTTATTATTATGCCTTTTCCTTCATTTTATTAATGTACTAATTGTTTATTCTCTTTTCAATGCAGGTTCATGGAACATGGGCAAGGGGAAGGCCGACGGCGTGGGTTTCCTACGCAAGGTCGTGAGCCTGCCTAGTCGGAGTGGTCGAGCACGTAATCCTCCCCCCGACTACTTGACGATGACTCCTCACAGGGAGGTCGAGGGAGAGGTGCCCCTAGAGGAGGAGGGGGCGGGGGGAGAGCCCCTAGAGGGCGAGGGGGTGGGGGGAGAGCCACTACAGGGTGTCGCGGCCAGAAAGAGCGCACCCTCACTAACTTAGGGGTGTTGTCTTCGAGGCCCTCCTCTAGTGAGGTACCCTCATCTAGTGAGGTACCCTCTGACGAGGAGGAGGAGGAGGAGGTTCGGGATGGGGCCGAGGAGGAGGTGGAGGAGGAGGTTGGGGAGGGGGACGAGGAGGAGGAGGCAGGCGAGGAGGAGGAGGCAGGCGAGGAGGAGGGTGGTGGCGGGGATGATGGTGGTGGCGAGGATGATGGTGGTGGCGGGGAGGGGGTTGGCAACAAGGGGTGGCTGCGTGGTAACGCAAAGCTACCAAAGCAGATTCCTGCTACCGAGGAGCAGAAGTGGCTCATTGAGCCCACGGGGAAAGAGTAAGTGCCACTTTATAATAATTTCATTTTTTTGCTTGTCACATGCTCATTCCGATAGTTATTTATTTTGCTTGTCACATGCTAATATTTCATTCTTTTGCAGCAACTGGATATATCCTAAAGGGGCCCGTATTCCCAACGGCCTCATCACCGTCTTGCTGAAGGTACACTGGCCGGGGCTGTACTGTCCGGATCCAGTGAGGCACCCGGACCGTCGGGTTTTGGCCACGAGCTGGGACCACTGGGAAGCGGCCCTCCACGCGGACCATGAGACCCATGCCAAGGTCGTGATCACTACTTTCTGGGTGAGTTCTCTTCAGAAGCACAAGTCCATTCTGGTTTCATGAATGATTTAACTCATGGCTTCTTCCATTCTTGTTTCATGCATGATTGTAGAAATTCTATCGAGTTCTTCCGGAGCACAAGGCCAGAGCCGACCAGATCGTGCTGCGCCAAGCCAAGAAGAAGGCCCGCCAGCTCCAGTACGAGGTGCGCAGGGTGGCCATCTCGACATACTATCATGACGCTCTTGGTGTGAAGATGACCAAGGAAGAAGCGCGGAGGATGGGCATTACCTTGGAGAGGCACGAGTACTTGGCGGTAAGTATAAAAGATTTTTCATTCCGATGTTTGTGGTACATTTCATCGTTTCGTGTTGACATGCCATTATGCTTTCATTATGTAGGTGTGTCCAAATTGGTGTTATGAAAAAGACGAGTCCTGGGCGGCATTGGTGGATCTTTGGTGTGATAAGGATGGAGCCTGGGCGGCTACGGGCATAAAAAACAAGGCTAACCAAGGGAAGGAGGGAGTACATGCTCAGGGAAACCGAAACCACTTTCTCCACAAGACACTTCATGTATGACTAACCTCATTAAACATTCTTCTTCTTCTATTTACCGTCACTTTCTTATGTATGACTAACCTCTGTTTGGTGGTGCAGGAGGAGACACTGAAGCGGCCGCTCTCACACATGCAGGCGTGGGAGATCGCCCATACGCGGAAGGAGCCCAAGCCTGGCGAGTCCAAGTACTACGGCAAGACCGCGCAGAAGAAGAAGGCCTACTCCGATGGGTATCTGAGGTTACATCCTGGCACACCTGACCCCATTGCGGCGGATCTGGACGAGAGGGTGGTGGTGGGCATGGGGCCCAAGGAGCACGGTCGGGAGGTGGTTCTGGATGCTGTGATCACTCCTTCTATCTCCTACACACAGCTCCGAGCTACCGACCCGAGCCTGAGCCAGCGCACGAGCACGCCCATGACCAGTGCGCAGTCACAGTCCCTCTTTCAGGAGCGGCAATCTGTAAGTATTTTTCCTCTTATCTTCATTGCTCACTTTATTTTCCGCATTGAGTAGTTTTATGAGTTCCATCATATCATACCGTAGGCCTACATGGAGTACACACGCCAGGAGACCATGGCGTGGCACGAGAGCCTTTTTGCATTCCATGAGCAGAACAATCGCAGGATGCAGCACGCTCTTGAGGAAATGGCGGCCGGCAGGGTTCCTCAATTGCAAGCAGCACCATCTCCTCCACCACAACCAAGGCTGCTTACCTTTGAGGAGTTTCTGGCACAGAACTCTGGCCCCTCGCCGGTTAGTTCATCCCCAATCTATTCACCCAAAGCATATCGTTTATTCAACATAGTCATATATCCCCTTAACATGTCTTTTCAACATCCAAGGAACCGGTGGATCTACCGTTGGTGGTGGTCTTGGCACCACTCCCGAGTCACGGAGCCCGATCACTCCGATCCACGGAGGCGGAGGCGGAGGCGGTGGCGGTGGCGGTCTTGGTGGTAGCGCTGCCGCTAGCAGTGACGACCTGTGCTTCGGCGGACTTGGCGGTGACGACCTCCGCGGTGCTCGACGTCCTGACGCTTAAGCCTTTGGGTGACTTGTGGCGGTCTTGGTGGTGATGATACTTATATGCTTGTGATGATACTTATTGTTGTTTGTGAGATGCTTATATGCTTGGTGGTGATGATACTTATATGCTTATGCTTTGCGATGCTTCTTATGTTGTGTGATGATGCATATATTGTTGTGTGATGCTGCTCCTTATCAGTTTGTCTATTTGCATCTTTCATATGTGCTGTATATATTGAATTGAATTGAATTGAAAAGAAACAGAAAAAAGAAAAAAAAATCAGACACAAACTATGCCGACGGCCATAGGGCTGGCGTGAGCTCCTAGTAGCCGCCACGTGGCACCCCGTCGGCATAGTTTTAAACTACGCCGACGGCCGAGCCGTCGGCATAGGTGCCATGTGGCGGCTACTGGGAACTCCTGGGGCAGGGCTATGCCGACGGCTAAGCCGTCGGCGTAGTTTTAAACTACGCCGACAGCTCGGCCGTCGGCATAGCACTGCCCCAGGAGCTCCCAGTAGACGCCACGTGGCATCTATGCAAACTACGCTGACGGCTTAGCCGTCGGCATAGCCCTGCCCCAGGAGCTCCCAGTAGCCGCCACATGGCACCTATGCCGACGGCTCGGCCGTCGGCGTAGCCCTGCTCCAGGAGCAACCCAGAGGCGCCACGTGGCAAGCCTATGCCGACAGCTAGGCCGTCGGCATAGGATTGCCACGTGGCCCCTCCTGGTTGGGCAGCACTTGACGGCGCCGCCGATAGCCACCGTTAGGCTAGGAACTTTGCCGATGGCCGGGGCCGTCGGCATAGATGTACGGACACCGTCGGGATATCCTCTATGCCGACGGCCTCCGGGGGTACGCCGACGCTTATGTTGCCGACGGCCCTACGCCGACGGGGGCCGTCGGCATAGGCCTGTCCCGACTGGAAATCAAGGCTATGCCGACGGCCTGGGCCGTCGGCATAGGGGCTGATTCCGGTAGTGTGCTTCGTTTGATGAAATAAGCATCAAATGGCACATGTCTGATCTCTGATTTCTTTTTAGAGATTTGTAGATGTACGATGCACATCTTTTCATTAAGCAGGAAAGCAAGCAAGTGGTTTTTCCTTGTTAGTCCTTGCTCGTTTCTGCTTTGGATTTGATTCTTCTAAACTCATAGTGAGGAATTTGATCCAAGGTGAAATAAGATGCTTATTACAGAGATGAACCCATAGCCAACTTTATCAGTAGTACACATTTTCCTTTTTTTTTGCCCTTTCAAAAATCCTAATTAATGTACTTTTAATGTCTACATTTTCTAACATGTCGTTGATCAATGAACGGCTAAGATTATATTCTTATCTTACTTCCTAGGAGGTAAATCTCATTTGAAAAAGCTCACCTTTTTTATCTAAATGACTTTTAAACAGGTAACTGACTGTGATGAAGATGAAGCAGTTCAGTACGTGAAGGTGTACGTGTGTGGGATGAGCACAAACAGGAGGAATTTGAACTACGAGCGTTGCTGTTTGTAACCATCAATGATTTGCCTGCTCTTAGTAACCTTTCAGGAGACAAACAAGGGATACAACAAGTGCACGCACTGTTTAGATGAGACTGAAAGTATATATTTAGACAAATGTAAGAAGAATGTATACCCGGGATATCGTCGATTTCTTCTAACCAAGCATGCCTTGAGAAAAAAAGACAAGCATTTCAAAGATGAGGTAGATCACCGGAAGAAGCCTGTCCCCGTACTGGTGATGATATATTTGATATGGTCAAGGATTTAAAAGCAATCTTTGGAAAGGGTCCTGGCGGACAATCTGTTCCGAATGACGCTGACGAACACGCAACCATGTGTAAGAAAAAATCTATATTTTGGGATTACTTGTGCATAATAAAGTAATAAATGCATGACAGGGTTGCTCCTCTTTTCGACCCACATAAATAACAAACACGGATCGGCTGAGCAGCCAGTCTACGAGGCTTGATGTTTTTCATGGAGATAGCACAGTCATTTAGCAAGAAAGCCACACCACTGGCCGTCAGCCAGGCATGTGAGGTATTGGGATGTTTTCCTTTACGACCGTCACATTGTCACCATTCAAATTCCCGTAAGATCAAGCCATAACTGAGTGATGGTATGTTCAAGACTAGAGAAGTTGCGCCTTCAAGCTTTCCCACAGTTGCTAAGTTTCCCGACTGGGTGAAGGAACGTGAATGGGTATGATCACAGTTCAACAGGGAGATCCGGGACAATCAGCCCGGGTCGATGAGTCTTATCCTTTATGTAGTTACGAGTCATACTGTGCGGAGAGCAAAACAGATCATTGAATAAGAACAATATCATTAAAGGAAAGAACAAAAATTAGGGAATCTAGCCACATATAAAGGAGTGTATAGTTATATATGTTGTTTCTCTTCCTCAGTTACTACAGGGTCTTCGCTTTCTCTGCCGCAGCGTCCAGTCGTCATGGGAACACATTACTTCTATCGAACACGACCCTGACACTCGGTTGGGATCGATGAACCCGGAACACAGTGTTGACTCCCCCCCCCCCGGCGCGCGCGCACATTCGGCTATTGTCACGTTCGTGCCTAGATAACACAGTACATGACACATTGATATACAAAGTTTATACTCATTTCATAGGATCGACATCCTTAAGAAATTTGCACTACGATTTCCTTCGGTTCTAGAGTGACCTATGAATTTCCTTACAAAATTTTCATTTCCTTCATATTTTTTGAGGATTCTAAACATGAGCTAAGGTAAAATTGGAAACATTTTTTTGTGAGTAGATATTTATTTAGTCATATCTTCTTATTTTGTGGAATTTTGGTTCGTCAAGTCATGTCAAAACTCTCTGTTCATTAGTGACGCTAGGAAGATATTTTGATTGTATTTTAGATATTTTTTGAAGTCCAAGACAAACTATCTCTATCTGTCCCGCAATCTCTCTACAATCAAGAAACCGTTCGCTGCAAAACTTATGTAGGGCATCCAAACCATAACTATTTGCAATTTATGTGTTCCCCTTTTAGTAGAATCCACAAGACATAACACCGAAGTTTTATTTATTTTATATTTCCGTGTTGAGCCAATATATTTGATGTATACATGATTAAACATTTTGCAATGTCTGAAAGCTAATCTTTTCTCTGTTTTACTGTTTTGCTGATACCTTTGTTCATTAAACATTTTGTATCTAGACATGAGATACCTAAATGTTCAGGCTAATGTGAAGGCCATTCTTTGGCTGATACATGTGGAAATATATATTGAGATGCTGGTGATGAAGACCTGGTTGTGGAGATGATAGTGATGATTTTCTTTTCCTGCTCCTGAAAGAAACACTGCTGCAACTCTTAAGATTTTAGGTTTATCAAGTCACCTGCCAAACCAGCAGTTTGGTGATCAAAGCATGTTTGCCTCTGAAGGTCGACGGGAAGGGAGCTGCTGGTTTGTATAAGGTAATTTCAGTATAACTGTCTGAATGCAGTTGTGTGTTCTGGGCTTCTGGCATCGACTTGGATCTTCTCGTCAACTCTTGAGCAAAATATATATTGTAGAATATTATTGTTTTTTTTCCTACACAATGGTACTTTAGAAGATAGGGGATTGAAGTAGCACCTTGATTGAACTCCTTTCATTGGTTGAAATAACTCACTGAATCAAACGTCACATGTCTGACCTCTGATTTCTTTTCTTTGGTCCCGCGCTTTCTTTTTAGACTCTTCACGCATCTTTTCATTAAGCAGGAAAGCAAGAGAATTTACTGAGTTCTGCCACGTGGAGGCTTTTTGCATAATAAAAGATGAAGAGAGAAAGAGCCCAACCAACACACAATATCATGACAGAGCAGAACTTGCATCAGAGGTGAAATATAAGATGCTCATTAATTATTTTTTTGGAAAAGGGGCGCAGCCCCGGCCTCTGCATCAGAAAGATGCATACGGCCACAATAAGATGCTCATTAATGTACTTGTAATGTTTACATTTTCTAACATAAACCTTGATCAATGGACGGCTAAGATAATATTCTTGTCTTACTCCTAGGAAGTAAGCCTCTTTTTAAAAAGCTCACATTTTCCATTTCATCCACTTTTCAACGGAGCGATGAAGTTGAAGTAGAGAAGTAGGTGAACCATTGAGTAATCGATGAATAATTTTGTATAATCAAGTCATAAATGTGCGGCAGGGTCCATCCTCTTTTTCCGCCACATATATAGCAAACACGGATCTACCGAGCAACCAGTCTATGTTGGTTGATGTTTTTCATGGAGATACCACAGTCATTTAGCAAGAGGGACACTCCTTTGGCCACCATTAGGCAGGTGAGGCATTCGGATCTTTTCCGTAACAAAGAAATCCACTTCAGCAGCTGTAGGATTCAAATTCCTGCGACGTCAAGCTTCATAGAGTGATGGTTTCATCAAGAGCGTTGCTTTTGCTCACGATGGTAGGCAGTTGTGCGTTGAAGTGCACGTCCAGGCATTCCGCTGTTCTAACGTTCGGGAAGTGGCGGTATGTTTACTACCATTGTGACTTGTACCATGATGCTAAAAAGCCATTTAGATACAACAATTAGCACATTAAACCGATACCACTTTAGGTGGTGGTCCTAGTACAAAACAAAACTCCAGTATTCTTTGATTCTTTCTCTGCAGAACCCAAGTCAAGGGTGATAACCTCATGTGAGATTTTTTCGAAGTGGGTTGCTTTGGCCTCGGATGCACCTGCACCCTGGGATAAAAAAACACATATATATACACCTATAAAAGGGGAAGTCTGGCAACTAGCTAGCTAGGCTTCAAAGGTCACTATGTGTGATGAAACAATATCATGCCCACTATATTAAAGATTTCGTATGTAGAAATGATGTAAATGAAAGATGTGGTTTCTGTGTTCTGCTGTTTTGTTGGGGACTGTTCTTCATGTTTTTTTTTTGGCATTTACAGAAACTTTTGCGAACACAGGATACCTAAATTAATGTTCAGGCTAATGTCGATGTCACTCACGGCATTTTTCCTTCGGCTGATTCATGCTGTGTAATAGTATATTTTTCAGGGGAACCCTTGAGATGTTGCCAATGAAGATCTAGTTGTCAAAATGATGGTGATTATGTTCTAGTCCTGCTCCTTGAAGAACATCGCTGCAACTCTTCAGATTTTAGGTTTATTATCAAGTCGCCTACCAAGTCAGCTTGCCGGTAGAGGCCGCCAGGAGGGGAGCTACAGGTTTGTATAAGATACTTTTAGTATAACTGAATGAATGCAGCTGTGTGTTCTGGCATGGAACTGCGAGTAGCTCTTGTCAACACTGAAGCCAAACATAGGAAGCATTGCTGCTTGTCTTTTCCTACACATGGTACTTTAGAAGATAAGGGACTGAATGAAGGGGCACCTTTAATGAACTGATTTCATCCGCAAAAAAAAAATATCTTCCAGGATCAAATATCACCTGTACTAATTTTCATTTCTTCAGGCGTGCACTTTCGGAGAAAGCATCAGCATCAACAGAAAAGGGAAATAATTTACGGCAGTTCTGCCACATGGTG
Source organism: Thinopyrum elongatum (assembly GCA_011799875.1). Lineage (NCBI taxonomy): Eukaryota > Viridiplantae > Streptophyta > Magnoliopsida > Poales > Poaceae > Thinopyrum > Thinopyrum elongatum. The sequence continues at coordinate 53,816,795 of CM022298.1, forward strand.
CCTTTTAGTTTACGAAACAAGAAGGGGGAAACGGCCCGACCAAAATACACCTGTCCTACGCATAAAAACCGTGACTAGAGCAGTAGGTAACATGTCATGACTGCATTGTTTATGCATTGAATTTAATTCTTTCTAAACTCAGTGATCGGACCATGCGCAAGCGGGAGCTACGTGCACCGAGCTGCCCTTTTGCAAACTCAGTGTCTTGCATCCGAGATAATCAGATGCCATTACAGAAATGAAACCCCTTCAAACTTTATCCACCCATATCACGATGATGGAAATTTAGACTGTCCAAGATTGTTTCCTTCGGGAAATAGCGAGAAATTGGGAAATAACAAACAATGAGCAACATAAATGTTGTCAATATAAATAATGAGAAATTGGGCTATTGTAGCAGTTGGTTTACATTATAAATCCTAAAGTTTCACCAACGAGGACCGATAGATTAGCTAAAGGAAGTGCTGGCAACTAGTTTAGGTTTAAGTTCAGTGTGCAGCCAATAATTTCACACATTCAAACATATGAGAAGTGTCTGTGGACATCCCCCATTTCCCTCAAAAAACGTGCTACCTACTGGGATACCCCATTTTTCCGTAAAAAGTGAACTCTCGAAATAGGCTTATGCTCCGCTATATTAATATAGCAACCATACGGAACGTCTGCTGGGGCAAACAACACATCAAGACCAACTGAAAAGAGAAACTAAGGCCAACAACGGAAACTCGACGCAACGCGGATGACCTGCCACTGATGTGCCATCCGAAGTCGTCCCACCACCCTCCTAGTACTCTGAAACGCCGCGTACCAAGCAACACCTTCGAGGAGAAATGCGACAATGATGCTGCTGCTGCCAGAACATGTCCCAGGGTTTCCCCTGGCACACGGAGGAAAGTAGGGAATGGGTACATCTGACGCCCTTCAGGAAGGAATGGCGGCACCCGCAAGCGTCATTGCGTCAGTGTCAGACGAGCCGACAGGGATTTCTCACAATCCGAAAAAACCACTACCCAGAAGATCTGTAGCCTTCCATCCAGCTTAACACCCACTAGCATGCACCACCACGGTCTTGACGCCACCCCCATCATCTCACAAAGATCACCATCCTGACGCCTAGAGTACGGAACAGGGCAACGCAAGGAATAGGGGGCACCAGCGCCGAGGCCGCGCGGGGGGTCACTGCCTCCAACGCGTTCGTGATAGCCGACCGGATGCGGCAGTAGGGGCACAGTAGGCCTCCCGGGCCCGGCCAGGCCCAGATCAGGCATGCAAAGCCTCTACCACCATGCTGCAGCAAGCCAGTGACAGCGCCGCCACCATCCAGAATCACGGCTCACCATCTCCACCTCCAGAGGGCTACGATGTAGAAAGAAGAGACATCGGCCTGCCTGGCCCATATGGGTCCCAAAGGGGCCCAGATTCGGGTTGAGCAGGCACCGCTAGCCGTGCCTCTGTGTAGCCCCGCCGCAGACCACCCTAGCTAGCGCCGAGTCGCCCCGCCGCCGTGCCGGATCGTCACTGCCTAGAAGCACCACTCAGAGCCACGCCGCCCCGGGCAGGAGCACCTCCGAGAGGGGAAAAGCAGGGTGCCTCCGCCACCAGAACTGCCCGGGCATTCCCCGACAACACAAGCCGGCGGCGGCGGGGGGAGTGCTCCGGGGGAGGGGGGCGGTGGCGTGACCTGTTGCCCCCGCAGGATGAACCGGTCGCGAGAGGAGGAATGAGGGGTTGTGTTGAACGTTTCCCACTGTGAGGGAGTTGTGGTGATCCAAAGAGTGAACTCCATGACCACGAGATGGAAGGGAGAAAAGAAAGAGGGAAAGTGACTGGGGGTGGAACCTGGGGTGGGCAAGAGGAGACGTGTTGATGTTCACCGACATGTTCGGGCTTCCCTGATTTAGTGTTACCAAAGGATTGTGCCTGAACTTGTCCGGGCGGATAAATGGGGACAAAGTAGGGGATGCACTTGAAGGTGCCCTTAGAATCCCTATCATTCCTATCGAGAGGTGGACTTGAAAAATAAAGGTAAAAATCTGGTGGCCGGATTAAGTACTGCTCTTAATCCTTCAGAAGCTTAGGTGTTATGGCAACGCCCTCCTTCGAATTATATAAAGATCAATGTCGATGCAAGCTTTGTGGAGAGCATTAGTGCGGCGAGTGCGGGGGTGGTGGCCAGGGACTCATCTGGGATGGTCATCATCTCCTCCTGGAATTTCATTAGGCTTTGAAAAAGCGTGGAGGAGGCGGAGCTCCGGGCTTGCCTTGCCGGTTTTTTATATACGTATCACTCTCCAAGATCCTATAATTTTAAAGACTGACTATGCGTTTGTGGTTGCGACCTTTGCAAATGAAATTTTTTACATGTCGTCATTGGTGGATTTGAAGAAGGAAGCGATGAGTATCTCCAAGCTTATATCTAATCTTAATATTTCCAAGATCAATTGTTCGGCCAATGTGGTGGCCCATATAATTGCTAAGTTTAGCTTTGCTAATAGATTGGATAGTATCCTAGTTAACAATATTCCGCCCCGCGTGGTGAACTTTGTAATGAATGATTGTAATAACTCCATTGGTTAATTAACATATGAGGCGATTTTCAAAATAAAAAAGAATCCCTGTAACTAGCTAGATGGCATATAAGCCTTTTGTTATAGTACGAGACATATGCAAGGAGTTCCCACGTGCTCCCAAACTGATATGGACCATTAATTGTCTATGATCTCACAGTTAATTTAATTATTAACTTCGCTACATACAGGAAGGTGAACATTTTTTTTTTGGAAATGGAGGTATACCCCCGGCCTCTGCATCATGATGATGCATGCGGCCCTCTTATTAAAAATCCAGAAAGTATCAATGTAAAGGTCTTACAGCTCGCAAACGGAGCAAAACAAAAGGACATAAACCGGAAAATTACAAGCGGACAAAGACAACCGATACGGTAATAATAAGGATAAGCTCTCTAGACTCCTATCCTGTTATGCGAACGCCATCCGAACCGGTTGAATATAGCCCGAGCCACCATCTCCCATTGGTTGCACCCAGTAACCAAAGGCTCCCTGGAGTCCATAGGAGTGAGTAAGGACCACGTACGGATCTAAGCTGTAGCTCTGAAGATAACCTGCAAAAAAGTTAAGTTGTGTTGTCTGTTAAAAATCATATCATTTCTGCAGTTCCATATAGCCCATAATAACGCACATATTCCAATCCGAATACGAGCTGCCGTGATCTGTTCAACCCCAGCTAACCACGTCCCAAACAAAGACGCAATATCTACTGGAGGATTGATATTAAAGGCTATATGAATCGTTCTCCAAAGTAACTTGGCAAGTGGGCATTCAAGGAATAAATGTTGTATTGTCTCATCCTGAGCACAAAAACAACACCGCGAATTGCCGACTCATTGCCTCTTAAGTAAGTTGTCCTTTGTGAGTATTACTTGCTTGTGGACAAACCACATAAAAATTTTAATCCGCAAAGGAACCTTAACCTTCCATATATGTAGTGACCTTGAGAGGGGGGCAGAATTAATCAGATCCGTATAAAAAGATTTCACCGTAAATATCCCATTTTTAGTTAACTTCCATTGTGTTGAGTCCGGCATGTCGGAGAGTCGAACTTCAATCAATCTCCGAACCAAGTGCATCCAGGCTGTCCATCTCTCACCAACTAACGTACGTCTGAACTGGATGTTCAAGGGAATAGTTTGAAGGACGATACCTACGTACTCCTCCTTATGTTGCACAATATTGTAGAGGGTGGGATATTGTAAGGCCAGAGGCGTCTCTCCTAACCACGTATCCTCCCAAAATCTTGTTGACATCCCGTTGCCAACCAAGAATTTGACCCTATGAAAGAACATATCCTTCGTTCTCATAAGTCCCTTCCAGAACGGCGAATCAGTCGGTCTGATGGTAACCTGGGCTAGCGTTTTCGAGTGCAAATACTTATTGCGCAGGATTTGAGACCACATGCCCTCCGGCTCTGTCTCTAACCTGTACAACCATTTGCTCATAAGACATTTATTCTTAATTTCCAAGTTCTCAATACCGAGGCCCCCTTGGTCTTTAGGTCAACAAAGGATATCCCATCGCGCGAGACGGTATTTCCTCTTGGCCTCATCAGACTGCCAAAAGAAACGAGATCTAAAGAAATCAAGTCGCTTTCGGACCCCTTTCGGAATTTCGAAGAACGAAAGTAAAAACATTGGCATGCTAGTCAATACTGAGTTAATCAAAACTAGCCGACCTCTGTATGACATCAGCTTGCCCTTCCAGCAGCTGAGTTTTTTTTTCAATTCGTTCTTCAATGCATTTCCATTCTTTATTGGATAGCTTACGGTGATGAATCGGAATACCCAAGTAACTGAACGGTAAGGCACCTAATTCACATCCAAACAATTGTCTGTATGTATGTTCCTCGTCTTTGGCCTTCCCAAAACAGAACACCTCACTCTTATGAAAATTGATTTTTAAGCCAGACAACTGTTCGAATAGACACAAGATAAGTTTCATGTTACGTGCCTTAGCCATGTCATGTTCCATGAACAGAATAGTGTCATCAGCATATTGTAGAATGGACACCCCTCCATCAACGAGATGAGGAACTAGACCCTGCTTGGCCCTGCCAATAATGACGGCCAACATATCTGCCACAATATTGAACAAAAGAGGTGACATGGAATCCCCTTGTCTCAACCCCTTATGCGTCTGGAAGTAGTGACCGATGTCATCGTTCACCTTAATTCCGACACTACCTTTCTGGACTTGAGTATCCACTTGGTTCCTCCAGGTTTCACTAAAACCTTTCATGCGCATTGCCTGCTGAAGAAAAGGCCATTTGACTTTATCATAAACCTTCTCGAAATCCACTTTGAAGATAACCCCGTCTAGTTTCTTCGAGTGAATCTCATGGAGTGTTTCATGTAAGACGACCACTCCTTCTAGTATGTGTCGTCCCGGCATGAAAGCTGTCTGACTGGGTTGAACCACTGAGTGAGCAATTTGTGTCAATCTGTTGGTTCCTACCTTTGTGAAAATTTTAAAACTCACATTCAGCAGGCAAATGGGTCGGAATTGTTCGATCCGAACCGCCTCATTCTTCTTAGGTAACAACGTTATCGTACCAAAGTTGAGGTGAAACAACTCCAAATGGCCATCGAAAAAATCGTGAAACATAGGCATAAGATCATCCTTAATGATATGCCAACATTTCTTATAGAATTCAGCTGGAAACCCATCTGGTCCCGGTGCTTTATTCGGCTTCATTTGGGTTATGGCCAGATGAACTTCTTTTTCAGTAAACGGTGCAGAGAGAACATCGTTCTCTGCTGCCTGTAATTGAGGTATATCATCAATAACAGACTCATCAAGAGACACCGTGGATGTGAACATATATTAGAGTTATTCTTTTTGTTTTTTTCTGCAACCATAATGATCTCTTTCATCTAAGCCGTGCTTCTCTTCCCACTTATTATATTTGTCTCACTGTAAGTCTGCATTCACACTCCAAAATAAAAAAGAATTGAAGGTACATGTCAATTTTGTCATCGTAGGGATGATCATGGCAGTGATAAAGGTCGTGTTTTTTTTGGATGAATCACAAACTAAACTGGGCACATATCATGGTGATAAGCAAATGAATACATGAACGGCCAAATGTTAACAAAGCAATCATTAGTGTTATTTCCGCACATTTGCATTGTTTTATTACAGCAGAAAGATCACATCATTTTTCCTTCGCTACGTAAGTAAAAACAGGGCGGAGAAATGTGCAGCGTATATGGCACTTATTATCTGAACTATAGTTTGGCACAAAATATAAATAGTACTATCATTTTGAACTTTTCTTTTTTTGCAGAAACTTCAGATCAGTATACTTGTTGTATTCACGTTATCCAACATACCCCTCCCTGATCAGTGGTCAGTGGATGGCTAAAATTGAATTCTTATCTTACCTAAACCTCCTAGGAGGCAACTGTGATGATGATGATGTAGTGCAGTAGGTAAACCAATCGAATTGTGAGATGCCTCGACCGATTGGTGCTCTCAGCTTGCCAGCCGGGCGACTTCTTGAGGCCACTGAATTAGATGGTGTCCGTTGATACAGTCAGGACACATCTTTATACTTATAGGTGTAGCGACTTTGTTCGCCTCGAGGGTGGCTTTGGGTTGATTTTCGTATTTATTTTGCCAAACTCTATTGAGTAATTTAATAAAGATAGCTGCATGCATCATTTCGATGCAGAGGCCCGGGTAATCCTTCTTTTCAAAAAAAAGAGGTAAACTGTCAAATAATTGCATTATATAATCAAGTCATAAATGTATGGCAGGATCCATCCTCTTTTCAGCCCACGTACATAACGAGCACATATATAACAAGCACAGATCATGGAGCAACCAGTCTACAAAGTTTAACATTTCGACATAATTACCGATGTCCTGCTGCTCAACACAAAATCATTCAGCAAGGAGACCAGCCCTTTGGCCGTCCTCAGGCATGTGAGACATGGGGATGTTTTCTTAACAATGATTAGCAGTCGTAGGCATTAAATTCCTGTGAGATCAAGCTTCCGGGAGCTGTCACGAGTGTTTATTTTGTGCACACCAGTAGAGTGGTAGTGGTGGTATGTTTGGTACCACTGTTGTCTTTCTGTAGGCAGTGGTGGTATCTTAGGTTTGAATTTTGGTCAAGCCGCGTCCAAACTCTCTGGGCCTGTTTGGATTGTGGCCTGACAGGCAGCTTCTTAGCCAGTCAGAGATCTCCATCGCACGCCTCCAAAATCGGACGTCCAAGAATGCTGCCTGACCCAGGCAGGTTTTTCTAGAAGCAAACTAAACATGCCGATCATCCATTAGGGACGCTTTGGATGATCCTTTGACTGCATTATAGATTTTTTTTTCGAGATGTGCAAGACAAGTTGTGTGTATCTCTCCTACTCTCTAATCAAGAAATGGTTTCCTGCAAAACTTACGTACGATGTCCAAACAATGACTATGAGCAATTTGTGTATTTCCCATTTCAGTAGAATTAACAATTATATTTATATCATGTTCCTAATTCTGTGTTCAGTGTTGTATTTGTTGTATACTCATGATTATTACCATTACTTACCATGAATTGTTGTTGGACCATACATGTTTGCAACGACCAATGGATGTAGGATTGTGGTGTCCTTTCATATTTTGGCCTTGGTGTTAGCCGGTGGCCATTTTGTGAGCCCCTTGGGAACTCATATTCCACAATGAAACTGTAGAATTGCTATATAATGTTCACATGGGTCGGCCCACGAAACTCTCACTAGCTCAGCTCGGCTCGCTCACTTAGTAATACTTTTTTTGTGCTTGCTCTACTGCTATCTTATAAAAAGCCTACTATTTTTTCTATTTTTTGTTAAATCAAAAGATGTTAACATATTTTAGAAAAATCATGTATTTTTTAAATGTTGTAGACTAAAAAACCATGGTTTTTTTAAATGCGTGAGAATTTAGAAAATATTCATAGATTTTAAAACATTTGCAAATTTGAAATAAAGTCCATTGATTTAAAAATGTTCACAACACTCTCGGCCATTTAATTTAGAAATTTTTTAATTGGACCCACCGTCACGACATGCCGCTACAGCCGACCTCTCCCGGAGCCACAACAGAGAACTCTCACCCGCCCACGAAGGCACACAGCGCCCAGCTAATCTTATTAATTTTCTAAAAAAAAGCTAATCTTATTAATATGTCTCAAAAAAAGCTAATCCAATTAATCCCCGCCATCAGCTATCCTCCACAACACACTGAGGACACGTACCAAAGAAAATGGACACGCAAGGTACCCAACTGACCAACCAAAACATCTAACCCACTATCATCGGGGGCCACACACTCCACACCCCACGATTCACCAGGAGAGCTCCTGTCGAGGGAGCTTAGAGTTTTAGGTGATTTATTTATGAATGGGATAACTATGGTAAAGATGAACTACTGTGGTAGGTGGACTATCAAGTAACTGTGCATAATGATGGCATGATTCTTTCACTTTTCAGCCCCTATACATACGAGCACCGTCGGAGCAGCTAATGTACGAGAGGTAACATTTTACTGAGAATTAGCGGTGTCTTGCAAGTCAGCATGGTCAATCACTTAGTTGGCCGTCGTCAGGCATGCGGGGCATTGGGATCAGTTCTGTAAGAGTGACCGGCCTGCACAAGATTCATATTCCAGCGAGACCAGGCTTCAAGCTACTGTTTAGTTTCCGCTCAAAATTCTGTTCACATAGATGTGTACGCACCCAGTTTAGGTAACTATAGTATGGCCAACAAATGGGTACTGCAGGTCCTTGCTATAAATGATATTGGCCGGCCCAGTCCACGCTGTCGAGTACTTCCGGGCAACACGTGACTATGGACAACGAACGACGACGAAGCAACACGGATGATAATCCCGACGAAGTACCTTTACGCCAAGATGAACAGCGGTGCAAAGCTAGCTTTCTTTAGCTAGTTTGCTACTGATCGATCCAACGAAGCTGCAGCAATCACCAAAGCCAAAATACACACACGTGCACAACGGCCAGCCAGCCGGAAACTCACGCACGCACACGAAAACTTGGCCGGATTGCCAAAGGCTCATGTCGAAATTATTCTCTTTGGAGACCATCGTGCAATGTCTTGAGCGTGTCCCACGCCTCCTTCGTTGATTTCTTTGAGATTAGACGTTGTTGCACGTCCATCGGCATCACCGAGCAGATGGCTGTGATCGCGTGACGATCCTTCTGATACAAAGTGCCACCCTTCAGGTACTCATCACCGTCGGGATCGACGGATTCCCAGAGTTCATTGGCCTAGAGCGCCCACTCCAGCGGCGGAGCTATGCAGGCTCCTGGGGGGCTGCCCCCCCCCCCCCCCCCCCCCCCCTCGCGCGCGCGCCCGGGTCCAACATGGAACCAACCTATGAAGAAAAAAATTGTTAGGGCTTAGATGAGAACTTTTTTAGCTTTCGCCCCCGCCCCCCCTCTCCAAACACTTGTATTTTATGTTTTGCCCCCAGCTGATTCTATCTAGCTCCGCCACTGGCCCACTCCATAATGATCGCCCACACAACGAAGTTTCTATGGTCGAATCGTCGATACTTCGATCACCCTGGAGCAGCAATTACTTTAGCGGCACCGGTGTACTCTGCCAGCTGCTTGGTCACTTCAAGTCGGAGTGCAAGAGTTCCCCGAAGGAGAAGGCATTCATGGCCCAACGAGATGATAGTGATATGATTTTGATGTATGAACTCGTGGACAAGAATCCAGTTCTTCAAGCGTAGGCTAAAGAAATTGTCGTGCTCCGTGAATTTATTTTTTTGCCTTCATGACCATGGTTCAGAAACTCGTGCCGATGCTACGGACAAGGGGGTGATTCCAAGACTTATGCCAATACTACGGCCGTAAGTGTTATCTTTGCTGGAGCAAAAGCAGCGATCGTTGCATGTGCTCGGCCATGAAGAAGCAGTCTTTGTGCGATGCATCCAGAAAAGACAACTGCGTACCTGACACCGGAAGTCCACGAAGAAATAACAAACACAAGTGCAACTGTTGTTGATGTTAATGCCGAGGCGGACACATGTGTAGCGACTACGTACGTACAAGAAGCTGGTGTGTCGAGTCGTGTGGCTAGCTCAACACCGAAGGCTTCAGCTGACCAAATCAGCATGGCAAGATGCAGCCCAGTAACAAGCAGCAACAGTGGTCCAGCAGAAAGACGAGAAAAGGCGGTCTGGAGTCTCAAACGGTGCGGCAGCAGGATTGATGGATAGCTCACGTGATGGGCTACGAGCATCACTAGGTGATTTCGAACTTAGGATCTGCAGGGCTTTTTTTTTAACCACTAGGGCAACGCAACCGATGTGAAATCTTATATCATTTTCTCCTTTTACACTTTCTCCAATTCGCGGGAAGCCCCCGGTTAAGCTTCCCAAATCGGTTTTTCCAGGTTTGCTAGGCAGTTTTCTGGACGGTTCTTATTCCTTTTTTTTTCTTGTTCGTTTTTTCTTTCTCTTTTCTATTTCTATGAATTTTTTTTAAATTTGATGAACTACTTTTAAAAAATGATGAACTTTTTTCAAAAAAGGATGAATTTTTTTCATAATTGATGACCATTTTTTTAAAAACTTTGAATTTTTTTCAAATTCGATGAACTTTCTAAAATTTGATGATTTTTTTCGAAGACGATGATTTTTTTTCAAATTCAATGATTTTTTTTCAAATTTGATGATTTTTTTCATAATTGATGACCTTTTTACAAATTTGATGAACTTTTTCATGTTTTACTAATTTGTATTCTTTTGTTATATTTGTTTTTAAGTACGTAAGAGAAGGTAGGGAGCAGAAAAGATCGAACGGAAGAAAAACTGTAGTGAACGTGAGAACGAGCGCAGAAGTCATGGGCCGAGGCCCAATAGGGATCGCTAGTGTGCGCCAAGTAATTTTCTGGCGCTGAAGGCGCCATATAGGGGCTCCTGTGATTCCCCACGTGGTCTTTGGGACTGCCTAGGAGATACGTGCAGCCCATGTAGCGCAGGACATGGCCCAAGTAACGGGTCAGGGACACTGCAAGCCCAGCTTCGAGAGCTCATGGAAATTTTTGCGTTGCCAAAAGAAATGAGACGTCTCCTCTGAAAGCAATGGAGGAAAGGGCACCACCACCTACACCCGTACTGCTACAACCGGTGATACACAAATATCCGTTGAAAACTCTTTGGACGATTGACCCGATAAATGTGTAAAGGAGTAGGCGATCATGCCTTCCAAATGTCGAGGAACCGACGGAATTTGAGGACGCAAATACGATGGAGTGTTGGTGTTACGCTGTGGAGGAGGAGACAACAATAACGAAGGGAATTAAGATCAAGAAAGATGCCGAAGGGAATTGTGTGAAGCACAAAGCGAGGCTAGTAGCCAAAGATTACGTGCAAGAGAAAGGTTTAGAGTTCGAAGAAGTGTTTATTCCCATTGCAGGGACGGAATCGTTAAGATTGCTCATAGCTCTCACGGCTCAAGAATCATGGAGGATACATCACATGGATGTAAATTCCACATTTTTGAACAGGGAGTCAGTAGGAGAGGTTTATGTGAACCAACCACCTGGATTCGTCAATAGGAAGAAGAGCACAAAGTACTAAAGTTAAGCAAAGTTATGTACGGGCTACGACAAGGCCCTCCGGCGTGGAATATCAAGTTGTCATAGTTGGCCCCTCGAAGAAAAGCCCACAAGCGTGACCATCGTCGGCGACAAAGCACTAAGCTTTCGCTCAGCAGGTCCCCCGTGCCACCACGAAGCCTCCGGGACATGCGTGACGAGATCAGATCCCCAGATCAAGGTCGGAGCTACGCCACTGCCAAAGACAAAGCACGCCCGAGTTACCCGCCGCTACCCATCTTGACGCCCACACGGCCAAAACTAAGAGCCACCACCATCGCGCCATGGTGCCAGCCGGAGAGCCAACCATGCGGACCACCTTCTGGGGTCGGCACCCGAGCGTCCATGTCCGAGACACAACACCTCGCCAGCCGGAGAGTAGCAGGTGCCTCCTTTCATTCCTAGCCTGGCATTAGCCACGGCGTTAGGATCGGCGCCTCCATAGTAGGAGGCACCAACACATGCATCCCCAGCCATTCCCGGTGGACCGGGAGGGGGGGGGACACAATCCCGTGGCTGTGGCGCGAGCTGCCCGCACCGCCGACGCGGACCTAGGAGAAGGGAGGAGCCCCCCACACCCGCACCTCGCCATCGACGGCCAACCACCGCCGCCCAAGCCACAGCAGCTGCCTCACCGACGAACGCCACCACCGCGCGACTGCCAAGCCTAATCCTTGCGAGGTATATGAACTCCACCAGGATCCAGCCCAGATCCGGACGGAACCGAGCCAAAGGCAGCCCGAGAAGGCTGCCAAATTGCCCAGTGCCGACCACACAGGGGAGGCCGAGGCCAACCCCTCCGCCCATGCCCACCCCAGTGGAGGCCGGGCCAGCCAAGCTAGTTGGTGTCACCAGTCCGCGCCGCTGCAGCGCGCGGCTCCAACCGCCGGATCTGACGGCCCCGGCCTAGCCAGCCGCCCCGCCACGCCGTCACGCAGGCCCGCCCCACCAACCCACCACGCAGCCACCGCTGCACCGTCGCACCGCCGCGCCGGTAGCCCGGCCGCCCGAAGCGCCGCCGCGTCGCCCTGCGGGAATGCCACACTCCCCGCCTGCTCGTCGCATCTCGCGCCGCTACCACCAAGGGAGGAGGGAAAAGGGGCCCCGCCGCCGTCAACGCCAGCCGGGCTTTCGGCGCCCTCCGGCGGCGGCGAGGGGAGTGGGAGGCGGGGAAGGGTGCGGGTGGCGGCTAGGGTTATGCCCAGCCCGCCCGCGAGAGCGACCGGGGCACGTCTTTGTTTTGAGACATTTTACGGTGCATCAACTTAATATGGATCGTTTATTTCTGCTCGTTGTACGGCCGAGATGAGCCAATACTACACCAGATTTCTGCTAGTATATTAAGTAATCAGGGGCATTTTGGGTAGTTCACATTTATCCATCCCCAGGCAGGTAATTTACTCATCCCGCACTGTACATTTCCCATCGCCGGTCGCCCCATCCAGCCTGCCCTGCGCTGGCGCGGTGGCGCCCCCGTCCTTGCCTAGCCGGCCGTCATCGGCGGCAAGATGCCCTGCATTTCTTGTTCCTTTCTTGCCTGCCGGATCTGGAGCTGGTAACCAGCTGAGACTCGAAGGCGAGTCGTCGCCCCGGCCGCATGCCCCGTCGCCGTCACGGCCCTCCCCGCCGCCGACCTCGACGAGTTCGTGGAAGGTACGTGCCCGCTCCACCCTAGTGAAAAAGCTTTATTAGCAGTAGTGAAAGAGCAACGAGATCATGCCATCAGCTGAAAACTGACCATGCCCATGAGGCCATGACGAGGACCTTGTTCAACCCGTCCCAGGCATGACTCGCTAATACTGGAATGCGACGCTATATCATGGCTAGAACTCCATTGAACTCTCGTCTTGACATCATGTCATGTGCCTTCTTTTCCAAAAACGATAGCTAATTAAGTTGCTACATCGAGATGGCAGCGGCAGCGGCGGCGGCGGCGGCGGCGGCGGCAGCTGTAGCGGCATCGAGATGGCGGGGCACCGGGAGGATTGCAAGCGGCGTTGGGATGGCGGAGCTCTTGAAGGCGGCGGCCTACAGGCACAGTCAGGAAGGCTGAGATCCGGGGGTGGCGACTGCAGGCTGCGTCCGGTGATTATTGCCGGCGTTGGGCTGGATGATATTGGGGACGGTGGCCTGCAGAGGCATCGGCTGTGATTAATTAGACGAAACATATTTTAATTAATTAGATGAATCGTTATTGTTGAACCTGGGAAAAGACAACTCTATCCCTAATAAAAAATCTGATGGACTCATGTTGATCGTTGGATTAACTTAATACTACCCGTTATAACGAGTAGTATGATGTACCGTAAAAAGTCTCGTTGTTGTTTTCCACACGGGGTGGTCTACCTCTGAAAATGACTACGTGAGAAAGCTACAGGCTTCTCCAGAGGCGTCATCACTGGATGTTATGTTCAAAATCATTTAAGTGGCAAGTTGGTAACAAGTATGTTCAGTACAGGGACCATCATTCATTTCAACGGCTCTAGATACATCCATTTCTGTGACAAGTAATTCCGAACGGGGGGAGTACTATATTTGCGGGGAAGACACGGGAGCGGAGCAGTACTCGTGGTAGTAGCAATGCGGCACTAGTGGTGTTCTTGCCTTTTCACACCAAGTTTCCCAGAAATAATGTAAACTTTGTGGACTCTTTTTACGACTTGGAAAATGACTAGGTCTGAAACCTGTAGGCTGGCTAATCTGTTCGTGATAATTTCAGTTGCAAGTTGGTAATAACTGTATCAGTACAGGGACCATTATTCATTTCAATAGCTGTACAAAATTTGCGGGACACAGACAGAGCAGTAGCACTGCCCTGCAGCACAAGTGGTGCCAAGACCGACGACCAAAATCTTGCCTTTTCACACAAAGTTTTGCCTCATACGCATTACTGCACTTCTATTGTTATGTTAGTAGGCTGATTGTAATGGGGAGTATCATATACTAGTATCATGCATATCATACTAGTGTATGATACTACCTCCCTAACGCATAGTAGCATATATTAGTATCATGTGGTACTTTATTTATTGCCATGCATGACACATAGTAGCATATCATTTATTATGATACGGTATCATGATATGATATTCAGCTCTCTCTTTCTTCATTTAATTCTACGACACCTCATCAAAATTGCCTAGTTGACATGCATGATACTAGCTATGATACTACCATTACGACCAGCCGTAGGGGCCCTTCGGCACCCTTCCCAACTTAACCCACGAGGCATGCATGCATATATTCTCCATCATACAAAGACAACGTTAGTCTTAATTAGAAACGCCTGTTTAGAGGTCATAAGTATAGGCGATTGACATGTCTAAAATGCTTGTGGGTCAAATTTGGAGGGCCGCGGACTTTAAACCCGCTTCCTGCATATCATCTAATTTGCAAGTTCATGTTAAACTGAGAAGCGACTATATGTGAAATACACGTATATCTGTAGGTTTGATGCTTGCTAATTGGAAGGAATAATACACTAGAGATTCCAACAATGTGCACACTCCTTTACAAACGCAACTGCAGATCATATTTGCATGGCTCCAACAACGTACAGGTTCTTGAAGAAGAACTTTGAAGAGGTCTACCTGCAGTGTTTCCGTGTGGACTGGGTATTGAAGATCTACAGGAAGACCAGAAGCCCATGAAGAAGAGTGATCTACTAGACGGATGGATGGTTTGTCTTAAAGGAAAGTGATTTTTTTATGTCAGTCTGAAAACTAACTCTATAAATATGTTGTCTCTTCCACTCATATCTCAGTACCAAAACTCATACCCAACCTACTAGACATATCCTCGTCCTCTCTGCAAGTTCAAGAATCCTAGTGATGGCCCGTGCTAGCCATGTCGTGATTTTCCTGGTCTTCTCAAACTTGGCCATAGCCATGGGCGCCACCCCTCCTCCTTGGATCCTTTCGTAGGGAAGTGTAAGAGTAGTTGTGAGGAAGAGCTCAATCTATCTTTGTACCTGCACCAAGTATTCGCTGGAGCAGCCCACAACCAAGAAGTAATTCTCAACCCTGGCTTTGCTAACTCGTTTGGTGAGATAGCAGTTCACGACTGGACGATACATGCTGCCCCTAATGCTACTTGAAGCATCATTGCTCGGGCAAAGGGAATGCATATGCAGGTCACCCAAAACCAGGCCAATGGCTTCTCTTGGTTTCTTCCGTTAGCATGGTCTTTGAGGACTCGAGGTATATCCATGCAGGTTTAACCATCCATGTACCATTTGTAGATTAAACATATGAATATAAGTTTTATTTTTTTGAGGTTCACCTTTCTAATTATAGATACACCGTTTACAGCTTTGGCGGGTCTACATTACAAGTGATGGGGACAATTAGTGGTGCAAATGGTGAGTGGGCTATCATGGGTGGGACAGGAAAACTGTCGATGGCGCATGGTACCGTAAAGTTCACAGAAGTCCAGCCACAGAGCAACCCAAGCACTGAGAAATACGGAAAAATTGATATCCATGCATTCTACATACCATCGCCAGCCGTAAGTATAATTAATCTTTGAAATAAAGAGTAATTGTCTTATGTATGAATTTCTGTGAAGTTTGGTAATCATATTCATGTAATTAAGTACATATATCTATTTATGACCGAATCATATCTATTGATGTCAAGTAAAAGGTCTACATCAAAATATATTCCATTTCTTTCACATGAAAAAGTGACTAACATTTATTTTGAAATGTGGAATGTACATAAATAAATATTCATCTAGTCAAACTAATTATAAAATATTTGTAGTCGCTATTAGTGTTGTTTCCATGCAGAACAATAAGTTAGTTCATCTTGGTCTCGTAAAATTCATATTGTCTTGTTTGATTACTTACTATGTGGTCAGCTAGTGATTTTATTTATCTGTTTTTATAGGTTTAAGACATGAAGAATAAACACGTGCCACTTCAGCTGGAAATGCGAGCCAACAATCTCGCCTAAATAAAATATGTGTCTTCCATTATGGCTAGTAGTACTTGCAAGTTGTAATATGAAGATCGGTGAAGTCTTCTTTACTTTCAAATAATGCAGGAGTGTGTGGCATATCATGAAAAATCTTAGATATAGATCCATTCACTAGTAGAAAATAGGACTTTGGTCCAGGCCAGCCCAGCCCATTAGTCCCGGTTCAGTAAGGAACCGGGACCCATGGGGGCATACGTCCCGGTTCGTGCGCCCAGGGGGCCGGCCGGGGCTCGTGGGGCATTGGTCCCGGTTCGTCTGGACCCTTTGGTCCCGGTTCCAGACACGAACCAGGACCAATGGGCCTCGCTCCTGGCCCACATCCATTGGTCCCCCTTTGGTCCCGGTTCCAACCACGAACCGGGACCAATGTTGTGCCTATATATACCCCTCGCCTGCGAGCAGAGCACTCCACTGCTTTATTTTTTTCTGGCCGGCGAGGGGAGGGGTTTGTGATGCTCTAGCTCACCTCCTATGCACATGAGGTGTTCGATGAAATGCCCGAGCAACACTACTTAAGCTTTCTCCTCTCCAAACTAGACCTTCTAGCTCCATTTTCCTCAAGATTTGTCTAGGTTTAGCGGTCCGTCACGTCCTGTCCCCGTCTTCACCGCCGTCGATCGCCCGCGCCGATCTCGTCGCCGGCATAACCATGGTGAGCCTCTTGTTCTTATCTTCTTTCTAAAAAAAAAATTCTTACTTGTATGATTTAGATAGATACTTGTCTAATTTTCTTACTTTTATTATTGTTTGTTATTATATAGTGCGATGGTTTTGGTATCCGCCCCCGTCGGCCCTCGTCCTGTCTATGATTCAGATGTGGTATATATTATATTTTATAACTATTTGGTTCATTTATTGTTTATGACAATTATGCCGACCAACGTGACATAGATTTTTTTATCTAGGAGGTATGTGAACCGGAAATTCCAACCGACCCTATTGTCGAGAGGTTAAATTTAGTTGAAGAAGAAAACAATTACTTGAAGGAAAAATTGAAAAAAATTGAGGAGGAGAAGATGATATTGGAGTTGCATGTTGCGGATGTCGTCGATGATCACAAGATCAAGATGGATGCAATGCGCTTCAAGATTAGAAAGTATAGAAAATATGCCATTCATACCGAGGCTTGGTATCATTATGCCGTTGGATCAATTGTTACCTTGGTTGCGATTATGATCGCATTTGTTGTTGCATTGAAATGTTTTACATAGTTTCAATGTGTGGTTTAATTAGATGCTCTGGAGAGCTATATGTTGTTCAATGAGAACTATATATGTACTTTGGTTTTAATGTGATAATGAACTTCTATTAATTTGGTCACTTATCTATTCATGATGTTTTGTAATGGTTTTTTACACACTTAATTATATATAATGCATGCAGATGAACCGGCAATGGATGTACGGTGACAGACGCACCTCCGAGTACATTAAGGGCGTGCATAATTTTCTCGAAGTGGCTGAAGCAAACAAGCAGAATGGTTTTATGTGTTGTCCATGCCCTATATGTGGGAATACGAAGTCTTACTCTGACCGGAAAATCCTTCACACCCACCTGCTTTATAAGGGTTTCATGCCACACTATAATGTTTGGACCAGGCACAGAGAAATAGGGGTTATGATGGAAGACAGCGAAGAAGAAGAGGACGATGACAACTATGTGCCCCCTGAATACGGTGATGCTGCAACGGGGGAAGCTGAAGATCAAGAGGAACCAGACGATGTGCCCGATGATGATCTCCGCCGGGTCATTGTTGATGCAAGGAGACAGTGCAAAAGTGAAAAGGAGAAGCTAAAATTCGATCGCATGTTAGAGGCTCACCAAAAAGGGTTGTACCCCAATTGCGAAGATGGCAACACAAAGCTCGGTACCGTACTGGAATTGCTGCAGTGGAAGGCAGAGAATGCTGTGCCTGACAAAGGATTTGAGAAGCTACTGAAAATATTGAAGAAGAAGCTTCCAAAGGATAACGAATTGCCCGACAGTACGTACGCAGCAAAGAAGGTCGTATGCCCTCTAGGATTGGAGGTGCAGAAGATACATGCATGCCCTAATGACTGCATCCTGTACCGCGGTGCGTACGAGGATTTGAACGCATGCCCAGTAAGCGGTGCATTGCGGTATAAGATCAGACGAGATGACCCTGGTGATGTTGACGGCGAGCCCCCCAGGAAGAGGGTTCCTGCCAAGGTGATGTGGTATGCTCCTATAATACCACGGTTGAAATGTCTGTTCAGAAACAAAGAGCATGCCAAGTTGATGCGATGGCACAGAGAGGACCGTAAGAAAGACGGGAAGTTGAGAGCACCCGCTGACGGGTCGCAGTGGAGAAAAATCAAGAGAAAGTACCGGGCTGAGTTTGCAGGTGACCTAAGGAACGTATGGTTTGGTTTAAGCGTGGATGGCATTAATCCTTTCGGGGAGCAGAGCAGCAATCACAGCACCTGGCCCGTGACTCTATGTATCTATAACCTTCCTCCTTGGCTATGCATGAAGCGGAAGTTCATTATGATGCCAGTACTCATCCAAGGCCCTAAGCAACCCGGCAACGACATTGATGTGTACCTAAGGCCATTAGTTGAAGAACTTTTACAGCTGTGGAATGGAAACGGTGTACGTGTGTGGGATGAGCACAGACAGGAGAAATTTGACCTGCATGCGTTGCTGTTTGTAACCATCAATGATTGGCCTGCTCTCAGTAACCTTTCAAGACAGACAAACAAGGGATACCACACATGCACGCACTGTTTAGCTGACACCGAAAGTATATACCTGGACAAATGCAGGAAGAATGTGTACCTGGGGCATCGTCGATTTCTTCCGACCAACCATCAATGTCGAAAGAAAGGCAAGTATTTCAAAGGCGAGGCAGATCACCGAAAGAAGCCCGCCATGCGTACCGGTGATCACGTACTTGCTATGGTCAATGATTTACACGTAATCTTTGGAAAGGGTCTCGGCGGACTATCTGTTCCGAATGACGCTGAGGGACGCGCTCCCATGTGGAAGAAGAAATCTATATTTTGGGACCTACCGTACTGAAAAGACCTAGAGGTCCGCTCTTCAATCGACGTGATGCACGTGACAAAGAACCTTTGCGTGAACCTGTAGGAGATAAGCCCTAGAGGCAATAATAAATGTTATTGATCATCTCCCTGTTCATAATTAGGTTTATGTTCCATGCTATAACTGTTATGGTTCTCGAGTCTACAATAACCACGAGGCTCGGAGGAAGACTCATATGCACGTGTGGACTAATAAATGGTAAAATATATTCCTAGTCTGGCCTCTAAGACTAGCTCAAGTGTTGCTTGATGGTTCTGTTTTCCTGATCATGGGCATGGCTATGCCGGCAATTTTGAGGGCACAATGTTAGAAGAACATTTGTGTTGAATCGACCCGAATTGATGTTATGCTATGAAAATACATTCATCACAAGTTAATGGTTAATAACACAGAGATGGTTTACGTTTGCATGATTCCTTAGACCATGAGAGTATCGAGTTTCTTCATGCTTGCTTCATGAACTTTGGGGTTTGTTAAACGTCATCCGTAAATGGGTGGCTATTACGGCGGCTTATGGGTTCATGGAAAAGTATGTCAAGTAACTTGATTGCTCGAGATTGGGATTTGCTCCTCCGACGATGGAGAGATATCTCTGGGCCCTCTCGGTGTTACGGTATCCATCATCGTCCGGCCAGACACTTTGTGATTTGATCACGGGGATGCCGGAACACGGTAAGGAGAAAAGAGAACAATACCGGTAACGAGGTAACTAGCATAGTGGACAAGTTGTTGATCCACGGGAATGCCAACATGTCTCACCTCGAGTATTTGTAACATATCGTGAAGCAACAGGAATAGCACACGGCAACTGGAGGTTCACTCGAATATTCATTCGTGTGGATATAGGGGTCAATATGGGTGTCCACGGCTCCGATGCTGATCATTGATCGGAAAATGTTCCGGTCATGTCTATACTTCACCGAACCTATAGGGTCACACGCTTAAGGGTCATCTATCTGCTGAATACTAGACAAGGAGTCTGAGAGAAAGTTTCTGGAAAAAGTTTTTTTTTCGGAGACAGCGGAAAAGTTCCGACGAGAGAGGTCACCGGATGAGTTTCGGTGATACTGAAAAGTTGTTTCAGAGGATACCATAAAGTCAAATTGGTTTCGGCACATGCCTGATAATTCTTAGAGGGTGCCAGAATCATTCTGAAAACTTCTGGAAATTTTCCGGGATGAAAACCAAAAATGTTCCGGAGCTGCCGGAACCGCTTCAGATGCTTTTCGCAGATGAAATCACTAAACTGGAATTGTTCCAGAACACGTTGAAAATTATTTTAGTGGGTACTGGAAATGTTCTAAGCCCACATAAATATTTTCAGTTCGAACGGGCGCTGAAAAATGTCGTCGTGAATAGTGAAAGTGCTTTTTGGAATATTTTGGAAAGCCACCTTTTAGGGCTTTTTGGAAAGGCTTCTAGAAGGACTTGGGGGCTAAGAAACCCACCTTGGGGGCCCCCCCAAGAGAGGTTGGCCGGCCACATATGGGCTCCTCCTTGGAGCCCCACTTGCTCCATTACTTCCCTAATATGCCCTTGTGGAAGTGTTCTTTCATGGGCATTTTTGGGTTTTTTTGTAATGGCCATCCTACCCCTTGGTTTTCCTATAAATAGGAGGTGAGGGGGCTGCCCAAACCTCATCCCTTCCCACATACAAGTGCCATGCAATGATCTGGCTTCTCTCTCCCTCCCCGCGAAATAGTTTCGTAGAGCCGAAAGGCTGTCTGGGTTCCGGTGGGAACTAGTTCTGGACGGCGAAGCCCTGCCGGATAGATGACACCGTATGTGTGCAACTCTGTAGAGAGGTCATAGTTTCGATCTTAGTGCCCGAGGGACTGTTCGTGAGTGCCTCCCGAAGGGCTGTCCGAGTGACCGTTCGAGTTTCGAAGGTCCTCCCGAAGGGCTGTCCGAGTGACCGTTCGAGTTTCGAAGGTCCTCCCGAAGGGCTGTTCGCGACACCGTCCGGGGGTCTGTTCGACCGCCTCCCGGATGGCTGTCTGAAGGGAAGACGAGGGTATACATCCTCGCGGTTGGGAGGTTGTAAATCCTAGCTGCGGGGATCTGCACCGCCGATCGTCATCGACTCTACTTCCGCTGCGCTACGAGTCGGTAACGAAAATGATCAAACATTGTATGCAGTCTCCATAGTGGTCCTGGGCTGGTGCGTAGGTCGGAAATTTTTTGTTTTCTGCTGCATTACCCTTCAGTGGCATCATGAGCCGTGCTATGCGTAGATGCAGGTTGCGATCTAGAATACATAGAGATGTATGGGTGTTGCACAATATAATTAGATAGTAGATGAGTTCTATTACTAAAAATTATTTGTGCGGGTAGCAGATGAAATCTGTTACCTGATGTTCTTGTTGCTTCCCTGGAATTTGCATATTTCTGATCTTGATAACAGTATGGTGGAGTTTCAAGGTTCTGGCAATCCGCGATCCTGATTGATCAACGAAGTGCTAACAGTTCATTGAATTCCACCGTAGTTAAAAAGAAAGATGAAATTTCGCAGACGAAAGGGCAATGCAGATATGATCTGCACGGGGGTCATGCGTATGACGAAGTTTAGTATGGGGTTCGAGATTTTATTATCTCGTGCTTCATACACCCCGCATTGTTAATCTAGCGACTTGAATTATCATACTTGATGATGGACGTTGGTAGCTTCGGTTTGTTTCGAAACCTTAGAAGCCACGAAAAACAAGTTTTTGCATGGACCGATTAGAGACGTCTAACTTAGTTTTGCAGGAGGGTTTGCATGTGCATGTGATGTGGTATAGCAGTGCTCATAATAATTTGATTATGTATGAGATGACTATATGATGTAAATTGATTAACATGACCTGCGTGTCATGATTTGGCATGATGGCTGGAGCCATATGATTGCACTTTAAATGACCTGCGTGTCAACCTTGTGTAATGCATTATTTTATTAGCTATAGAGATAGCAATATTATCTGGTGCATCGACAAGGTGGTGGCAATCTTCGCGAAGGTGAACACCGACGTGAATGCCGAAGATGAAGAAATGAAAGACTTCTCCGTCAGAAAGGGCTATACCATATCATGCTATTATGAATTGCCTGAGATGTTTATCCCTTATGATGCACCCTTCTTGATTGCGCGGTAGTCGCTTTTTATTAGGGTGATCTCTCACAAAAATATCAAGTAGTTAGTGTTCTCCCAAGTGTAGCACTGTCACGGCACCTAACTTTTCGGGGTGCGCCGTGTCACACGGGTACGAACGATTAGGGATGTGTGAGGCGGGTGAGTTGAGACCTCGCAGCGAGATCACTTGGTTGTCTTGACGTTCAGGCATGACCGTCATGAGCTCGGAACACTCGCATCGAAAGATGAACAAGAGTCACATAGAGATGTGATTGGCAAGTTGGCCTACCGGTTGAGATTTTCGTCATCAGTGGTGTTACACCAATGGCGAGCAATTGAAATGCGGATCTTGTATCACTCACAAATCAATTATGAGAGATATTGATTTGAGTGGGAGCGCACTTTAGAATTAATTCTTTTAATTCTTAGTGCAATTAATTATGGACACTGTCTAAGTGTTATATGCATAATAGTTGTAGAATAAAGGCTCGCGTTTCCACCTTCCCTGTTAATTTTGAATAGCTGTTAAATATCTGGTTAAAACTTTACGGTTGGTAACGTAATGTGAGGATTGTCCTCAAGAGTGCCGAGAAGGACTTTGTCCTATCGCATACTTTCTGTATTCTCTCGCTTATGCTATGGATCATGTGACTCTCGTCCTTCGATTCAAAAGCTAGAATTCCGTTTTTAGTCAAGTGCAATATGTTTGCTTCCGTGAGACCCGAACTTCGAAAGTTTGGATAGTTATGTGATATTCATGGAAATCTGAAAATCATTTTCAGAGACAGACAAAGGCTAAGAGATATGAGATATCCAAAGCAATGTTTGTTTGCATACTATTAGTAAAGGAGTTTACTCTGCATTAGACTGATAAGAGAGGGATCCAGAAGAACGCCTATCATATGATGAAAGGTGAATAAAACAACAACTTAAAGAGAAAGGAAGTGTCCAAAGGGTGTTAGTGAAACTTTCACGCCTAGGAAGTCCGGGGCTAACGCCACTCTTAAGTTGGGTGCTTCTTCTGGAAGTAGGAGAAATACTAAAAGTTAAACTGTTAGAAGTATAAAGGCAATAAGAAAGAAGACTGGAATATCCAGCTCATGTATGAATGTCATACAAGTTTTTGATGTATAGAAAGCTGGTCAAAGATATAGTCCTTGGGAATTATGATTAAATTGTTAATCACTGATTCTTTGGTATTGTGAGTTAAATCACAAAGATACCCGCTCGATTGCATTCTGTTGCAACTCGATGTAAGAACTACTATGGCCTGAAAGACTAGCTAGGAATGAGGTTGAGATACACACATGGAACATAGTAAATGTTACTATACCTTTCATCGGTGTATTACCTATGTATTTACTTTCATAATTCATTTTAGAGTTTCACACTCTATCCCTTTGCATAAGGTATCTTGCAAGAAGGTAGTTCATAAGAGAACTTTTTATGTTCGGTGTTATGAATAACATAAGGGCCATACTTTCATTATGAATGAGATGTATGTTATGAATGTTGATAATAATATATTACCTCTGGATTTACATTCATAATTCATTTTAGAGTTTTACACTCTAGCCCCTTGCAAAATGTTTGTTGCAAAAGGGTTGTTCATAAAAGGAACAATTGTTGTTCAGTATTATGAATAACATGAAGGGCCGTACTTCCATCATCGATGGGACGTATGTTATGAATATTGATGGTAATATGATACATCCATAACACTGACGCTAAATGTCGTAAGACTAAAAGAATACCACACGAGTGTGGCACTGCATTTGGTCACATTAGAGAAACCCGCATGGAAAATTCCATTATGATGGATTTTTTAAGTCGTTTGATTTTGAATCATCTGACACTTGCAACTTTCCTCCGAAAAGTGAAGTGACTGAAATACCGTTCACAAGCCATAAGGAACGAGCAAAGAACTTATTGGTGATCATACATTTTGATGTATGTAGTCCGATAAATGTTGTTGCAAACAGTGGATTTGTCTACCTTCAAAAATGACTCAAGTAGATATATGGATATTTACTTGATGAGACGTAAG
Organism: Thinopyrum elongatum; assembly: GCA_011799875.1. NCBI lineage: Eukaryota > Viridiplantae > Streptophyta > Magnoliopsida > Poales > Poaceae > Thinopyrum > Thinopyrum elongatum. The sequence goes on from CM022298.1 coordinate 53,841,167, forward strand.
TCTGGATCTTTTGAAATCATTCAAAAGGTTTTCAAATATGAAGTAGAAGTTATTGTAACAAGAAAAATTATGTTTCTACAATTCGATTGCAGAAAGGAATATTTGAGTTACAAGTTTAGCGAATGTCTGATGAGTTGTGAAAGGGGTTTCATAACTTGCACCTCCCGGAACACCACTGCAAGTGGAAAGTCCGTGAAGATGTAATCGAACCATTTATGACATGGTAAGATCAAAGATGACATAAATAAATTTGCCATTATCCCTTTTAAAAGGTGATGCTTTAGAGACTGCAGCTTTTACACTGAAAAGAGCTCCATCGGGTCTATTGAAATGACACCATGGTATGGTACGCCCAACCATGTTATATCTTTTCTTAACATTTGGAATATGGGGCTTGTGTAAAAGGTTACAAACCTATTCCAAATCAGACAAGTGCTACTTTGTAGGTTATCCCAAGTCATTGGGTATTCCCCCACCACTATACCGAGGGAATTTTTTTTGCCACAAAATGGTATGCTTTTAAAGAGAATTGTTCTTGCAAAAGGTGAGCGGGAGGACAGTGCAACTCGACGAGATAAGCAGTATCTTCGTCATCAGGTCAAAGGAAAGGAACCTTGGAAGTGATTCCAGAGTTTCCTACTACGACTGATACGGAAGTCTCTACAATAAAATGTATGGACTTCGGTCGAACTTGCAGCTGAACCACGTAGGCAAGGCTCGTGCAAACCTCTCAGGTGCGTAGATGAGATATTGTTGTTATACAACAGTATACCTACGACACACAAGGAAGCGTTGATGGGCCCTGACTCCGGGATTGGCTAAATGCCAATATAATCCGAGATAGTTTCCATATAAATGATTCAAGATCATATCTTGATGACCCCTTCGGAAGACTTAGAGTCTAACGAACTTTTATGGAACTATAAACTGATGTGGATAAAATGTTTTATCCATAAAGCGCGACTTGTTGCAATAACAAGTTCAAGGAGTTGACTATGATGAGATTGTTTCATCATAGCGAAGCTTAAAGTCGGTTCGGGTTGAACTAGTAATTGATACATATTTCAATCATGAGATATGAAACATGGATGATAAAAAGATTTCCATCTGATGGAAATGAAACCAAGGACCTGCATGTGCTACAGTCCAAGGTATTTTGTCAGTCCAAAGGATGCTAGTAACTATGCAAACTTCAGAGTTCCAGCAATGGACAGAAGAGAGCAAAATGGAGTTGGAATCTTCGTGTTTTGATGGAATGGTCAAAAGGGTTTTGACTTCATCAATGGGTAACGAAGATGCTTGTGATTCAAGAAAGTAAGTGGGAGCATAATAATATTTCTAAGAACGTTGTGTGCTTGACACATTGTTAATTAGAAATAAATTTCTTGACACGAATTAGGACTTCATTTGAAAATAGTTTTTTGGTGAAGTGCTTAGGCTAAATAGCCTCAATATTAGGCATAATGATCTATGGAGATAGATTTACCTAATGGGGCTAAGCAAAGATACATATTGACAAGATGCTAAAACTTTTTAGCATTTAAAACGCCAAGGATTGATTCTTGCCGAAGTCACATGGAAAGAGTTTTTGCAAGACTCGGTGTCCCAAAAACACTGATGAGCAAAATACATGATGGAGATTCCACACACCTTCATGTTTGGATTAATCATGTATTCCATGGTATGTAAAAACAACCAGATATGTCCAATACTCCAAAGTTGTTGCGAGTATAGATACCAAAGTGATCAAAAGTACTGATCATGGGACAACAGTGAAAAAGGGTCATTGAGTACTATAGTAGCACTGATGACATGTTTTCTCGCAAGCGGAGATCATGAAGAGTTCGTTGTAAAAGGTTACATCGATACAGTCTTCATCCATGCTCCAAGCGATTTTCGATTAAAGTTAAGGGTTTTGTGCAATACACAATATGGTGGCACGGTAGTTGGAAATTGTTCCAAACAAAATACTGAGGCGAATTCTATAACAAAGGCTAAGTATGTTGACGCTTTAGAAGCGACAAAGAAGTTGTTGAATCATATAGTTCATTCATGAACTTAGTATGGTTCCAAGAAGGCTTGGTCAATGGGACACTATTGCAGATAGTTGCTCCATAGCTCAGTCTGAGGAATCCAGGTTCGACCTGTGATTCACATACATACAAAGCCAAGTCCACACAAAATATGAAATTTGTTAAAGCGTGAAAACGCGAGGATATGCAAAGATACACACGGAGCTGAAATCGTCAGATCCGTTGGACATCAGGCTATACCACAAGCGAAGCATCTTTACACCGGTGTGCCACAGGTGTAAAGTGCATTAGCATTAACTAGATTATTGACTCTTGTGCAAGTGGGAGTCTGTAGAAGATATGCCCTAGAGGCAATAATAAATGTTATTGATCATCTCCCTGTTCATAATTAGGTTTATGTTCCATGCTATAACTGCTATGGTTCTCGAGTCTACAATAACCACGAGGCTCGGAGGAAGACTCATATGCACGTGTGGAATAATAAATGGTAAAATATATTCCTAGTCTGGCCTCTAAGACTAGCTCAAGTGTTGCTTGATGGTTCTGTTTTCCTGATCATGGGCATGGCTATGCCGGCAATTTTGAGGGCACAATGTTAGAAGAACATTTGTGTTGAATCGACCCGAATTGATGTTATGCTATGAAAATACATTCATCACAAGTTAATGGTTAATAACACAGAGATGGTTTACGTTTGCATGATTCCTTAGACCATGAGAGTATCGAGTTTCTTCATGCTTGCTTCATGAACTTTGGGGTTTGTTAAACGTCATTCGTAAATGGGTGGCTATTACGGCGGCTTACGGGTTCATGGAAAAGTATATCAAGTAACTTGATAGCTCGAGATTGGGATTTGCTCCTCCGACGATGGAGAGATATCTCTGGGCCCTCTCGGTGTTACGGTATCCATCATCGTCTGGCCAGACACTTTGTGATTTGACCACGGGGATGCCGGAACACGGTAACGAGAAAAGAGAACAATACCGATAACGAGGTAACTAGCATAGTGGACAAGTTGTTGATCCACGGGAATGCCAACATGTCTCACCTCGGGTATTTGTAACATATCGTGAAGCAACAGGAATAGCACACGGCAACTGGAGGTTCACTCGAATATTCATTCATGTGGGTATAGGGGTCAATATGGGTGTCCACGGCTCCGATGCTGATCATTGATCGGAAAGTGTTCCGGTCATGTCTATACTTCACCGAACCTATAGGGTCACACGCTTAAGGGTCATCTATCTGCTGAATACTAGACAAGGAGTCTGAGAGAAAGTTTCTGGAAAAAGTTTTTTTTCGGAGACAGCGGAAAAGTTCCGACGAGAGAGGTCACCGGATGAGTTTCGATGATACTGAAAAGTTGTTTCAGAAGATACCATAAAGTCAAATTGGTTTCGGCACATGCCTGATAATTCTTAGAGGGTGCCAGAATCATTCTGGAAACTTCTGGGAATTTTCCGGGATGAAAACCGAAAATGTTCCGGAGCTGCCGGAACCGCTTCAGATGCTTTTCGCAGATGAAATCACTAAACTGAAATTGTTCCAGAACACGTTGAAAATTATTTTAGTGGGTACTGGAAATGTTCTAAGCCCACATAAATATTTTCAGTTCGAACAGGCGCTGAAAAATGTCGTCGTGAATAGTGAAAGTGCTTTTTGGAATATTTTGGAAAGCCACCTTTTAGGGCTTTTTGGAAAGGCTTCTAGAAGGACTTGGGGGCTAAGAAACCCCCCTTGGGGGCCCCCCCAAGAGAGGTTGGCCGGCCACATATGGGCTCCTCCTTGGAGCCCCACTTGCTCCATTACTTCCCTAATATGCCCTTGTGGAAGTGTTCTTTCATGGGCATTTTTGGGTTTTTTTGGAATGGCCATCCTACCCCTTGGTTTTCCTATAAATAGGAGGTGAGGGGGCTGCCCAAACCTCATCCCTTCTCACATACAAGTGCCATGCAATGATCTGGCTTCTCTCTCCCTCCCCGCGAAATAGTTTCGTAGAGCCAAAAGGCTGTCTGGGTTCCGGTGGGAACTAGTTCTGGACGGCGAAGCCCTGCCGGATAGATGACACCGTATGTGTGCAACTCTGTAGAGAGGTCGTAGTTTCGATCTTAGTGCCCGAGGGGCTGTTCGTGAGTGCCTCCCGAAGGGCTGTCCGAGTGACCATTCGAGTTTCGAAGGTCCTCCCGAAGGGCTGTCCGAGTGACCGTTCGAGTTTCGAAGGTCCTCCCGAAGGGCTGTTCGCGACACCGTCCGGGGGTCTGTTCGACCGCCTCCCGGATGGCTGTCCGAAGGGAAGATGAGGGTATACATCCTCGCGGTTAGGAGGTTGTAAATCCTAGCTGCGGGGATCTGCACCGCCGATCGTCATCGACTCTACTTCCGCTGCGCTACGAGTCGGTAACGAAAATGATCAAACCTTGTATGCAGTCTCCATAGTTGTCCTGGGCTGGTGCGTAGGTCGGAAATTTTTTGTTTTCTGCTGCGTTACCCTTCAGAACCTGCTAAGCTTCTTGGGCGTGTATGGAAAGACAAAAGATACACCGGAGGCACGGGAGGACCTGCAACGTTGGCACGAAAAAGACGGCATGCCTCCAAAGCAGTATGAAGGTCCTACCAGCTACGATCTTACCAAAGAAGAGAAGGAAATCTTCTTTGAATGCCTGCTCAGTATGAAGGTCCCGTCTGGCTTCTCGTCGAATATAAAGGGAATAATAAATATGGCAGAGAAAAAGTTTCAGAACCTAAAGTCTCATGACTGGCACGTGATTATGACGCAACTGCTTCCGGTTGCATTGAGGGGGCTTCTACCGAAAAACGTTCGATTAGCCATTGTGAAGCTATGTGCATTCCTCAATGCAATCTCTCAGAAGGTGATCGATCCAGAAATCATACCAAGGCTAAGGAGTGATGTGGCGCAATGTCTTGTCAGTTTCGAGCTGGTATTCCCACCATCCTTCTTCAATATCATAACGCACGTCCTAGTTCATCTAGTCGACGAGATTGTCGTTCTGGGCCCCGTATTTCTACACAATATGTTCCCCTTTGAGAGGTTCATGGGAGTCCTAAAGAAATATGTCCGTAACCGCGCTAGGCCAGAAGGAAGCATTTCCATGGGCCATCAAACAGAGGATGTCATTGGGTTTTGTGTTGACTTCATTCCTGACCTTAAGAAGATTGGTCTCCCTCAATCTCGGTATGAGGGGAGACTGACTGGAAAAGGCACGCTAGGAGGGGACTCAATAATATGCAGGGACGGGCATTCTTGGTCTCAAGCACACTACACAGTTCTACAGAACTCTACCTTGGTGACCCCGTATGTCGATGAACACAAGAACATTCTGCGCTCCAAACACCTGGAGCAGTGTGACGACTGGATTATATGTGAACACATCAGGACTTTCGGCAGTTGGTTGGAAACACGTCTCAGAGGTGACAACACTGTTTCTGATGAGCTGTACTCGTTGTCCAGGGGACCATCTTCGACTGTATTGACTTACAAAGGATACGAGATAAATGGGAATACATTTTACACGATCGCCCAAGATCAAAAGAGCACCAACCAAAACAGCGGTGTCCGCTTTGATGTAGCAACCAAGAGGAGAAAGGACACACATTATGGTTACATAGTGGACATATGGGAACTTGACTACGGACATGATTTTAAGGTCCCTTTGTTTAAGTGCAAATGGGTCAATCTGTCAGGAGGCGGGGTACAGGTAGAGCCACATTACGGAATGACAACAGTGGATCTGAACAATCTTGGGTACACAGACGAACCATTCGTCCTAGCCAATGATATGGCGCAGGTTTTCTATGTGAAGGACATGTCTACCAGACCGAGAAAAAGAAAAGATAAGGAAGCGAATACATCATACGATGAGCCAAAGCGCCACATAGTTCTTTCAGGGAAAAGAGACATCGTGGGAGTGAAGGGTAAGACAGACATGTCTGAAGATTATGAAAAGTTTCATGAAATTCCTCCCTTCAAAGTCAAGGCTGACCCAAGCACCCTGTTAAGCGATGAAGAATATCCATGGTTACGGCGCAATAAGCAAAGGACACAAGCGAAGAAAAAGTGAAGACAGATGAAGTCAGAAAGGGATGAAAATTGATGATGTGGTTTTGAATGGTTCATTTTGAGCACACAAAAAGTCTGGAGTTCAAATAAGTTCAAAAAAATGAAATCCCTTTGTAACAGATGAGTTTTCGTCCGAAACCCTGATACTTCGAAAGAGATTGTCCATTTTGTACACGAAGTGCATCCAGTTTTTGCCGTAACCCTCTCAACTTTTTAGCACATGCTATGTGGGTGAAATGATGATATCATGCCAATTTTCAATCTCTTCAGAGTTCATTTGAAGTGCTTTTCAATTTCAGGGTCATTTAGCTCAAAAAATCAGTAAATGCATGAAAAATAACAGATGAACTCAGAAAGGATTGAAAATTGATGATGTTGCTTTGAATGGTTCATTTTGAGCACACAAAAAGTCTGGAGTTCAAATAAGTTCAAAAAAATAAAATCCCTTTGTAACAGATGAGTTTTCGTCTGAAACCCTGATACTTCGAAAGAGATTGTCCATTTTGTACACGAAGTGCATCCAGTTTTTGCCGTAACCCTCTCAACTTTTATGAAACTCTAATAGCAAAAATAATAAACTAAAAGAATGAACTAGAAAACTTTAATGAAACTCTAATAGAAAAAAGAATGAACTAGAAAACTTTAATGAAACTCTAATAGCAAAAGGAATCAACTAAAATTTATGCAACTAAAATTAGCAAAGTATTTTCTGTTCAAAACATTAAAAGCAAAAAGAATTTTCAAAAAGAACTTTTTTTGTTAGAACCTTTAATAGCAAAAAGAATTATCATAAAGATTTTTTTTGTTAGAAACTAAAATAACAAAAACTGTTTTTGAATATAATGATAAAACACAGTAATATTAAATAGCAGTAAAAAGAATCACTCAAAAATCTATTTTTATAGTAAAGTTAATCACAAACTAGTGATTCACACAAATTTCAAAGAATTCAAATTTAAACTATTCGAATTGGAAAACTAATGGCACTAACAGAAAGTTTATAATATTTATTACCTAAAAGAAAAAAAATTAAAAAATAAAAGAAAATAAATAAAGCAAAAAACAAAACAGAAAAACTGGAAAAAAAATAGAAAAAAAATGCCACCTACTGGGCCACCACGGCCTGAATACGACTAGAAACCCAACCACGGGCCAGGATTCAGGCCCGCAGAAGGCCCAGTAGGCCCACAGGCAGAGGAGAGTCAGGTTAGGCCTCTCCCCCTCCCCGATAACATTTTTTTATATCGGTTCATAGAATTTTTTTATATGTATGTGGCTATATGTATGTCGTTGTCGATATAGCCCCTCCCCGATAACTTCGACATGAGAGAGGGGGGTCGATATACCCCCTCCCCGATAACATTTTTTTTCTAAGTTACTAAGGTAAAATGTTCACCCCCCTCTCGATATACCGGGCGACCAACTCTCGAGGCCACCCAAACCCTAGAAAAAAAAGCGTTGTCGATCTCCTACCCCCTCCCGCCCCTACCCGACAAACTCTCGAGGCCACCCAAACCACTAGAAGATAACTCCGGTAACTTCGACATGAGGGGGGACGTCGATCAACCCCCTCTCGCCCGAACAAGTTTATGTATTATTTTATATCGCGGTGGACATATGTCAAACTTTGATCATATGTCAAAGTTTGAATTTTGACATATGCAACATTTGATCATATATCAAAGTTTGATCATATGTCAAAGTTTGAATTTTGACATATGCAACATTTGATCATATGTCAAAGTTTGATCATATGTCAAAGTTTGAATTTTGACATATATAGATTTATCAAGAATGCCCCCATTATGGATGTGCACAAGTTGATCCAATTTTTTTCTGATCTCATCTATATATATATTCTTCTATATGTCACGTTGTCTGTCAAAGTATTGAAGAAATCCATGGCTTCATCATTAGTCGGAAGTAACAGGCGTATGATGCTACGAAGCTCTTCAAAGTTGTTTTGGAACGGAGTTCCGGATAGAATAATTCGCCTTTTGGTACGAATTTCAGCAAAGGCCTTCCAAATAGCGATATTCGGAAGGCTCTTGCTGAACTTTGTACCAAAAAGCGAATTATTCTATCGGGAACTCCGTTCCAAAACAACTTTGAAGAGCTTCGTACCATTATACGCCTGTCATTTCCGGCTAATGATGAAGTCATGGTTTTCTTGAATTCTTTGACACTAGACAACGTGACATATAGAAGGGTAGATGAGATCAGGAAAAATATGGACCATTTTCTGCACATCCAAAATGGCGTCATTTTGTTGAATCCCTTGTCGGTCCGGACGTCGGACATTCATGAGAGAGGCGGTCTGACCCAAACCCTAGAAGCGTTGTCGAGGCCACCCCAAACCCTAGAAGCGTTGCCTAGGCCAACCCAAACCCTAGAAGCGTTGTCGAGGCCACCCCAAACCGTAGAAGCGTCGAGCTAGTTAGGTCTACGTTTGCACTAATATATCCATCTGTCATGTTTGTATATTAATTGCCATGTTGTAATATTTGCAGAAACTATGGAGCACCGAGACATCGAAGCAGAACAGTTGTTGGGGGACATAATCCTCGGCGGAGGTGATGTCTTGTCGTTTCTCAACGACACCGATGGTCTGGAAGGAGAGGGTGAAGCAGGCTCCGGTGATCGAACAATGGAGGTGGAAGGACATGATTATGATGGCTCTGGTGACGGAATGCCGGTGGAAGAAGGAGACCGTGATGACTGCTCCGGTGAGCGAACGGAGGAAGGAGATGTTGCAAAGTCCGGCGAGGTATATATATTAATTAAGCCTGTGCTGACTAGCTAATTGATGCATTAATTGTTTTGGTATGTACACATATTAACTCTCTTCTTTCTTCTTTTCTAGCCCTCCGGATCGAGCCAAACTTCGGTAATGTGACGAGGCCCGAAGAAAAGGTTGCGCCAGGATGAAAAGTTCACGGTCACAGCAATCAAGGGCGATGGCCAACCGATTGAACCCAGCCGGACCAAGGAAGCATTTTCTGCTCAGTGCGGGGTTCTTGTTAGGGACATGATCCTGATCAGCATCCACCAATGGAATAAGCCTAAGAGCGAAGACCCTCAAGTGTCTTTTGTCAATGATAGACAGAAAGATGATCTTTGGACCGCGTTGAAGGCAAATTTCACCCTACCGCCAGAGGAGGATCCGGATAAGCCAGTTATAGAGCCATTGGTCAAGGCTCATGCTCTTAAGAAGATGGCAGATCTATTCAGGAGGTGGAAGAATGAGTTGAAATCAACGTTTGTCGACAAAGGGAAGACTCCAGAATTCACCGGCCGATTTGAGAAGATAAGAGATCACTGGCACGCATTTGTGGCCCACAAGACATCGGAGAAGAGTAAGAAGATGTCAGCGACAAACAAGTTAAATGCTGCAAAGAAGGAGCATCACCATCACACGGGGTCAGGTGGCTACCTCAAAGCCCGGCCGTTGTGGGACAAGGCTGAGAAGGACCTGCTTGATAAAAGGGTCGAACCAGAGACATTGAACTGGCCAGACCGTTCAAGGACTTGGTTCTTCGGGGTTGGGGGAACCTTGGACCCTGAAACAGGGAAGTGCCGTTGGACGAAGGAGCAACTTGAAATACCCGTCAAGAAGCTTCAGAAGTATATCGCTGCAGCGCAGGAAGGGACGTTCGTTCCCGACAGAGAGAACGACAAGCTCACACAGGCCCTCGGGAATCCTGAGCACCCAGGACGAACACGAGGCACGGCAGGCTCCGTTGCGTGGAAGGTTGGGTTTCCCAGCGCAGGCGGTTACAAAACCCGGGAGAGGAGGAGGAAAGTGGAGCAAACCGAACTGCAGAAGCTGAATGCAAGGGTACGAGCGCTAGAGGAACAAGCACTACTACTTCAGAGCCAGCGACCTGCCGGAGCTACCCCAGAAGCTACCCCACCATCTCAGCGGAGAAGCAGCGTGGCTTCCACCGAGCTCCTTCAGCAGCCTGACTTCACGGCTCCCAGCTACCCCGTGGATGCTATCACGGAGGCTCAAGATTGCCACCTTATGACGCAATGGCAGCACCTCAAAGTCAAGGCGGCTGTCGGCTCTGTTGCACCTCCTCAACCCGGCGCAACTTTTCACTACCTTCCGATTCCACAAGGCTATACTGTTGTGATGGTCGATGAAATAACGGAGGGATTTGAGGAGCTCGAGCTTGACCACCCTACCGGTGAAGGGGAGACTCAGCTGGGTCTTGCTCTGAAGACTCCATGTCTATGGCGGAAGGAGCTCATCAACCTTCCGAACTGGACGCCTCCTCCTCCTCCTCCGGTGAGTCAGGGCACTCCGCCTCCTCCTTCGGCGAGTGATCAGGGCACTCCGCCTGCGCCGGCGCGTCCGAGCAGCCCACCTCCTTCTCCGCCTCGTCAGCAACAGCGGAAGACAGCCGCCGCCGCTCCGGCTGCTCCGGCGCGTCGTAGCACTCCGCCTCCTTCTCCGCCTCGTAAGCAACGAAGGAAGACAGCCGCAGCCGCTCCGGCTGCTCCGGCGTCTAGCAGTACAGCCAGAGGCGGGAGGCAATACATATTCGGTCCATCTCTCAAGCCTCTAGAGAAGTTACCATACGAGATGACCGAGGAGGAAAACGCGGAGATCTGTCAAGCCCAAGTGATGAACTTTTTTGCAAAGAAAAATCCACCTCGGAGGAGAAGATAGATCCGGTGAAATTGAAGCGCACTTTGAAGAACCTGAAGCGACCACCACCGCCTCCGCCGGATGACAACCATGTCCGCGCTCTTAAAAAGGCAGTGGAAGGAGCGCGCCGGTCGGGAACTACTTCAAGTGACAAAAGGTTACAAGAACGAAGAAGTGGGAACAAAATTCCCCAGCTCGGCGAACAGGCAAACCAATCGTGCCCCCCGCTCAAGGTGTCTAGCGATATCGTCGCAAATCTGCCGGGGATGCTGCCCGGTACCAATCCTGGTGATTACCTGCCCGACGATGCACATTTTGATACAATGGAGGTGGACGAACATAAATACCAGTACGGGAAGCCTCTCGTCAGACCTGGTGATGCTCCTCTAACAACGATGATGCGAAGATTCCATAAGTGGTACATGGACACCTGCAAGTCTGGGAAGGATATTTTGACGCTGAGAGTTAAAGAGGAGCACGACCTCGTTGGAATTGATCTGTTGTCTGTTCCATTTGAGGAGTTCTTCCAGTTTTTCAATCAAAAGGACCTCGATAAAATAATCATCACTTGCTACTGTCTGTAAGTATTATACTTCTGTAATTAAGTCTCTATATATAGCTCAGCTCTTTCATTGCATGTATATATAATTATCCTCACTATATTATGCAGATTGAAGATCGTCGAATGCAGAAATGCACAAATCTATGATATTGGGTTCATTAACACAAATCTCATAGATGAATGGACGGTTACATATAATGCGAAAGAAACCGAGGCCAACTTGCTACAATCGTTGATTAAAAATCAAAACAAAGATAAAATACTCTTTCCTTACAACTTCAAGTGAGTGTTACTGTCTTGTGCATTTTTCTACTATCGGGACAAATGGGCCTCTGGAACCGGGACAAATGGGCCTTTTTCTACTAGTGATTGGGCGTCTATCATTTTTGTAATATTGGAATGTATGATCTAATTTGGAATTTTATATTCTTAATATATTATACGAAAGAGAACTGAGCATTTGTCCTTCGTTGTTCTTACCAATTTCCTATTCGATACATATACGGGTTGTCGCGGAATAAGTCTGGTTTCCATCGAAATACAATTTAATTGTCGACGACCACAAGTCATGACTTGCCACATAGTTTCTATAGATTTCATAGAACATTACAAAAGCTAAATTCTAGGAAATCCCCACGTTTCCTTTATTGAAACTCTGTTCGGTGCTTCCCATCCACAAAAAATAGTGGTGATAAAAGAGAGTGTCGACTTAAGAAAGACAATTAGGAAAGCTGAACAATATCTGACGGATAACATTTAGGGATGCAAGTGGTGGCCCACTTATCCCATGAAACTTACCAAATAGTTCATTTCCAGTTGTAAAATTAATAGTATGCTTGTAACCGCAGACATGCCACCCATAGTGGTCTCCTAAACCGTACAGTAGATGTGGATCACCAAACATGATTACAAGTATCATTCACTACTATGTTGGGTGAAGCATGTTAATATTTGTGGCACATCAAATGAATATCCATGGCCATGTGTTGCTTCTCTTCATCTTCATCATCACTTCAAATGAAGGTGCTCAAGATACATGCAAACAAGAATCCAGATCACGAGACCGTACATCGAGAGCAAAATTACGAAAAGAAAGATATCAAATGCTTTTTGTGTTGTGAACCTAAGTTTTCCACCGATGCTACTTTACACCGAACTATGTTTTAACAGTTACTCTAGACCCCCAGTGTTGGAGACAAACTAAAATCCAAGAATTTTCAACATTATACTTTACCCAGCTGCCATGTTTCTAAGATCCAGGTATGTTTTCCGCCAAAAGATTTTTCTTGATGTGCGCCACCCATACTCACTCACGAAAGTTCCCTCGAGTCCCAAGCTCACCTAATGCATGCAGCATGCATCAACGAGCTTAATCAATCCTCTCTCTTTTAGCTTCTGAATTTTGAATGATACTTATGTACATAATGCATACATGAGGATATCCATGTCGATATTTGCCATCATTTAGTTTTCTTAGACGTATATAGCTATAAGATATGAAGTAATAAGGGAAGCTAATATGCCTACATGCACAAACACAAACGGTGGCAAATATTTGTGCGAGTTAGATGAAGTTTGTATGACAATTGTGTGTGAGAGTTTGATCAAGTAAATAGTGTGTTTAATCATTAGTATCTTTCCATATATAATATGTTATCGTCTAAGCACAATCCACAGATATGTTATCGGGATTTTATTCACATGGAGGTGAGAATTAACTACGTTGCTTAACCCGTATTTCTTATATATCAGTTCATACAACCCGAGGCTCCATCCACTTACAAAACTCCTCACAATTTCAGCCACTAAGTATGGTCCAACTATATTATTTTTTCACAAAGAAGAATTACTCCCTGCCTCATCTACATCGAGCGATGCACACAGCCATTTTATTATATTATTCAGCCAAACCAAACGAAAAAAATACATGGATCAACCTAAAGCTACCTTCCTGACAACTACTGTCGCTACACATACAAGCTTAATGGCGTGCCCTGACCACGTATCAACACACACCATATATTCCGGTCGCCTCACCATGCTGTCCGCCTGCAAGCCAAGAGCACCAACCGGTCTAGCTAGACCCTCTACGCGCATCACATGTGCACGCTTTAGAATCAGCCACCGCCATCTTCCGCCATCACACCTTCAGGAGCGATCGACTTATTCATCTCGCTAGGCCATTCTGCCGTCGATGTCACCGCGACACCAGACAGCCCCACCATCCTGTGCGCGCTGATCCACACGCTCCCGTTGTCGACACTCCGTTGCGCCACGCTGTCGGCCTTGCTGTAGATGTAACACCGCTCCTCCTCTTGTCTCATCCAGCCAGCTCCTGCTCCAGAACGATGCCCTCAGGAGGGAGAACGATACTGAAGGCGCCGTCATCGTCCGATCCGGGATACCTAGATCTAGGGTTTCCCCAGGAACATCCTGAGTGTGGTGACACAACCTGCAACAACGATGCCTCGAAGAAGGAAACAACGTTACAGACGCCGACATGGTCCGCCATGACCGCAGTCGGCATGATTTTCATCGGAAGTTGTGTCGCCCGATGTCGCAGCTGAGTGGATCTATGCGGAGCCTCGCCATGAAGATATATGTTGCTGCCGGAATGCCGGCAGAAGGCCTCCAGCCGCCCCTCACCGGTCCCGCCACCCATCCCACCGGTCGGGTAACCCAACGACTCATCCCACCGGCCATGGAGGAGCCGGCTGCCGCGGCACGCTAGGGTCGGCACCCAGACCGCGCCGATTGAAGACGCAGGCGCCATCACGAGATCGATCCGAGCAACAAGCCACCTCACCGCGCTAACGAGGGGTCCACCGCCGGATCCACCACGCCGGCTTCCCCCAGCGCACCCCGAGCGGGCCGTTCCGTCCAGGGCAACAAGTCGCCGTGTTGAGAGACTGCCCTGCCGCTGCCGTCCACCGAGGCAGGCTTCGCCCATCGGCTTCCTCTGGCAGCGGACAGGCCGTGGGCCGCGAAGGTGAGGGACGGGGCAGCGGCAGCTAGGGTTCGCCCGTGCCGCCCCCCTTGGAGAGCGACGCGAGCGACATGTGGTCAAGTGACGATGGAACGAAAAATAGGCGTGTCGCAGAGAAAAGAGAGTGCAAAACTAATGATTGGCTAACAAAGATAAAGACATGAGAGAGCACAAGTACAACGCAGAGTTAATAGTAGAGAGTGAAGGTGGATTGTATAAATTATAGATGGTATGTTATTCAAAGTTTATGGTTTTCATATAATAGTTGGCCGAAGAAAGCACACCACGTGTGTGTGCAGGAGGGAATTGTTGTGCGTTAGGCGGCCATTATGCTAGAATTGGTGCCCGGGAGGGCATCCATGTTCGTTGGCCGCCTTGCGATTGATTATGTTTGGATGCATTGTGATTAGATGGACATGAGGACCATCGTCAGTGAGGGCTTGAAGGAGGATAAGCGGCGATTTGGTCGCCATGTTGAAACAGAGAACGTGTATCTAAGATATTTTTTTCTCCCGTTGCAAACGCACGGGCATGTTTGCTAATCTCTACTCCTAATGTCTCAGTTGGTAGTCTCCGCGGTTAATTTTCGTCCCACCTATCATGGTTTTTTTCGTCCTCCCTCCCACCTCCCACCTCCCAGCGATTCCCCCTGAACCGACGAGCGGCAAAAAAAAAATCGAAGCAAACCACCTAACGATGCCTCTGCGTACTCCTCCCGCAAGCAACAGAACCAGACGAAAAAAAATCTACGAAGAAAAACCAGCTAAAAAAAACGGACACGACCCGCACTCCCATCAAGCCGCCGCCGATCCTGGAGCTACCTCCATCCCTTCGGCGCCGCTGATCCTGGAGAGCCCCCCCCCCCCCCCCCCCGCCCCGCCCACGCGCCGTCCGGGCCGCTGCGCCCACGTTCCAGGCGGACGGCCGCCTCCACTCGCCGCCCGGACCGCCGACCGCCGCGCCCACGTTCCAGGCGGATGGCCGCCTCCACTCGCCGCCCGGACCGCCGACCGCCGCGCCCACGTTCCAGGTGGACGGCCGCCTCCACTCGCCGCCCGGACCGTCGACCGCCGCGTCCACGCTCCAGCCGAACGGACACGTCCTCCACGCGCCGCCGGATCCACCCTGCAGGTGCCTTCCCCTCAGATTCTGGTTGCAATGACATTTTTTTGTTTAATTGTTCGCATGTTCAATAACACAGGGGAAGGCGGGAGAGGGCGCCATCGGCATCTCTGTCCTCCTCTACTTGGTGGCCGCCATGTACGCGGAAGACCACGAGGTCGCCGGGTCAGTCGCTGGCTGACCGAAGCAGGGTACCCAGATCCTGCCGTCGGTCGCGAGCCTCGCCGTCTACCTTCACCAGCCACCCCGAACGCCATTTGTCCGGCTGGGCGGGGATGGAGCGACGATTCGGAGATGTAGCAGAGCGCTTGGCGGCAGCTGCTCTCGGCACGTGACGGCGTGCCCCGCGTCCAGAGGCTCGCCTCGGCGCCCACATCATCCTCCTACTACTTCTCGGTGCCGCTGACCCGGCGGGAGCCGAGGGAGGTGACGTACATCCATAGCATCTGCGAGCAGATGAACCGGCTCTGGTGCTCCATCGCCGCCAGGCGCAGCGCGAAATCTGGAAGAGGTGAGGATGCTCTTCTTAATTTGCTCTGTTATACGTTTCTGTATGCCCCGTGAGTTTCTGATGAGCGTGAGGCAGAGAGAGATATCCAAGTACTGATGAGTTCCTCGTGCGGGCGGGCGGGCGCTGATCACAGCTTTACTGTATGCTATTTTCATCATGTTGATTCCTTCGATAATAGCTACAATGTTAACAATTTTCGTTAGTTATTTGAACAAAATAGCCAGGGATGCTGTCCAGCTGATGCTTGGTATCGACTCGAAGTTCATCATCCATTGTATTGAGGTTATCTACCTGGACTCTGTAGTGACTTTATATTTTCTATAAAAATATGAATTTCATGCTAGGTTATTCCCACAAAGGCACTGAATAAACTGTACATTCCGACCCTTTCCTCGCCCATGTCGTATGCTCGCCGTCAGCAAACATCACAAAACAGAACCTATTTATGTCATCAAAGTCACACAACCCACTAACTACAATCAAACTGAAGACTTCATTTTCGTTTTACTTTGTTGCACATTTGCATCCAGGTCAACTTTCCCATTTGTACCTGAGAGTAAACCATGCTTGTATGCATGAAAAAATGAGCACGTTTTCGACAGTCCTTGGTAGAAAAGATACATACTGATGATTGCCATCTCAAGTTTAGTGTTGTCAACTTCAAGTCCCTGGTCCCTGCTGCTCTGAACTGAGACATATTTGACCCACAGTTGGCTGCACACTAACTGTTGGACAGAATGTTGACATGTTGTGCTTACTTTATATCATGATGTATGATTACTTTATAACATGTTATATGTCTTTGTAAACGGTCCAAAAAGGCAAAGATAACTTCAGTTTTGTTTGGTGATTGCCAATGCGGCCATAGCACAGCACCACTCCAAGCTCGAGAAGGATTGCATTTTTTGTGTTTTGTGCCATCACATATTGTTCCATCGTCACGTATGTATAACAGTATAAGTGAAGAATTACTAGACCTCTCCTAGGCACATGCTGATCCATTTCATATTCTTCTAAATTTAAGAGTCACCATTTAAATTGCCCTGGATTAAAGCTACGTGCACTGATATTTATTAATTGTTGAAGCTCTATTTTTTTGTTCAATTTTGGCTAGGATCTCTCGATGATGATCAGCAGTATTGCAAGTTCGGCAGAAATAAGTGAATACTGGTCAGTATAATTATATGACGATAATATTGGGGTACAAGATCATTTCCTATTTTTCATGGAGTTAGAGAACAAGATGGTGCGTTGCATGTTGCACATTCAGTATTGCTACATAATTAGCAGGTGATCTTTAGACAAGTGAATGTCTAACTGCCATTGTCAAGTGACAGTGAGAAGAACAACGTTTACAGCCTGTGGAGTATCTTCCAAGTTAGATATACCATCCCGCAAGGTCAAGAATTACTGAAATGGATTATACTTAGAGTTGGGACGTCGCCTTACTTTTAACATTTCAAACAGTTTCCCTTCTCTAGGTATGGGTGTTTCTCAAGCTGTCGCTCGAGTTTCTCATCATGCTCTGCAATTAGATTTTCTACCTCTTCATGATCATTGTCCTGACAAGCGAAGTCCAAGATGGGTAGATTGTCGTACATTCGCTTGGTATCTGGTACTTAATTACTTGCTTACTCTTATTACTCCCTCCGTAAACTAATATAAGAGCATTTAGATCACTACTTTAGTAATCTAAACGCTCTTATATTAATTTAAAGAGGGAGTACTTGACTGCTGAGCTCACAATCAGAAGTTCAGAACCACAACTTGATGAGAACATTCTGAGCTAACTAAATATAGTGTGCTTCTGTTTTTATTCTACATTCTTTGGAATACTAATTATAGCATGGGAAGGTATGATCTTGATGGCCCTCTATGCTGCTATCAGGTCAGATTAGTTACAACTACATGTATAAACTGTTACTCTTTGCTCTGATTCTCATCTTGGTGAGGATTAAATTCTTGTCAAGTAGTTTCATCAGATAGTTCTTAGTAGTGCATTTTCCCAGTCACAAAATTTTCCTTTATCCCCAAGGATAAGTTAGAGCATAAAAATGAAATCAGAAACTGGGGTGGATATTGTTAGGAAGGGCATATTGTTGTACATCTATGCCTGCCTGCACTATGCACCATTTCATTCACGCGGGAAGGTATTGTAACATCCAGAAATAACAAGCTAGCTGAAAAGACATGCATACTATTGACTTAACGGTTGTGAAACTCAAATATTTAGGTCGCTCAAATTATGTTAATAAGGTAGACGAGGGGACCAGGAAGGAATGGTGACTCTCTCTCTCTCTCACACACACACAGACACAATCATGAGCCGCGACATCCAACCAACAGATCCACGTGTGCCGACCAAACTAAGGAGACCCCGGCGCCACTTCCCCAAAGTTAATTTCCCCATCTGATTGTAATATTTGTCAGACGTGCTTGATATGTGATAAACAGATCCAAAACAAATTTGATCAAGAGGAGTTTCAGGGTGGCATGGGTGAGATGCTTGACTAATGGAGCTTCTCTTTAGCTAACTAAAGAGGATTGTGCGAATAAGTTATGTGAAACTTGGGCCAGGTACATATCAGATCGTATTCGTGATGTTTTTGGTCTCGGATCGTGCTGAAATGAATGAATAAAACAAAACCCATTACAACTAAAAAAAACATGACTGTTTGAGTTGTCAATAGGAGCATCTATAGCCGGATTTAGCAAATCCGCGCACCCTAAAAGTCCACAGAAGCGCGTCTATGAGCCTCATATACTCCCCATATTTGGTGTCAATATGAGAGTTTGCGGATAGCCTGGACCGGGGATGATATAAGGGGTCGGGTTGGGTTACCATTTTCCTTCTCTCTCCTGTTCGGTCAACGATCGGGCGTGTTCGCAGATTTGAGGGGACCGGCTATATGTGCTCTAAGATTATTGTGTTTGATAATATGATGTGTGTTAGCCGACTGTCGAAAAAAAAGATGTGAGTTAGCTTAGAGGACATTGTTCTCGGTAATATTAGCTCAGTGAGTAGTATATTATCTTTTTTTTTTTCAAAAGCCCGTGGCAACGCACGGGCGTTTTACTAGTAAGATACAAAGGCTCGACACGGGCCTTTTGCCATCAACTCAAGCGTGTCTCATGTGCTAGTCTCGCGTTCGTCGTTTCTTCGAATTGAAACGATCAAGCTGGCGACTCGTGCTAAGCTAGCTAGATTTCAAAAGCATCCACTAGGCTGTCTGTTTGCTCGCTTAGCTAGTACGTGCTTATTGCGTCTCTATCGACCGGCGGCTCGGAAGCTAATTGAGCAGCTTGTACGCGTGTATTGCCGGAAGGTACTCGGCAGCATCGTGTGGTCTGGCCCAATAATTGATATCAGAGCAAGGATGATTTTCTAGTAACGGAAGGTCAGGGCGCGCAACGAGATCGTGGAAGCGTCCGGCGCTGCTAAATTACATGTCGTGCCTGGTTCAACGGTTGTACTACATTTGCGGGGAAAACACAGGAGCCGAGCAGTACTCACAGTAGTAGCGACCAAAGTCTGACGCAGAGTTTCTGCACCCGAGCTCAAATGAGCTCGGGTGAATAGTAAAATCGAAAAAAATTCAAAAAATTTCAATTTTTTTGTGGGAGAAACATTGATAAAAGTTTTAAGTGCTTGCAAAAATTTGTCATGAAATCACATTCCTATAAGGTGTGGCAAAAAAAAAATCAGTACTCTGAAAATGCTACTTTCAAAAGCATTTTGGAGCACTGAATTTGTTTTTTTTACCACGCCTTACAGGAACGTGATTTCATGATGATTTTTTGCACGCTATTAGAACTTTTGTCAATGTTTCTCTAAAAAAAAAATTGGAATTTTTTGAATTTTTTTCGAAATTTTTTCGATTCTACTGTTCACCGAGCTCATTTGAGCTCGGGAGCAGAAAAGCACTTTCGCCAAAGTCTTGCCTTTTCACACCGAGTTTCCCAGAAATAATGTAAACTTTCTGAGTCCTCTTTTTACGACTTGGAAAATGACTAGGTGTGAAACCTGTAGGATGGCTGGCTATTCTGTTCGTGATCATTTCAGTTGCAAGTTGGTAATAAATGTATCAGTACATTATTCATTTCAATAGCTGTAGTAAATTTGCGGGACACACACAGAGCAGTAGCACTGCCCTGCAGCACAAGTGGTGCCAGGACCGACGACCAAAGTCTTGCCTTTTTACACCAAGTTTCGCCTCATACGCATTACTGCACTTCTATAATTCTGTTGGCAGGGGCCCTTCGGCACCCTTCCCAACTTAACAGATGATGCATGCATCCATATATTCTCCTTCATACAAAGACGATATTAGTCTTAATTAGACATGCCTGATTAGAGGTCATAAGTATAGGCGATTGATATGTCTACAGTTTTCTGACATATGGCTGAATGTCTCAAATGCTTGTAGGTCCAATTTGGAAGGCCGCGGACTTCAAACCCGCCACCTGCAGATCATCTAATTTGCAAGTTCTTGTTAAACTGAGAAGCTAGCGACTGTATGTGAAATACACGTATATCTGTAGGTTTGATACTTGCTAACTGGAAGAAATACACTAGAGATTTCAACAATGTGCACACTCCTTTACAAACGCCACTGCAGATCATATTTGCATGGCTCCAGCAACGTACAGGTTCTTGAAGAAGAAGTTTGAAGAGGTCAAAAACTAACTCTATAAATATGTTGTCCCTTCCATTCATATCTCCGTACCAAAACCCATACCCGGACTACTAGCCATATCCTCGTCCTCTCTGCAAGTCCAAGAATCCTAGTGATGGCCTGTGCTAGCCATGTCGTGATTTTCCTTGTCTTCTCAAATTTGGCCATAGCCATGGCCACCCCTCCTGTCTTAGATCCTACGTAGGGAAGTGTAAGAGTAGTTGTGAGGAAGAGCTCAATTTATCTTTGTACCTGCACCAAGTCGTCACGGGAGCAGCCCACAACCAAGAAGTAATTCTCAACCCTGCCTTTGCTAACTCGTTTGGTGTGGTAGCTGTCAATGACTGGACGATACATGCCACCAATGAGTCCACTGCAAGTATCATTGCTCGGACAAAGGGAATGCATCTCCAGGCTACCCAAAGCCAGGCCAATGGCTTTGCTTGGTTTCTTCCTTTCAGCATGGTCTTTGAGGACTCCAGGTATATCCATGCACGTACCATTTGCAGGTTAAACAATGGATCTTAGTTTTATATTTTTCGAGGTTCACTTTTCCTAATTATAGCTACACCGTTAACAGCTTTCGTGGGTCTACATTATAAGTGATGGGGATAGTCAGTGGTGCGAATGGTGAGTGGGCTATTGTGGGTGGAACTGGAAAACTGTCCATGGCGCGTGGTACGGTGAAGTTCACCACAGTCCTGAGCAGCCCAAACATTGAGAGCTACAAAAAAATTGATATCAATGCATTCTACATAACCCAGCCGACCGTAAGTATATGTCGTCATATTCATGTAATCTTTGAAATAAGAGTAATCATGGTCTGTATGAATTTACGTCAAGCTGGGTAATCATATTCATGTAACTAAGTACATGCATATATTTATGACGTAGTAATATCTATTGATTTCAGGAAAAAGCTCTACATGAACATGTATTCTATTTCTTTCGCATGACAAAATGATTAGTATTTCTTGAAATGATAAATGTAAATAAATAAAACATATTATTATAATTTCTCTTGCCAAACTAATTATGAAATATTTGTAGTCATTATTAGTGTTGTTTCTACGAAGAATAATAAGTTATTTAATCATGGTCTTGTAAAATTCATTTTATCTTGTTTGATTACTTATTATGTGGTCAGATAATGATTAGTTTATCTGTTTTTATAGGTTTAAGACATGAAGAATAAACACGTGACACGTCAGCTGGAAATGCGAGCCAGCAATCTCGCCTAAATAAAATATGTGTCTTCCATTATGGCTAGTAGTACTTGCTAGTTGTAATATGAAGATCGGTGATGTCCTCTTTACTTTCAAATAATGCAGGAGTGTGTGGTATATCATGAAAAATCATAGATATACATCCATTGGTCGTTTATCATTTTTGTAATATTGGAATGTATGATTTAAGTTGGAATCTTATGTTCTTAATATATTATATGAAAGAGAACTAAGCATTTGTCCTTCTCTGTTCTTACCTTTTTCATATTCGATGCATATACGGGTTTTCTGGGATAAACTCTGATTTTCATCAAAATGTTGTTTCGTTCTCAACGACCACAAGACACGACTTACCACATATATAGTTTCTATACATTTTGGAGAACATTAGGATAGTTAAATTCTAGGCATGCCCACACGTCTCCTTTATTGAAACTCTATTCAGCATTTTTTCCATCCACAAAACAGTTTGGTGATAAAAGGAGACAATCGACTTAAGAAAGACAAATAGGAAAACTGAACAAGGTCGGATGGATAACATTTTGGGATGCAAGTGGTGGCCCACTTATCCCACGAACTAGCTAAATACCGTAAACATGCCACAGTTGCATCCATACTCATATAGTAGATCGCGATCACCCAACCTGATTACAAGTATCATCAGGTGTGAGCGCGGCGGGCGGCGGCGGAGGATTGCGCGAGGGCCTCTTCTATTCTCAAGCTCCAATAGCATGTGGAAGAGAAACCCTTATAAGGAGGTCCAACTCCTCTCCAACTTTCGGGGTGGGACTAAACTTCCCACTACACCGAATGCCAATTAAACCCACATGGGCCCTTAAAGATTTTCAGAAATTGTTAGATGGGCCCTAGGCCCACTCTAATGTTTCAACAAGGCACATCACCTAGCATATGGAGATTATAAATATCCATGGTCGTGCTTTGCTTCTCTTTATCCTCACGTTCATTTCCAAGGCGCTCTGCAAAACAAGAATCCAGATTACGAGACTGTACATCAAAAACAAATGTACGGCATGAAAAATATGAATTGCTCTGTGTGTGGTGAACCTATGTTTTCCACTCTGCAAGTTTACACCGAATTATGTTATTAGAAGCACTCCAGACCCCAACGTTGGAGAAAAATAAAAATCCAGGAATTTTCAACATCATATTTTACCTCTTTCAAAGGATAAACCATGTTGCCTATGATCAAGAGAAAAGTGATCCACTTGCTCCATTAATTCAAAAGTTGATCAGTCATCATGTGGCAAAAGATCAAGTCTTTGTCATAGAGATTAAGTAGAAAGGCTAAATTTGATCCTCAGAAGCTGAAACCTCCCAAGAGGAAGATCAAGATGATAAAATCAAATCCAAGTGATGCAGAAGGGAACTCTACTGATCCTAAATCATTGGAAGAAAGCTTTGTTAGCAAATAATCCCGTTGAGCTGTTAGTTATCCTCTAGTTTTTCCTTAGCTAAATAAAGGGCCATGCAGCGTGGAATCTGTTCCCGAATTGGCATCAGAGCTACAGTGAGAGAATGTCAGGACAAGGCGGCTCACGCACGCCGCAGCGCTTCGGCTCGCGCCGGAGGAACACGCCCTCGCCGTTGGCTCGTCGGGGACGAAGCCCCATGCGGCGAAGTGGGCGGGAGCTGGTCATCCACGAGCGGGTGATCAGAGATGGCGGCAGCGGAGGCCCAATCCCAATGTTGACTCGCACGAACTATGTCGAGTGGTCGATCCTGATGAAAGTACACCTATAGGCTGCACGTCTGTGGGAAGCGGTCGAGTCAGACGATGCCGATAATCCTGATGAACGTTCGGCATTGGACGTGATTCTCCGCGGTGTACCACCGGAGATGCTCCGGACCTTGGCAGGCAAGGCCTCGGCCAGGGAGGCCTGGAACACGGTGAAGACGCTCCGCATGGGCGTGGAGCGCGTGCGTGAATCGAGGGCTCAGGCACTGTGCGGGGACTTCGAGACGCTCTCCTTCAAGGATGGAGAGACGGCGGAGGATTCCGCCCTTCGCCTCACAGTCCTGATCAGCGACCTTCAGGAGCTCAGCGATGACGTCGATGAGATCAAGGAGGTGAGAAAATTCCTGCGGGTGGTGCCGCAGTGCTATGCCCAGGTAGCCATCTCAATTGAAACACTAGTTCATCTGAAATCTCTGACAATAGAGGAGGTGGCCGGCCGTTTTCTTGCCATCGAGGAGCGCCTCGACCCCGACACAGGCGGCTCCGGCGGCAAGCTGCTCCTCACATAGGAGGAGTGGCACGGGCGAGAAAGGCGATGGCAATCAGGCAGAGGTTCGTCGGGCGGTGGATCAAAGGGACGCAAGGGGAAACCCAAGCCGAAGCCTCCCACCGGCGCCGGCGGCGGACAACCTCACGGCGGTGGTCCTAAACGCAAGGAGAACTACGGCAACTGCGGCAAATGGGGCCACTGGGCACAGGACTGCCACGGCAAGCCCGAGTAAGAGCGCCGCGAGGAGGCGAACATCGCGCAAGTAGAAGAGGCGGAGGTGCCGGAGCTGCTCATGGCGGTCCTTGATGCGCCGGAGCAGGTCATGCTCACTGCTCCATAGGTCGTCCTTCTCAATGAGGAGCGCGTGGTGCCCAGTGACGTGCCCAGGGACATTGGCGACAAATCATGGTACGCCGACACACGCGCGAGCAGCCATATGAGAAGCTGCAAGATGCATCTATGAAGGAGACTTCTTTCACACATATTCGTGTGTCGGATCATCGCCACATTCTGTTTATAAAGTTTTACTATGTGGGATGCCCTCTTCATACTTCGATGCACCGGTTCTCCACCGTGGCAGCCTGCACTGGGAGGTGGGGTGGTACCACATGATCATCAGTTCATCACCGACATAATGGTGTTCGACACGGTGGCTGAGACATTCTGTGGATGCACCGTCCCGCCTCATTGGGCTTTCGGACATGGTTGCTTGAAATGGATGGTGAGCTTGCTTTGTGCAGTACCGTGGATATTTTCCTCTTGGATTTTTCTATGATGCACGACTATGAGGCCGAGGTATGGGCCTTCAAGCTCCAGAATAACTTGTCGGCGGTGGCAGCACCGCTGTAGCTTGATTCCTCGCTGCCGCAGCCTGGTTCACCGAGCGAATTTAATTACCACAGGGTGGCGGCATGGTTTTGGGTACCGCCCGAGAAAACCGGTTACCGGGCGGTTACCGCGTTTCCCAGTACCCCACGAGAAATCAACTTCCCAAGCGAAAAATTCCAAAATTTTGAATTTGAATGGATTTTTGACGAATTTTGTTCGGATTCAAAAAAATTCGTCCGAAATTTGCTCGGAATTTCGCGGTAACCGTGGTAACCGAGTTTCTCGGTGACCCACGAGAAAAAAGTGCCCCTCGGTAGCCAAAACCTTGGGTGGCGGTCGTCAACGATCGTGATCTTCTGATCCAGCTCCCTGGGCGCCTGCTGCACTGCAACGTCGATGGAAGGTTCTTAGGAAGCGTGGAATGCTGAATATTGGGGACCACATCCAATTTCATCGGGTGTCTCCGGAAAAATGGCCTCCGGGTTACTTCACATTTGTTCCAGGAAAGTATTTGCCCCCTTCCATGCTTGGAGGTGCAAGAAGAAGATGGTGTGTGCAAGCCACATCCGTTTATCCTAGCCCCCTAGGGGGTTGTTCTTCTCATACGCTGTTGTGCCGTTTCCTTTTGTTCTTGGTGCTGGTAGTAGTCAACCGGTTCGATCTTTGCAGTGGAATTCCTCCCATATCATCATATGGTGCTTATTTACTTTTTTGAAAAAAAGGTGTGAACTGTGAACCATGAGGAATCGATCTATGTAACACTACCATTTTCCCTATTAATTCGCTTTTAGTTCACTTTCACGAGCAAAATAATCACTGTATGGTTTGCCTTATAACCAAGTCAGGAAAGCAACGTTAGCTTAGAAGAAATTAGCGAGAGGTGACGTTGTGTGTATATGAATACAGTCGGGGATGAACATAAAGAAACAGATTATAAAAGTAACAACAAGAATTTTTATGTGAGAATTTGGCTATTATGGGGCAAAAATATGAAAAAAAAAACGGCCAAGTGTTTTGAAGTGTCAGAAAATACAAAAACTTGGGTGTACACATTAGAATGCATTTGCACAGTTCATGGAATGATTGGAGTTATAGTGTGAAAATTGTTTTTAGATAGAAGGCCTATGCTGGGCTTTAGAATGAGGCCCTCAAGTTAAGTTATTAGAAGGACAATTTCAAGCTACTAAATAAGTTCGATACATGACCAAAAGGCCGCAAGGCAACGCAGCGTCAACACACTCCAGTCTCGGACAAAGCTAGATAGAATAAGATAGCAGCGGCAACCGTTGTTTGATGCTTGCATCCCATTGCATATATGAATATGCATTCATGTTTTCATTTGTAGGCATTTCAAGCTTTGAAAGCATTCAAGGCCCAACATGGGAATAAGCCGTTCATCCTCACCCAGTGTTGGATGATCATAAAAAGTGACGAGAAATTTAAGGAGCAATATGCCGCCATCAAGAAGAATGGAGGGTCGCAGGCCGTCGAGGACCATGGTGAGGGAAGAACCGGCCGCGGGAGGAGAAGCATGATGCGCGTCATTTGCCTTCCAAGAAACTTTGCAAGGCATGATGACCCAAAAGTAAACAAGAGAGGAGAAGCGTCGCAAGATAAAGATGAGCAAATGAAGGCCTATATGGAGATACAAAGAAAGAAGCTCGAGATGGAGGCAGAGATGCAATCAAAAAAGCTCGAGATGGAGGCGAAAATGCACACGAAGTAGCTAGAGATGAAGGCGGAAATGCACATGAAGAAGGTAGAGATGGAGGTGGAGATGCACGTGAAGAAGCTAGAGATAGATGCGGACATGCAAGCGAAGAAACTCGAGATAGAGGCTACCAAAGCCAAGATCAAAATAAAAGAAGTGGCGCTCGCTTGAATGATGAAGGAGGTGGAGATCATGACGGTGGACTTGAGTATGGTGTCCCCGAGAAAAAGGCCTTGGTTCGAGAAGATGCAGAGGGAGATGCTTAAGCTTGATGACTGATCTATGGCAGAGATCGTCATCTCTTTTGTATGCCGGCATGACCACGGCGGAGATGTATGGTGTGGTTGAACTGCCGCCCTTTTTTGTGTGCTGACAAATGCGCCAGCATGAACTGTGTGCTTTTCTTTTTAGGCTGGCATATATGTCGGCCGCTGACATTGACCGCCGGCATGAACGGTAGGCGCTAGCATGAACTCTGGTCGTTTGCCATTTTTTTATTTCAACATGCTTTATAGCGGACGAAAATTGCGTTGGTCGGTTGGGTGCACCGGTTGGACACAGGGGGCAATGATTGCCCAGCCGATTCAAATGGATAAAAAAAAGGGACAGACCGTGCGTCTGTTTGATTGGCGTCTTGGAGTAATACTTTACAGCGCTCGTCACGACAACGTACATCTTTTTTAACACAGTATAGACGCAAGCGCTCGTATACATGCACATACACTCACCCAACGCACACACGCACACCCTACCTCTATGAGCACCTCCGAAAGACTGAGCCGGCATATCATCTTGAAATTTACGAAGTCACCGTAGGCACCTCGTCGTCGACGGGAACGTGTCCTCCCACTGAATGCGCATCGCCGAAAATCCTGAAATAAATCCAGAAATAAATGCGAACATCAGGATTTGAATCCTGATGGGCTGGGGATACCACCACTGGCGGAGCTACTCACGGGCAAAACCGTGCCGTGGCCCGTCCAACAAATCACCAAAAAATATTTATATACTACTTATGCTCATTGCCAGTCCACATGGTTAGCAGCCCATGCCCCATAGCCCAAACGCCCAGTTCAGTAGACCAGCACAGCTGAACGCATCCATCCCCTGTTCTCTCTGCGCCTCGTCCAGTACTACTCGTGTACTCACTAGCGGTAACTAGTGGCGACCCATCCCAGCATCCCCATTTTTTGCGCTTTTTTATTAGCTTGGCCCGCCCAGTTTTTTCTTTGTAGCTCCGCCACTCGATACCACAGTCTCTCTAACCGTCTAATCACATGTTGGTTCGCAACACAGTTCAATATATGACCGAAAGAAAGAAAGGGAGACCAATCAAACGCCCATATCCGCAATCAAAATTCACGGCTTTCCTCGCCGGCCCGTAGAAGACGACGGCGCTCGCAAGCTCCGGTTGCCCTGGCTCGGCGTCGCCCTGAGTGAACCAAGCATCGTCACGGCAGCAATGATCCAGTGGCTCTGGTTTGGCCTTTCCTTCGCCTACATGCTTCAAGCAAGAAGGTGAAGGTGGTCCTGCTCCAACGGCTGTGTCTCGGAGCCGGCCTCTCCGTCTTCCTCGTTGGGCCAAGCAAGAAGGCGTTGATGCTCCGGTGGCTCTGGGTCGGCCTTGGCCTCGCCCTCTGTCCGTCCACCAAGAAGGCGGGGGCGATGGCGGCCCGGCTCCGTCCGATGCTTGGAATTGGACACACTGCGCCAATCAATTGTACAGCTCCTTGGCCGGACCTTCCGCCGGAACTGCTGGGCCTTGTGCTCTTGCGCATGCAGTCCCACGCCGACCGCGTCCGCGCCTCTGCCGCTCGTGGCGCTCTGGCGCGCGGCTGCTGCCCCCGCTGCTCCCCTGGTTCGCCCTACGCGATGGCACCTTCCTCAGCCTCCCCGACGGTGCGGTCCACCACATGCGCGTCCCCGACTGCGGCGGCGTGCTCTACCGTGTGTCCACAGACAGCATGCTCTTCCTGGTGGACCGTGACGGCAGGTGCTCCCTCGTGAACCCTTGCTCTGGGAAGACAACACCTCTACAGATCAACCCGGATCACCTAGAGCTCAGGTCTCGATGGGACCTCCGCAAGGTGGTGGTGTCCGACGACCTGTACACTACTGTCGTTTTGACTGCAAGCAAGACAAACTCCAAGAATGTCACCGTTTACGCCCGCATGCCGCAAGGGACCATGGCCATGGAGTGGGCGCCGCCTGCAAACAGAGTGGCCTTGGACATTGCACTCTTCCATGGGAAGCTCTACGTCCTCACCAGAGACGTGGAGCAATATGAATGTCTGCCGGACCTCCATGTCATCGAACTTGAAGCCGGAAACATGGGCATCAGGTCCGTCCAATGCATACAGAGCACGCACAGGGATGATGATGGCCTAGATCGCTTCTTCTTCTACCTCATCGCGTCCGGAAACCGAGTGCTGACGGTAGGACGGATTGTTGATCCACACCCCGTCGATTCGCCCATGCCATCTCGGTGCTTCAAGGTCTTCCAGGCGGCTGACCTGAGCAGCGGCCACGGGTGGTGGAGTGAGGTCGACACGTTGATGGGGCACGATCTCTTCGTCAGCCGAGGCTGCTCTCGCTCTCTCGCTGTGTGCGGCGAGTCTGCTGTCAGCGGCGGAGCTCAAGAACATTGCATCTACTTTATGAGCGAGATTAGCGTGGTCAGTTCCTGTGTGTACAACATGAGAGATTAAACAGAAACAGTGGCCCGGCTGCCGTTGGAGACACATGCGCCGCCAGGTCTTAGTTGGGGGCTTTCGTTTCTGACATGGCTTTTTCCAGATGAAGTATGAGCTAAGTTGTGTTTAGATGATGGAATTTGGATTCTAACCCACCTGAGTTCATACGTACTAAGGCTTGAGCGTGCTTTGCTGCGCCGCTAGTGTTGTTGGCTTTCTTTTAGAAAATTACTCGCTCTGTTTCAAAATACTTTTGTTGAAAAGGCAAACCTGATCAAATTTGTAGAGTGACGTATCAAAATTCATAATGAAATGAATTTTCATACTTTTTTTTGTTTAATATTGTGGATGTCAATATTTTTTGCTCTTAACATGGTTAAAGTTAAAGAAATTTGACTTTCTAAAAAGCTAATACCCCTTATATTTTGGAACTGATGGAATATTTAGTTTGGCGGCCGGGTGGGGTGATTATGGAGTGTTTCTTATAACGTGGTGATTTGATGGGTCTTTCGTGGTGTGGTTTGTTTTACCCGCTAACCAACATATATTTATGTGAGGAAATTTCTGTGTCGGTGGCTGCATATACTATGTTGGTGCTACAGTATGACATGACGCCGCTTCTTTTTTCTTTGTTGTGGGAGGCTGTGGGATTGATAGGTTTCCATTTCTCGAAGTACATGTCCGGATAGCCCAAATCTCAGGGTAGTATTTTATCATGGTGTTGGATCCCAAGTTTTTATGGATTTCCTTTTTGTTACCGGGCTCGACCCCAAAACCATAATGTCTCGAAACGAAGAAGCTACAGAGAAGCTTTGATTTTTCTTCCTTTGTCTCGAACTTCGTGAAGAACTCCAGTGTATCTCTCCAACAAAATAGTGGGGCTGCGCCCCAGTTGTACACGAGGCCGGTTGCTCTTCATTGATTTAAAAAATCATTGGCCCGATCAAAATCGTAAACCAAATCCAAAATGGAATAATTTAATTGAATGAAAGAGTTTTAAAATTAGGAAACATATGGAATTAAAAGAATTTGAATGAGAGAGCTCCTTGATAAATTATTGACCCGGTTAAAATCGAGTGACCCAATTCTAAATTGAAGGCCTCAATTAATTGTGAGGTCTTACAAATTAGGAAGCATGGTGTATAATATAAAAGAATTGAATGGGAGAGCTTTGAGACATTGTTGACCCAGTCAAAATCAAGTGACCCAATTCCAATTGAAGACCTAGATTGAATGTGGGCTCTTCAAAATTAAGGAGCATAGTATTATCGATGATATATAGAGCGTAATAGTCTGCTCATGGTTCCAACAACCACTACGTATATTGCTATCTCTACTATGTACTACTACTATTTTATGAGATAGAAAATTCCTTCTTTGACTCTTCTTAAAATGTGGTTTCCTATTTGGCTGACACTAGCTGTAAATTTTGTTCAATCTCTCGATCGTGTACAATTTCTTTTCCAGTTGCAACATTTGATGTGTACGGGTTCAAGCTTGTGAATTTTTTTCTTTTGAAATGTCAGTTATTCTCCATTCTTTAAGAAGAAAAGAGTTGTTGAGTTAATTAGGAAAAATCGAGCGAAAACCAGATTGTCCGGTTAATTATGGAGAACCCAGCGAAAACCATCACAACCGTTGTGTGGCACACATAAAAAAAACCACGCACACCACTCCAATGAGGGCCTCGGCGAGACAGCACGCAGGCGTCATTGTCATCACTCCTCCCTTAGAGGCGTCATCGTCATCCCTACACTCTGAGCAAATGACTCTGACTTCGCCGTAGTCGATCGTCAACTCAACCCACACGGTAGCGAACACGTGAAGATGCATGAAGATTTGCGCCAAAACTCAGCCACATGCGGGCAGACAGTGCAGCTCCGACTCTGGCGGAGAACTCTGGACGACAAAACCAGAGACGGCTTGCGCCACGGAAAATCACTGAATGGGCCACCTGCAGCCAGTCATCGTATACCACAGTGCCCTGCCCGCGCAATTTCGACTCCACATCAACAATCAAACCGAGGCAATACCGCGGACAAACCGGAGAAGAGCCGACTACCGCAACCATTGTCGTGGCGCCAACATCGCTCCCGCCATCATCATTGCCACAGAAGACTGCACGCCACAACCGCTGCAAACCACCAGTCCCGCTTGCCGATGTCGAGCTCCGAGACGAAGCTTGTGAATTTTTAGGCACTGTACAAACTATTGAATCTCTTAACCCTTCTGTTGCTGCATTGTTCAAGTCACAATGGATGTGCTCTGCAATCTCAAGGTCCACAAGAAACAATGTATGCATTGCTGGTTGGAATGACTTGGCTTTATGCATTTGTATCTTTGTTACCTAGCTACTCCAATGAAATTGAGTATTCAGGCAGATCTTGAATCAACTACTGCAAAAAATAAAACAAGGTTATTGTATTTCTTGAATGCATGTGGTCCTAGTAAAGCGTGTAGCCAAACCTGCATCTATTAAGATTTGGAGCATCATGATGCATCGTGGGTTGTGGGGGATGCTATGGCCCCATTTATAAGGGTGTGTGTCACTGGGCTTACCTTTTTTTTCTATATTCGAGAAAGTATTGCCTGATTTTTTTTTCTTTTCCTTTCTTTGTGTCTTACAACGATTTTTAAACATTTCCTTTTGGTTTTTCCCATATGTTTCTTTCTTCTTTTTTATTTTATTTTATTTTTTTACACATGCTAATTCATGAATGTTTATTAAAAGTCAAACATTTAAAAAGACTATGAACAATTTTTTCTCAGCTAGCAGTGGAGAGAGCAAAATAAAAGCTAAGCATGCAAGCAGAGCATGGAGCCGAGCTGAGCGAGTGAGAGCATCATGGTCCACCCATGTGAGTGTTATAACAACAATTTCATGGTTTCAACATGGAATAAGAGCTCCTAATTGGCTCAAATAACCACCAACAACTGCCGCTGAGGCTGAAAACGTGTAAGGACTCCACAACCACACACACCTAACAACTCTACTATCTTCTCAAAACGAACATCGTCTTCAACAACATCCCAACACGATATAACATAATTAAAACTCATGTCGGCTCAACACGATATAACATAATTAAAACTCATGTCGGCCCAACACGATATAACCTAATTAAAACTCAAGTTAAAGTAGATAAAATCAAAACGGGAAAACTTACCATATTAACCTGCGAGAGAAAATAGTTAATTCCATGACTAGAGAACGGCGCGGTGAAGTGCGCTAGCCTCTAGTTTTATAGAAACTGGGTATTGATTTGGGGTAGTTGGTTCGTTAGGCACAAGGACGCTGGTCAAATAAAAGAAATATATATTTCAAAGGAAAAAATTGATTCAATAACGTGAAATCATGTAAAATCCTACCCCAGCTCTTATAATTTTTTTAACTGTCTTGTATTTAACAAATTACATGGTACATGGAGCGTCATTGGGCCGGCCTAGCCATCGTACATGCGGATTTCCCCCATTCACCGCCGCTCTCCCCCGCGGTGACTATTTCTCGCTTTAAGCGAGATGCCCCTTCTGTCTCGCTGAAGATCTTTCCTCTGCGATGAAGTTATTGGACCGGCCCAGTTTTGCTTTTTTTTCATTCACGATTGCTCGTCACTTCGTTCTCTGGGCTAGTTTTCGATCAAGTTCATTTTGCTAGCTGCGCTTTGTTAGCTGGTTTTGCTAGATTTTTTTTTTCCAATTTTTCTTGTTTTCTCACTAGTTTCTCCATTTTTCCCTTTTTAAAAATGTTTCTCTTCCTTTCTTCTTGGTATTCACTTGTTTTTTCTTTTCTTTTCATTTATACTGGTTTCCTTTCGTTTCTTCTCTGTTTTCATTTTTTATTCTTTTTTCTTTTCTTTTTCTTCGGCTGGTTTTATTTTTTATATTCTTTTTTGTGCCTTTTTTGTTTATCTTTTGGTTTTCATTTTTGTGTGTGTTTTTGTTTCTTTCGGTTTTCATTCTACATTTTTTGTATACGTCTAGAACATTTTTCTAATACACAGTAATACTTTTTAATACATGGTTAACATTTTTTAGTACATGGTCAATATTTTTTCTATACACATTATCTACTTTATAGATATTCTTGATTAACATTTTTTAAATACATGGTCAAGATTTTTTCTATACACATCTTACATTTCCAATTGGTTGATCAATATTTTTTAAATACTTGTTTAATATTTTTTAAATGCTTAATTAACATTTTAATATACATGATCAGAAAAATTATCATTTTTTAATATATTGTCAACATTTTTTCTATAAAAATTTAACATTTTTCAATGTTGATTAACATTTTCAAAATACTTGGTCAATATATTTTTCAAATTGTTGATTAATATGTGTTCGACCTTTTTTCTATACACATTTAACATTTCCAAATGCGTGATTAACATTTTACAAATTTGTTGAAAAAAAATTAAATGCTTGATTAACATTTTCTACATACATGATAAAAAATCATCATTTTTAATTGCATGGTCAACATTTTTTCTATAAACAATTAACATTTTTCAAATGCTTGATTAATATTTTTCAAATACTTCTTCAAATGTTTTTCAAATCCTTGATTAACATTTGTCAAATAAATGGTCAATATTTTATACATTTTTTGTATACGTGATAAACATCTTCTCTATACACATTTAACATTTTTTTAATGCTTGGTCGACATTTTTCAAATGTTTTTTATAGAGTTTTTTGCAATATATATTTAGAATATGTTAAATTATAAACAAAAGAAAATAGAAAACCTAAAAAACGAAAAAGAAAAAGGAGGTTGTAGACTCCCGCGCAGCTGGGCCAGCCCATCTGGAGCTTCCCCGACGCGAGGCTTGTCTCTGTCCCCCCTCCTCTCCTCCCGCTCCCAGATCACGCCGCCGCCGTCGGACGGGTCAGGCGGCCATCGCCGCCGCGGAGGTGAGCGCCCCCTCGTCCATTCCCTCTTCCCCATCTTCACTGTCCTGCCCCCTCTTCTTCCGCTGGCGCGCCACTCCCTGCACCCCCTCGCCGTCCATCTCCGTCTCCCGGCGCGCCTCTCCTCGCCGCCGTGGAGGTGCACTGCTCCCTTCCCCCCATTCCCTCTCGCTCACCTTCTCTCCCTCTCACTCTGCGTGAATCTCCCTGTACAGAAGGGTGCTGCTGCTGCTGACTACCTTAGCTAGAAATGATGATGCAGTGCCAGTGCGATGCAACTGTCTGGCCTATGATTTCTTTTTAGAAATGTGCTTGATGATTCCATGCTAAAACTGACTGCACTTGATGTTTATATATGTATGATGATGCCATGTCTCAATTTGTTGCCTAGTTTGTCAGAGCTGCAAGTATGTTTATCTTAAATGACGGCGCTTTCGTGTTGGCCAGGCTGTCGCCGCCGCTGGGAAAGCTTCAGCGCCAGCAACCGTGTCCATCTGATCCCTCATCGCCGCATCCAGGTCCAGACATGCCATCGCCGGTGCCACTATCTCTCAGGTCAGGTGCCCCTCCCCCGCGTTTCTTCGAGCTCTTCCTTCACAACAGAAGCAGAACACTGATTCACAATATCTTTGAATTGATCTGATGTGTTTTACTGCATGTTGTCTGATTGATCAGGCGGCTTCTAGGGCGCACCAGCACGCCTGCCTGCCTCCTCTGCTCTCGGGGCTTGGACCACTCGCGCGTGCCTTCACGTACAGTCTGTGATGCCAGCCTGCCTCTTGCTTGTGGAAAGAGCTGAATGAATTGTTCGTGCTATATGTGTGCAGCTCAAGCGCTGCAGCAGCACATGCCGGTTCAGGTGTCCCTCCACGAGAGTTGTGTTACCCCCCTCCCTAAATCTATCATGTTCTACTAATTGTGTGTGAGTGTATGATCCATTTCTAAGTGAGTAGTAGCTAGCAGAATGTGGGCACTTCGCCTGGCTGGTGAGTGTGGCCCTGACTGATGTGCTGTTTAGAACCACTTCAAAATGTTGCTTTAATACTATGTGCGTATAATTAGCTGATATCCATATGGAGATAGTTTAGCAGACAGAGAAAACAACACCTCTTTTTCTTGGTCTGAGTAAATGCAAGTATATTAGATAATCAAAGCCGACATATTAGATTAGCACTAGAAAACCAGAATGCTATTACCAAGGGGGGATGGGTCTATTCTATCTAGGCAATACATTCCATTAGTTAAATTGAACAACACACCAAAATATCTAAGTTGATTTTCTGTATCTTGTTATTTATAAGTGCCTTGGCTATATTTCATGGCATGTAATTCTAGTTCTGCTTTCCCAGTTAGCTTTCTTCATTTGCAGATTTGCCAAATGTCTACTCCAATGGGTATTCTACTCTTTTGGCTCCAGAAAATGAAGTGCTGATTCCACCGGAACTTCTATCTAGCAAGACTGTCTGGACACCAGACCAAGAGCTTGGTGTGTTTCTAGTGTTCCTTATCCATCTGCTGCTACCACAATGCTGTTTCTCTTGAGTGCCCTACGCGCTATTTTTATCTAACCAACAGAGATTCTTAGTTGACTCTGCGATCTTACTTTGATTGAAAATGTAGCTTTACTGAACAAGATTTTCCATAATGGGATGGAACTTGATTTCGCTTTTTATGCAGTTCAATTGTATCATAATTGGCTAATGGAAATCTATATATATGATTTTGACATTATGCTGAGTTGTAAGTAATATTAATATTTTATTACAGGGCAGTATGAGGACCTAGTAGCTAGAGGAACAAACTTCCATAATGAGGACAACGGGGTCATGGTTTTGGATGGTGATGTTTTTGACGTTCCAATTAGGAAGGATATTGTTCACAGGTAGTAAGGTGGCAACTTGCTAAAAGGCAACAGGTGCAGTCTACGATCTCTGTTGTTCTGTTGATTGTCTTCAGCTTATGAGCCCCCAAATCATGTGATCTACTGTATAATATGTTGGGTTATATCCTTCTAATGCACCTTCTGATAATTTTATGCACCTGTCTTTCACAGGGGACACACTCAACTAAAACTATCAGTGAAGTGAGCGGCACAGGAAGAAAGCCTAATAAGCAAAAAGGAACTGGAAGAGCACGTGATGGAACATTGCGTGGTTGTCAGGTTATACTAGTATTGAATAGGCTCCGGAGATATCTCATCTTGTTTGGGCTCCAACTAAACTAAGATTCAAACTGAAACAGTTTCGAGGAGATAAAGCGGCGGCCCACAACTTCCTAACTCGCCATCATTCCTTCCCCTAAAAAAATGTCACCCTTCCTTGTGATAGAATTATATTTTTCTTTGGAACCCCTCTGTGATGAAGTATATGTTTCTATATATGGTAGAAGACCGGATGGATGAGCTCAGCTAGCTCTCATCCTGACGAAATTAGTAAGAAATAAATTATAAATGCCTGTCGATGTTAAACTAAGAAATGTTCTTTTACAAAAAATATTGATTTCATTCTAAACTTGACGCTTTTGAAGATCTCTATGAAAAGGAACATGTGATTGATAACTATGTCTGATTCTAGGTTGCCCTATTCTACATATATAGTAAAATAAAGAAAAATTGGGTTGTTATTTGGAGAGTCCGTACGTCGTTCGTTTCATCAAACATTGTTAGCCCGTGACAATGCACAGGTATTATGCTAGTTCATATAGGTGACAGGCTTCTCCCCCTCTGCTGTCTCCTGTGCTCTCCAAAGTCTGATCTGCGGCTCCTCCTCGAAACAAGCCAAAGGTAAACACGGCGGCGCCCCATCCCTCACTGAAACTTCCGTCTCGTTATGAATTTTACTGGTTCAAGCACAGCAGACTGCCAAAATCATTCCGTAATAACCTGTAAGAGAAGCACAAGTGGAAGTGAAATTAGCACATGATGGTGTTGGTCATATCAAACAACAGCATATGTAAGGAGAACTTTTGCAAAGTACAAGAGATGAAGAAAAGACAGTAATGGAAAGAAACTACACTAGGAAACTTTCCTTATGAGAAAGCATCAAGAGTTATTTCACGAAATTATCTCTTAATAAAAAATTGCTGCCACTATTTTTTAGTAAAATTTAACCTTATGAAAGATGTAAAGTTGGCAAGAAAGTGAGAAAAGGGGAATAATTAGATGTCCATTCGTAAACCGAAATGACCAAACTAAGAAGCCATAATGCACATCACAGAAGCTCAGTTGTAAATAATACTGCACAATCTAACTTGAAATATAGCAGCCATAATGTCTTTTTTACAGGAGAACATCAAACAATGTTGCGACGGCAACCCTCTAAATGGAAGGAGGTAGGATTGGTACAGTAATTAATCTAAAAGGAAGAAAATGGCTAATGGTTCCTGACCTTGCATGCCTTGCACAGCTCTTGGTAAGTAAGGTCATCTGTACAAATCTTAGGCATCTTAACCAATTTCAGCTCCTCGAGCGACTGCAGGTGGAGCAAGCACTTGGGGAGCTTCATCAGAGTTTTTTGCACGGCCACATTCTTAGGCTTTCCTGGCGCTGTCCCAGCTTGAGCATCACTTGGTATTACGCCCTTCTCAAGAGCCAGGTTGGACAGTACTTTCATTGCCCCAGGCTTAATCAACCATTTCTTAATGAAGAAGCGCCCCAGCTTCAGCACTTTGAGCCGAGGGAACCCTTCGGGAGAGCAGGACATGACAGGGCCTTCGCACCCCCACAACTCAAGCACCACAAGACCAGGAAGCTTCTCCAGGATAGGCATCGGATCTTGTCTCAGGGCGTTAGCAAACAGGTGGAGCTTTTGTAGACGTTGTGGAAAGGATTGGGTCTTAGGTAGTTTATCGAGGACATCGAATTTGTGTAGGAAAATCTCAATCAGATTAGGCATGCCCTCCAGTGTCTCGAGAATAGATTTTCCAATGAATGGATTTGCAGTCAAGTATAGTGTCTGGAGCTCTTTATGCTGGTCATTCTTTGGTGCACAAATATGTCCCTCAAGGTAAACATGCCTTAAGTCAGGGATATCCCAGAGGGTGGGTGGCACCGCTGAATGTAATTTTGTTTCTCGCAAATCAATAGTTTGAAGGTAAAGGAGTTGCCCAATGGAGGAGATGAGTTCAAGTCCTTCAGTTCCTTCGATTCCTTCGCATCTTCTCAAGCAGAGGTATCTTAGGTGAACATATCTGACAATGGACAAAGAGAGATTCTTCAGACTTGAGTCTTCTATGTGGAGAACTCTTAGGTATCTGAGCTTTGGTAGGGATATTGATTGGCAGTTAAATCCAAGAAGACTCCGGAGCTTTCCCCTTCTCTGAAAAAGATTATCATCATAGAAGCTTTGAAGAGATATCTTAGATGATGAGGCACCGTCTTGATTCTGAAGTCTAGTTTTGTCGATGACATCAAGAAAGTCATCATTTATTGCTTTTTCTATGCACCAATCACCTAAAATGTCATGAATACGTATTTGTTCAATCGTTCCATAAGTTTCTTTTACAACTTGGACCATGCTTCTTTGAGCCAATTGAGCCACATACTTATGTGCTTCTTGTTCCTGACTGTGTCTTGGGTTATGTGGAATGAGGCACTCTGCTATCCATAATTTGGTAAGATCTGACACGGAGATAACATAATTCCCAGGGAAAGCAGCAATATAGAGAAAACACATTTTTAAATGCTGACTTGGCAACTCATTGTAACTGCGGCCTAGTATGTCATTCATCATTTTTTCTCCGGTTATTTCTGTGATTGTTGTCCAATATTCAAGAATGTCCCTCCATTTTTGTATGTCGAGATTCATTGCTAGATATTTCCCCAGAACTGCAATGGCCAGTGGTAACCCAGCACATTTCGCCACAAGTTCCTTCCCCGTTTTTTCAAATTCACCCCACTCGTCACTATTCTTGGGCCTTCTAGATGATTGTGAAGCATTGGTGATTAAGAGTTTCCAAGCAGCTTCATCATCCATAAGAGCCAGAGCATGCCAATCTGTTGGCATTTCAACTTCTGTTTGTGTAGCAGCAAACACGTTACGGGTGGTTAACAATACTCTACTGCCCTTATTTGCATCTGGAAAGACTCTGACCCGTCTATCAAACCCAGTGTTTATTTTACTCCAAGTATCTTCCTCCCACACACCATCAAGGACAAGCAAGTATTTCTTTTGTATTAATAACTCATATATCTTCTTCTCCAAATTAACATTATGCACCCCAATGTTGTTGTTGGACTTGACGATTTGATTGTAAATATGCTTAAGTATGTCAGTTCTACTAAATTTTTGAGGAAGGGATACCCAAATAGTCACAGCAAAGTGTTCACTGATCTCAGGTCCTTTAAATATTTTTCTAGCAATTGTTGTTTTCCCACCACCACCTATGCCGACTATAGAGAGTGCAGAGAGTTTATCCCCTCCCTGAAGCAACTTTTCCACAACCTGGTTATACTCTTCCGTGAAACCAACAAAGGTCATGCTGTCATCTTGTAAACTCTGGAGGGTAAACTTATCATCCACGTCTTCAGTGTGGCTCGTGTCTACCCCATCAACACCAACAATACTACTTATGCTATGCATGTGATCCTTGATACCAAAAATCTTCCTTCTTATACGCCGGACTTCAACACCAACTTTATGGAGGGTGATCAAATCACATGGTAAGACAGCATACCTTGTAACTGCACCCATGAATCCTTTGTAGAGCCTGTTCCGCTTCTCCATGTACTCACAATCTTCAATGACATTTTCAGCATCTTCAACGGCATCTTTGATTTGGCGGACCGAGGTGGCCATGGTACTGGTAGCATGTCCTGGCCTCGGCTTGTCATGGAGATCTTTTAGCAAGCCCTGCAGCCGCGCCAGCTCTTCTTTCAGGAACACCACTTCATCCTTGACCCCGCATAGGAGGGATGTCTCCTGTACAGCAAGGCCGCTCACGCTGCCAACCACAGCCGAAACAGCGGATTGCGCCATTTGCTCCTTGTCTGCACTCTGCACACTTCTGGTAGGATGGAGTGCTTGATAGTAGCAAACAAATGGTTCACGGGGACATGAAGAAGAGCCTTCCTTTGCGGAGTCAAGGATGAAATGGTGTTCTTTCCTTGATGGCAGCGCAAAGGCAAATCAAATGCCAAAGCAAAAGCAAAAGCAAAGCACATATGGTGGAGCGAACGGCATTGCATCACAGCAGCTAGCCAACAATGTACTGGAAGGAGATTCCACATGGAGGACTAGTTTTCTTTACACCAGGAGGTCTTAGCGCATCCATGAAGGTTCACGCAGCCGTATGAGTTGGAAGACGGAAGATTCCAGGGGCAAAAAAATGGGCATTCAACGTGAAATTTTAATGTGTTTCTGGACAAAACAACACTAACAATTTGAATATGTTGGGAGACTGATTTTCATAGTTGAAAGTTTCAATTTTAGGAAGCCTTGCAATACTTCTTTTTGCAAAAAAACAGAGAAGTGCCTTTGCACCTGAGTGCGGGCTTATGGTGCCCGGGCACCATGCATGGAGGCTGGTATTTTCAGAAAATCAAATGCCACATTTTGAAGTTCCAAAAAAGTTCCGTGGAAACTTGTATGTCTTCACTACGGATTCATGAAATTCGTTTGAAAATAATTATAATTTGTAAGCTGTACAAGAACGTTCCCAACAACGCAAAAATGGTCAATTTGAAAATACATATTTGACTATTTTTTTGTACGCCACGTGTGAAAGTAAAATGTTATGATATTTTGCACATACGTAGTAGTATACATGTGTATGTGTGTGTTAAAAAATTCAAAAATAAAACTGCATCGTAGAAAAAGGTGTTTTATAAACAGCCTCCATAGAGCTCGAACACCATTGACACTAAAATGCCCGTGCGTTGCCACGGGCAATAATACATGTACAAATCATATACTTGTCCGTTTAATTAGATTAAAAAGTTTAGTTGAGGATTATCTAACTCAATATTATGAGACAAAATAGCGTACATCTGTACTGAATTGAATTTAAGAAGAGCACACACATTTCTTTTCATTTAGCATACAACTATCGACTTCACATGAAATATTTGAAGTAAGCTTGCAAAAAATAGCATCTAAAAGAATAAAAACTGTAATAATGTATTGATACAGAGTAAACAAAGATGTTTCACAATGTTGTAATAAAAATAACACATATGATACTCGAACTAAAAACAGTTTATCCCAATTCTCTTCACCAAATCACGCACGACTTGTGGAATGTTTTCTACGCATTCATTGTCCTTGTACGATAGAACCAAAAACCCAGACCTATTGCTGCATAGAAGTAAATGTTTTTAGCAATATGATAGATAAAAAGATGGTCAGATAATTGGAATGTTAAGGTTATAACCTGTTTGGATTTTTTGGAACTCCAAGTGGTATGATGCGACGCCATCTGAAAACATCATCATTCCAGCCGGGTATTGCATCTTGTAAAGCTATGTTTAGATGGAACGAAATACATTGAATCTTAAATATGTCCTTCTATGAAGGATTCTTTTTCCATGCATCCGGTAGGGGAAGAGGGTCGAGTATAATGATTGTTTTATCCAATAGGTCAAATAGGAAGAGGATGAAGCGACCGGTTGTACAAAACGGCAACAAAATCTGTATGAAGTAGGCTTTAGAAATACGGGGGTGAAAAGCGCACACAGAGATGGGAAGTATTATTACCAACTTTCATGCCGGGACGTCAAAGCACATATCAGGCCAACAATGAAATAGTTTTGCAATGATGTAGCGTTGGGCATCAAATGGTAAACGGAGTTTTGGATCTTGTGTCGAGTCGTTTAGTATCATCTGAGAGGGAAGTAAAGGATTATTAACATTCTATGCGTTTATGGTTGCAATGATATGTGCTCGTCGCCTTATAAAATAAGTGTTCTGAGATTATAACATACAGAAAATCTTAGATCCATATAGCGATATGGAGTGTCTTTAGCCCATTGAAATTGTCTGTAGCATTTACTCGAACAGCCATGTTAAACTATGGACATCAATAGCCCGTGTATTCTTTATTAAGTTTTGTAGTTGTCTAAGACTTATACTTAGTGGGTAGGGCTTGGAGCTCCGGATCAATTCTTTCCTATCACGTAAACCATAGCATCAACGATATAGTGAAAAAAATAATATAAATAAATGAATCAGATATTGTTATTTTGAAAGTTGACTTACTCTCGGAAATTGTAGCATGAACAACCCGCAAGATGATCTATTGGTTAAGATATTGGGCACACTAATAAGGAAACATAAGGAATTGTTGAATAATAATCAATAATTGTTACTGCTGCTCTCATTTCGCATTTTCTCATGTGATGATTTAAACATACCCATCGGATTGAATTGGATCTTGAATATACTCCTTTCTTGTCCATCTAGTTACGTCAATATCTGGCCAAGCACCTAGGTTAAACTCATTCATCTTAAAAGCAAACTTTAGATGCGCCTCAAGCCCCTGAAGCTGTTAAATAGAAAGAAGAGTATGATAATATAGGTGAAACTAAATGCATGAATGCCAAGTACAAACATAGTAAAATCTTACCGTAAGTTGTAGGTCAGCTCGGCTCATTCGAGAACCAAAAGAATCGAGTACCTGTATCTCGCGTTGTTTCATATTGACAACAAATAGATACCAATCATTTTGGTTCATATTGATTGGAATGAACAACTGACACAAAATATATAAGTCGTTACCCTGGCTAGGTAAGCAAATTGATAATAAATGGTAGAACCATATGAAGAAATTAGTCTAACCATGTCATGTTGTAGATACTTAAGCACCTTTTCAACGATGTGGTGATGACTCTCAAGGCTTATGGGAATTTCACCATCTCGCTTAAGTATTCCAGAGAATCATATGTATTTTCTAAGAATACACGTGCACCCGCTCTACAAATTTTATCCTTGGCCCTTAGACAGTAAATATATGCATTTATAACCTATAGTAGAAAAGGTAACAAATAAATTAGACATTCTTGATGTGTGTATATAAGTATGACCATCGGAGTATATCTTAGCTGACCTCGCTCTCCACCCATATCTCATCTTCTAAAAGACATTCCAAATCTCGACGTGTCAAGGTTGTGTCATGGATATTCACCAACTTGGTTTTGCTAGGGAAGGACATGATGTATTCCTTCATTTCAGTAAAATTAATAGCACAAGTAGTTTCTTTTATCTCATCCAGATCCATCTGAAACAACATAGACATAAATAAAGCCTAATTGAATAAAAAAACTATGTAGTGGTTGTTTGTACAGCGCATGTAGAAGCTGATCTGCTGGTTGCTAATACGTGAATGTAAGGAGCTCACCTCGACGAGTGCGACGGGCATGGCAAGCGGAGCGCGGAGGCAACGGCGGCCGAGGCGCAGCATCACCGGGAGGACGGCCTTGAGGTGCTTTACACCGGTGAGCCCGTCCCGGCTGCGGTCGTTCCGCCAGTGTCTATAGCTTCTCTTCCACGACTGATGAACGTGCCCACAAAGGATCGGCCAGAGAGAGAAGAAAGAGATATATGCAGAGCCGTCAATGGGGTAGTGCGAGCAGCCTAGAGATTTCTTTCCTTCTGTTCCGCTGAACTCGAGAATTTCTTACTGCATGTGACGTGTGGCCTTAACCGCCCTGCAATCTCCGCGATTATCTTCCCTACACACACGTGATTGCTTCCTTCTGATTTGTTTACCGATTGGCTAGCGTCATTATCGCATGCAAAAATATCGGAAGCAAGAAAATCGCCAGAGAGATCGCTCCATTTATTGCACTGTATACTCTTACTCTGAGTGGAAACATCGCATCCAGCGACAAATTTGGCGAGTCTATGGCGGATAAGACGGAATCACAAAGCAGTCCATTTTTTGAGTCTTTTGATATTCGTTTTGCTAGAAGGACAGCAAATGTTGATATCATGAGTCATGACTGTGCATGAGTGGCGCAGAAGTACGTTGGCACCAGGTAAACCATGGTGATAGAAGAAAGGAACTGATTGAAAGAAGGAAGGAGATAGAAGAAAGTAATTGATTGAAAGAAGGAAGGAGATTGATCACCGTCATCAAGTTATTGTGTTATCAAATCAGATTTTTATTACCATGCATGAATTGATTGCGTTTGGTTACCATACGTGAATTATTTGTTTATACCAAAATTAGAAGAAGGGAATGAAAAACCAAGGATAAAACCGGCAGGGAGAAAACCGGTGAAGGGAGAAAAGAAAACCGATGGAGGGGAGAGGGGGTTGTACGAGAGGTTGGACGAAGCGAGGGGAACGCAAGAGGGGAGAGGGAACCTTACGTTTCTTTTAGGTAGTAGAGATTTCTTAACATTTGAATGGTCACACTTGATTTGAGAATATAGCCTGTCTCTGGCTCTCTGTACGACTAATAGGAAATATAATAGGGCAGCACTGGGCGCCGGTGCGCCGGCCAAAAGTTTCGGCCGGTCTGCCCCCGGCCGCCCAATCTGGCTGCACTAGACCGTCAGATTGCAGCTCATATTCTATTTTTTTCCTTACCTTATCCTCGTCTCCAGCACGCAGAGAGAGGAGCGAGCCAGTCAAGGCCGCCATGGATGCGCGACCACGAAGCCCGCGCTTGCCGCCTTGGCACCGCCCGTGCTCGTCGCCCTGGCCGCCTGTGGTGCTCGTCGCCCCGGCCATGGCGCCACCCGCGCTCATCGCCGGTCCCCGTCCTCGCCGGCGGTCCTCGTCGCCGGTC
Organism: Thinopyrum elongatum; assembly: GCA_011799875.1. Taxonomy (NCBI): domain Eukaryota; kingdom Viridiplantae; phylum Streptophyta; class Magnoliopsida; order Poales; family Poaceae; genus Thinopyrum; species Thinopyrum elongatum. The sequence continues at coordinate 53,886,138 of CM022298.1, forward strand.
CCCACTCACGCCACCCGCGTTCGTCCTCGGCCTCGTGCTCGCCGGCAACCCGCGCTCGCCGCCGTATCCTTGGCCACCCGCGCTCGTTCTCGGCCTCGTGCTCGGTGTCGCATCCTTTGGCGGCCGCGCTTATCGGCCATGGCAACTCCGGTGTCGGTCGTAGCAAAAACGAACAAATGGTTGCAGCAATTCTTCGTCGTCGCCGCCGTCGCTGCTCGCGACTCCGCCATGGATGGATGTAGCAAAATCCCATGCCGGTAGTAGCAAAATCTGAGGACGGTTGCAATAAAAAAAAGCCACTGCCGTAGTACGTCGCAGCTCCGCCGTGATAGATGTAGCAAATTCCGTCGCCGGTAGTAGCAAAATTTGGCGACGGTTGTAGCAAAAACCTCGGCCGTTTCCAGCAAAGTTCTTGTCGTCGGTTGCCTGATTAATTTGCTTCCCATCGCCGCCATTGACTTGGGGGGTTGCAACTTTTCTACACAACGGTTCGAGCACCTTCAACGGGGGGTTGCAGCTTTTCTGCGGGGGTCGAAGCTTTCAGCCGGTCGAAGCTGTCTACAGAAGCAGGTTGAAGCTTTTTCAAACTACGGTTGCAGCTTTCATATGAATGAATGTTGCTTTTTTCGGTGCATGGTGTCCGGTTGAAACTTTATATGCCGCCGGTTGAAGCTTTCGATCAAAGGGTTGTAGCTTTTATCGTCCATGGTTGTAGCATCTTGTCAAAGGGTTGTAGCATCTGTTGTCGGTTGCATCCCTCGACCTTCCATGGTTGTAGCAGTTTGTCGCCGCCGGCCGTCGCCATGGTTGTAACATTTGTCGTCCTGGATGTAACATTTGTCAAAAGTGTTGTAGCTCCCAACTTTGCCTCTTGCTACCCTCGCCATAGTTTTCACCCCAAAAATGTCCGCTGCGGTTGTAGCAATTTTCCATCGTGGTTGTAACTCCGACGTCGGCCGGTTCCAGCAAATTTCCATCAGGGTTGTGCCCCTACGCCGGTCAGTTCTAGCGCGTGGTGACCACACCTCCAACCTCGGGCTGCCGGGTCGCATCTCCGGCCATTCCTGGGCGCACCGCCTGGCTTGCTGCTATCAGCATCGGTGCTTGCCCCGCGGCCATGGCGTCCTCTACACGGAGCGTGCGAAGAGCCCAAAAAAAGCAGTAGGGGTGGTGTGCGGCGCAGGAGGGACGCGGGAAGAGGTTGATGGTCAACGGCGAGGGTGAGGGCGCATAGCCGCGCGAGCTCGCCGGGCGGTGGTGGTTCGTCGGGGAGAGAGAAGATAGTGAGAGAGAAGAAAATGAGATTGGTTGGTGGAGAAAGAAGATACACAAGAGAAAAAAAACTGGGAAAGGACACACGAGAGACACACGATGCCCTTTCGATCCTACGCACGCGGCGCGACCGGCGCCCCGGCTCGAAACGTTTCCCAATATAATATGACCGCGTCCACGAACGCATTACGTGGCGGTCCGACGACATGCCTTCCATCATGGTCGTCCTCGACGCCGTGATGCACGCCCTGACATTCTTGAGTATCGCCCCGGCATCAGGCCCGGCTACGGCGTCCTCCATGATGTCGCGCACGGCGCCACTTCGTAGGGGCGCGCGGATGCGCGCGCCCATAAGAAAAATATATATTATTTTTATTATATTAGGAAACTTGTGATTGTCAATTAATAGTAGAGATAATGATAATAATAAATGGCATAGTGCGCGGGATTAATGATTTTCTATTAAGAAATATCTCATTTTGTTTCGAAAGGTTACCGAGAAAAATATTATGTCTATATTTTAGGAAGGTGATCTCACATATATAGTGCGATTTTTAAATCATTAATTACCTACTATTTACATGATTAAAATGAATCAACACCTGCCAAAGCAAGCACAAAACAAGATCTCCCTATAATGAGATTAGATTTTTTAATGAGAAGGAGAAAAACCAGTGGGAGGGTGGCGGGAGGAAATAAAACCGGACGAAAATAAAACCGTAGTACCAGGCTACCAACTGTTTCATTAGGAGTAGAGATTTTTCGTTGTGCACCTGTATTTTCTACAATCGAGTGTTTACTGGGAGTGACTAACACTTCGTGGGGCGGTCATTCGGGAGGGATGAGGCTTTTGCCTACTCTCTCCGTGTGCGCACATCCGTGCTCCCTGCGCGCTCGTTTTACATCGAACGGTTGGCTTAGTTTTTCCTTTTTTCCAGAAAAAAGCTAACAGTCTTCGTATTTCTCCATCTCTCCGTATGTCTTTATTAGCGAAATATACTGTGTTCGTCATCTTCTTCCTCGGGCTCATCCCCACAGCGCGCCGTCTCACTCTAGCCCCTCACCATTGCCACCTGCACGCTGACGAGCCCGGCCACCTTTGCCGCCATTGTCTCGTACGTTGACATGTGGTGCATCCAGTCGCCGCCGCATGTCGCGCTGAGCGTTGCATGAGACTAGTTCTTTTTATTTCCGAATGTCTTTTAGGGAAAAAGTTGGGTTTTTTCTTTTTTTTTTCTTGACATTTTTTGTATTTTTTGGTTTCCTTGCACGAAGCACATCGTGCGAAAAACATAGTTTTTTGTCCTGAAAGTAAAAAAAAGTATAGTTATGCTTCACGGAAAAGCACATCTGTGCTTCGGCATGAAGCACATCTGTGCTTTCCAAAAAGTAAAAAGCATAATTATGCTTAAAAAAAAGCAAAAAATAGTTGTACTCTTGGCTTTCAGTTTTCGATAAGGGGTGACACAGCGGCAGCGTGCGGGTCGAGGCGACAAGACCTCAAGGCGGCGTCGTTGACCGTGTGTCGCGGCGCTACGGCCCGAAGGGGCGACGCAGCAACAACGCGAGGGTCGGTGCAGCCACGGGGACGGCCTCATGGCGGCGGCGTGGACCGCCTGCCGCGGCGCTACGGCCCGAAGGGCGACGCAGCGGCGACACGCAGGTCGGTGCAGCCGCGGGGAGAACCACGGGGCGGTGGCGCTGCGGCCCGATGGGGCGACACAGCGGCAACCCGTTGCTCGATCGTTGGAGGGTCGCGCTGTACTCGAGGACAGTCTTCATGGGACCTGCCGAGGCGCACACAACCGATAGGCCAGATCGGTCGCACGGCGCAGATGGGGTGGATCACAGGTGGCTAGGTGATCAATCCGATCGCGCGCGAGATCGGGGAGGCTGCTCGGTGGAGCCGGGGTGGTGGCGGAGTCCAAGATGAAGCCGGCCGCGACGACCAACGTAGGACGACGTGTGGACAAGTGCGCCAGCGGTGACGCGCGGGTGGCCAACGCAGCGCCGGCGTCAGTGCCCGAGCGGCCAACGCAACAGTGGCACCCGAGCGGCGAACGCAACGTTGTACGGAGGCGGCCGTACATACACGGCGAAGGCAGGAGGTGATGTACGAATCCCGTTCGGAGCAGGGCGGCGACGGCCGGCGTAGAGCAAGAGGTGGGCAGATGCGCGAATGACGGCCATGATGGGCCGCCGCGTCGGAGAAGAGGCCGAGTGGTCGCATCGGTGTCGGAGTAGAGGCGCAGGGTCGACGGCGACAGCGGGCAATGCAAACTGATCTTAGATTAGAAAACTAAAAAGAAAAACGCCAATCAAGATGACCGGCTGGAGAGAGAAAAACCGATTCAAAGGATCGGGAAAAAGACTCTCTAGGGCAGCCCGCCAATATGACCGGCAGACGAACCCTAGGTACGGGCGGCGCAGCCCCCGGTGGCGATCATGGAGATCGACCGCCCCGGGGGCGGCGCGATGCGGAAGCGATGGCGATGGCCGCCCCGGGGGCGGCGCGATGCGGAAGCGGCGGCGACGGTTAGGGTTTTGGATTGGTTAGGCTGATACCATGTTAGAAGGGATAGAGAGAGAGGATTGGCATAATGCGTTGGATGTACTCCCTCCGTCCCAAAATAAGCGAGTCAACTTTGTACTAACTTTAGTTCAAAGTTAGTATGAACTTGAGTCACTTATTTTGGGACGGAGGAAGTATTATTGAGCCTCGAGGGCGAGTATATATTGAGTACAAGACTTAGGACAAGACGCCTCCTAGAGATAAAATGAAAACAATTCCTATCTAATTCCAGACAATCTCTAAATATCAAATATATCTCTAACACATATGATACTAGTGTGCGTTACTACCTGCCTAATGAATAATATAATATCATATAGTTAGTATCTTAGACATACTTATTCGTTTGTAAATCCTAGCGTGAAGTTGTAGCGATGATACATTTGATTATGTTTCTTTTTTTTTTTTTGAACAAACAAACGGCGCATCAGGCGCCCATACTATTGCATTAATCTGAGAAACAATTTACACGTAGAAGTACAAATCCCTGCATTTGAGTGTGCATTAATCTCTGAAGCAGGGGACAATGCCCTCTAGTATGAACAGGATTAGTGCAACTAAACCTATGTATAGGAGAAGCTACATGATCCTGTGTGATTGCTAACCTTGCAGCTTCATGCGCTATGCTGTTTTGATCTCTGTTAACATGGTAGACCTGAATGTTCTTGAACTCTGTCATTGCACAAAAGTCTGCTATATAGCTTCTTATCTGCCAATTCCCTGGTTCCTTCCTTGGCGATCTTGCTGCTGCAGCTTTTGCCACAGTGAGGTTGTCAGTCAGCACCGCGGCTTCCTGAATGTTCAGAGATTCCAAAAGATTTGCTGCCAACTTTAGACCCTGTGCTTCTGCTTGAACGGCTGAATTAGCTATCATCCCTGTAGCCGAAATGGCTGCTTGAAGGTTTAAGTAACCTTGCTTAAGTTGAATGTAGACACCTATTCCTGTTTGTGCTCCTTCATTTCCGTTTTGGCTGTCCTGTAGATTCCATGCTGCATCTGTGAAGAATGTGTTTTGTGTAGAAAGCTTGGATGCATCAATTGTGTTTCCCTGCCTTAGTTCCTCCCTTTTGTTCTGCATAGGTATCTTATTCCTGCATAGATTATTATGATCTGTTTCTAATTTAAAAGAGTTTGTAATTGCTTGTGCTGCAAAATAGACCTGTACAGGGGAGCCTTCTTTCCTTTGGAAAAGCTTCTCATTTCTAGCTTTCGAGAGACACCACATGAATGTGAAAATATTCTTTAAACTTGCATGAGGATGGTCTGAACTGAGCAGATTTAAAATAATGGTGATGATTGAAGTGGAATTACTAATAAAGTTGTCCATTCTAATGTACCATGGTTTTGCAAACCAAGCTGCTCTAGCATAAGGACAAGTAAAAAAGATATGCCTTTCATCTTCTTCAGCACTGCATCTTGAGCATTCTTTATCTATATGCTTCGAATATTTACCTGCTCTTTTACCTGTTGGAAGCGCTTCTAATTAGCCTCCATGCAAATGTTTGGATCCTCGGTGCAATGTCTTTGGCCTTCCATATCTGTTTTAAAAGGGCTTTTGTATTGTCTGGAATGACCCTTGGTTGCAGCTCTCCTTCCTGTTGCATCACCTGCAGGCATAATTTATAAGCACTTCTGGAGTTGAATTGTCCTGTTTGAGTTAGTTTCCAACACAAAAGATCTTCTCCGCCGGATTGGATAATGGGCGTTCGGATTATTTCTGCGGCAGTATCATGATAAAAAAGGTTGCAAATAAGATTAGTATTCCAAAGTTTCTGATTTGGCAGCCAAAGGTCTCTGACTATTGCAGGGTAAACAAAATGACTATCTTGGATAATCAGATGATCGTAGATTGTGCTCCAGCCATTATACCAGGGAGAGCTCCAAATAGATATGTTCCCTTCGGTAAGTTGATAAAAAGAGTTGTTGATGAGCATAGGTCTAACTTTGAGGATAGCTGTCCAAAAAGCAGATTTAGGAACATTGCACGTGTTACAATACAATATCATATTAGCATACTACAAGTGTTTTCTATTCATTTAATGTTGCGTCATATCAGCTTAATTTATGTCTACTTGACACTGCATAATACTTCGGCAGTTTAAAATTAGTTGACGCTCAAACAAATGTATCTAGCACAGAGAAAGTATTAGTTATGATACTTCAAAGCATAGGCCGTTCTCTTCTATACTGTATTATTTGTCCTTTTTAGATAGATGGCCCATGTCCCACCAATCAACGGTCAATTGTTTAACCAGCCAACTCCCAACTATTCGCAAAGAAGAAAAGAAACACTTGTACAAGTTCAACCCCCAACTCCCAACTATCGGCTAAGAAATTAAAAGTATGACTTCAACTACCAACTCCCAACTATCTTGTATTTTATGTATTCATGTCCTCCGCTAAAGGTTGGCCAACTAAGATCATTGATTAATCACAATAAATATCTTTCATGATTTCTGTTTCGTACCAAGTTTTTAAACTCCAATATTATTTCAAACAATTACCAAGATTTAGAAATAGTGAATACATATTTAATATTCCATATTTTTGATATAGTGCACCCATTTTGGATGTTTTGGTATCACTCCCAGTCAACATAATAAACTCTCAAGAGTGTTCTACTATCACACAGTGTCCAAAAAATGAGCGTAACTTTCGGGAAGACCGACCTATTACACTAGATGCTCCCACACTACTGCCGGACTAGCATTTTTCGTGCGTGCCACACTTTTTTTTTTGACAAAATAAAAGACCTGCCATTGATTAGAAGAAGTGATTACAATCCTCAACATAGGGCAGATTACAATAAAGCCACAGATTACACGTGCCACTCAACCACGCAGGGAGAGGGCACGTGGGTGCCACACTTGGACAGGCCTTGGTGAAAGGCTCTAGGAGGGAAGGGCCTGTTTGGCAGTAGCCTAGCTTCCAGATCCTCTAAATCCGTAGGGGAGTTGCACCGAACAGTCCAAATCCAAGAAGCTAAGCTTCCCAGATCCGAGGGTGGTCGAATTGCAAAAAACTGGAGCGGCGGTTCTGGTCATCCTAGGAAAAGTGAGATTTGGAGTTGGCCTAATTTATGAAGTAATGCCACCGCCCATCCTCTCGACTAGGCTCCAGCCCGCCTAGGCAGGCTGGCCTGGCGCGAATGGGAAGCGGAAGCGAGCCAACCGAATGGTTTTCCATCGTTCGCAATCCATGGAAGAAGCTGGAATCGGAAAACAGAAGCGAGATTATTCGAAAGTCATTTAGTGCAAATTATGCATGTATCACATATTGGTTCCCAACCTCATTCTTAATTTATTCCAAAGTAGAGAAATCTCGCACAGTCCTATCTTTTTTTTTTTTGCGGGGGTCGCACAGTCCTATCTTTCAAAGTAAGTATATATGTCACTTTTGGGTATACGAAAGAGAGAGATAAGGAAAACTAAAATGGATAAATGAGTAAATGCAAAGTAATAGCCGGTGTGCAGTTTCTGCTCTATCTGGATGAATAGTAAAATAAAAAAATAGCTTAAAAAATATCTGAACTTTTACCATGACAAACATTGTCGAATGTTCCAACTGCGTGCAAAGTTTCGTGATGGAACGACAGTCGCAGAGTTCTTGACAAGAAGAAACAAAATTGATGTTTCAAAAAAGTTATTTGTGAAAGCATTTTGGAGCATTGATTTTCTCTTTTTTTGCCAACACTTTTCATGAATGTCATTTCGTTATGAAATTGCAGGCATTTGAAAAATCCAACAATGTTTGTCACAGGATTTTTTTTACTACGTAATTGCGTTTTACTGTTCATCATAGGTGCAATGCACCTGGGTGCAAATTGGCACTTTCGAGTAATAGCCAACTTTACATCATACCCAATATATGAGTGATTACCAATGATAATTCTAAGAGACATGCAATGTCTGCTAGCTAATAATATAAGGGACCATCTATGCATCATATCACTATTTTTCTTTTCCAGTTCAAGTCAATCGAAAAGAAAAGACTCTCAATTGTTGGATCAAGAACGAACGGTCAGATCATCTTGTGCTTCTTTGAACTGCTTTCTCGTGGCCCGATTTCTTTTCCCTACCTCGTCTCCGATGAGATCCCATTCGAGAGGGACGAGTGTTGACAATTGTGGGTGGCAGCGAAAACGGAAGTGCCCACCCAACACCGGTCAACCCTCATTCTCGCCTGCCCGCCTCGTCCAGGGCCCCGCCCGGGTCGCCCCTGTCTCGGCATCAGAGCATTGCAATGCTTTCCTGAAATCGATTGATTTAAAAATGGCCTTCAATAATTGCTTGATAAATAGCAAATCGGATAACACTATTAGACATGCTATCCTCCTAATAATATCCTATATCAAGCACGTGAAAAGGGAGTTCGGTGAAGAGACGAGGAGAGCTCTAGAACACTCCGGCAGCGTCCCTCCCCCAAACAAATGCTTTGAACTTTCGCACGCGGCGAATAATAAAACTGTCGTCGGCGCATCCATCCGTCCATCCATCTCGGAAATCGCAAGGCGCACCCAGCCATCGTACACACTGCAGACACACCGCTTCTCGAAGCTCCCATCCCGCAGCCGGAATCCAGAAATGGACGACCTCCTCGGCCTCGGCTTCCCGGGGGCCGGCGGCTACGACGCCATGGCCGGATCCGCCGACGACGAGGACGAGGAGGCCATGAAGAGCCTCTACGCCAGCGCCGCCCCCGCCGCCCCCGCGGAGGAGGAGGAGATCGACGAGGGGTACGCCGTCGCGGCGATGAAGGCGGGGGACGAGAGGGGGATCGGGAAGGAGGGGCTGCGGAAGAAGCTCCTCAGAGAGGGGGAGGGGTCGCAGCTCCCCGGCGCCGGCGACGAGGTCGAAGGTAGTGCGCCCTCCTCGGGAGTGCTCCTGCGCTGGAATGTGGTGCGTCCAGCCATCGCCGCGACTAACTAACTAGAGGTCTTTTTTTCGTATTTTGTGCGTGAAGTGCACATCGTGCGAAAAATAATGTTTGTGCTTCCCGAAAGTGAAAAGCACAATTGTGCTTCACATAAGTGAAAAACATAATTGTGCTTCCTGAAAGTGAAAGCTGCGCTTGGGCGTGAAACACATCTGTGTTTCTCGAAAAGCGAAAAGCACAATTATGCTCTTTTTTTAATAAACTGAAAAGCACAATTGTATTTTTGGTTTTGGGTTTTCATTTTTTCTCGGGTTTCGGAATTTTGTTTCCTGGTTTTCGCGTGTAGTGAGGTGTGAAGGGTTTAAGCTGCTAAACATGGAAGACCAGATGAATATGTCGGCGGGCAGCTAGGCGAGACGGTGGACGCATTGTAGCACCTTGAACCGCCCGTAAAACTTGTATGCCAACTTGGCGCACGGACGGCTCGCCACAGAGTCTTGGGCGTATGGTTGCAGCTTGAGGAGTATCGGTGCGGTTGCCGTCCGAATTGCGTTTGATGCGCACTTGGGCACGGTGTGCATGCTCACGGAGCACCACCATGCTATCAGTCCATGTCCTCAACGGTTGGTGCAGGTACCGTGTCTGGCCATAGTGGTGTAGCGCCCAAGTCGGACTCCTTGCCACAAAGAGCCTTAAAGAGTGAGCATTTAAGAGCATCTCTAGCATACCCCATATATCCGTCCGGTGCGTGAGCACGAGGAGGCGGAGGCGCGTCGCCGGCAGCAGGAGGAGATCGACGCGTTCCTCTACGAGCAGGGGCTCACCGCCGCGCGCGAGTTCAAGGCTAAGCAGGCGGCATGGCGCCACGAAGCCGACGAGCAAGCCAAGATCTACATCGATCTTGGCTCCGACGACGACGAGTGAGCGCCACCGCCGCCGTAGCGTCGCCGACGTTCTTGGCTAGTTTTAGTGTAGGATGATCAAACTATGAACTATGCACTGTGTTCTTTAATCTATGGATGACCAAACTATGCACTGTGTTCTTCATTTTGCCCGGAATGTTTTTTTAAAAAAAATTACGGGTTCATTTGAGGGTTCTGTTCGGCTGCAGCCGATTTTTCCCCTCAAACCGCGGCGTCGTCGGCGCTTATCCGTGGTTTAAAGGTCGTGGTTATAAAGGGTCTGCTAAAGATGCTCTGAGTTAAGGGTGAGAGGTAGAGTTGTACCGTAGCTCCGCCATGGGCAGCCAACGTCTCCGTAACTCTATTTGTCGGGAGTGTCATGGTTTGGGCACCGAAGATACATCGTCATGCATTGGGTCACTCGCTCAGCTTGGCTGTCGGTTTGTGGGTGGTAAGCCAATGAGTATTGAAGCTTTGGTGCTGGCATCGGCAAGCATTTCCCGCCACATGTGACTAGTGAAGATGTGATCTCGGTGTCACGATGGATTTGGGCACGCCACGCCTTCAAAAATGTTGTCATATTCCGCATCCAGGACGCACAAAAGTTCGTCGCTCGCGTGGGGTGAAAGTCACGGCAGCCAAAGCCACCGCTGATTGCGAGGTCATTTTCAAGAGGAGGAGGAGCCTGTAGTTCAATTAGTTGAAATCTACTCCTATTTAATAATTCTTTTTGAAATCTATTAGTAAATCCATGTTGAAATCCGAGTTAAACTTTTAGTTCAAAAACTTCCATTGTTGAGGTGGTGAAGGAAGATGTCTTCTGGCCACTTGTAAACGGGTCCCAGGTGGAAAAAAAAATATGAAGTGTATTTTTATGATGATTCTGTATTTGTGCTTTGGCTCGACAGGCTCCTTATTCATATTGAGGCTGCTAATATGATGACTGTGCTAGAGTTTCTCTAACAGCCAACCTTAGAGATACCCAAATATATGAGTGATGACTAATGATGATTCTCGGACATACCATGGCTACTAGCTAACAATATTATGCATCGTTTGTGCAGCAAATAAACTATTTTCTTTTAGTGATGTAAAAATAACTATTTTCTTTTAGTTTTAGTCGATTGGAAAGGAAAGACTCTATACCGTTGGATCGAAAACGAACTATTACATTATCATCTTCTTCTTTCTTCAACTGTTCTCTCCCTCGCTCGATTCCACATTGATGTTTTCTCTCTCCCATCCCAATTTCTCACCTCTACCTCGCCTCCTTTGAGATCTTATCCGGGCAAGGACAAGGGTTGAACGGTGCAAGTGTGGAGCAACAGTGAAAATGAAAAGCCCCCACCCGCGCCGGTCATCCATCATCCTCGCCTCTGCCAACGATGTCGTTGCCCGCGTCACGCTGGTCCTAGCTCGGCCTCGGCCGCGTCGCTCCTATATCGGCATCAGAGCTTTTCAACGCTTTACAATAATTGCCCGAGTAATAGCAAATCCGGTAAAGTTATTGGACATGCTATTCTCCCATAGCAATCACGTAAAAAAACATTCGGTGAAAAGATGAGAACTCTAGATTCTAGAACACTCCCGCAGTCTCCCTTCCGAACACATGCTTTGCTGAACTTTCGCATGCGGTGAATAATTAAGCTGTCGTCGGCGCATCCATCCATCTTGGAAAATCGCAAAGAATAGACTTCATTGGATCGGGAACGAACAGTCAGAGCATTTTCTGCTTCTTTCAATTGTTTTCTCCATGGCTCAATTTCGCAACACATGATTCTTCTCCCCTTACCTGATTTCCCTTCCCTACTTCGCCTATGACGAGACCCTATTCGAGAGGGATGCACCAGTCAACCCTCATCCTCGCCTCCCCAATGGATGCCACGTCCCGCATCGTCCCGGCCCTACCTCGGCCTTGCCCGGGTCGCCCCTGTCCTTTGCAATGCTTTCCTGAAATCGATTGATTTAAAAATGGCCTTCAATAATTGCTTGATAAATAGCAAATCCGATAACACCATTAGACACGCTATCTTCCTAATAATCCTATATCAAGCACGTGAAAAGGGAGTTCGGTGAAGAGACGAGAGCTCTAGAACACTCCCGCAGCCTCCCTCCCCCCAAATAAACGCTTTGAACTTTCGCACGCGGCGAATAATAAAACTGCCGTCGGCGCATCCATCCATTCATCTCGGAAATCGCAAGGCGCACGCAGCCATCGTACACACTGCAGACACACCGCTTCTCGAAGCTCCCATCCCGCAGCCGGAATCCAGAAATGGACGACCTCCTCGGCCTCGGCTTCCCGGGGGCCGGCGGCTACGACGCCATGGCCGGATCCGCCGACGACGAGGACGAGGAGGCCATGAAGAGCCTCTACGCCGGCGCCGCCCCCGCCGCCCCCGCGGAGGAGGAGGAGATCGACGAGGGGTACGCCGTCGCGGCGATGAAGGCGGGGGAGGAGATGGGGATCGGGAAGGAGGGGCTCCGGAAGAAGCTCCTCAGAGAGGGGGAGGGGTCGCAGCTCCCCGGCGCCGGCGACGAGGTCGAAGGTAACGCGCCCTCCTCGCTGCTGCTTCTCCGGCGTGGATGGGTTCGATTGGGTTGACTTGGGCGTTGACTTGCTTCTTCGTTTTTTCCGCAGTGCACTACACCGGGACGCTGATGTACGGCACCAAGTTCGACTCCAGCCGGGACCGCGACGCCCCGTTTAGGTTCACCCTCGGCCGAGGTACCACCACGCTCTGACTGACAGTCAACTCCTCCTCTGCTTCTGATCAACTACTCTGACTGACAGTAGAGTCTATTTCAGCTGGCCGTAGCAAATCATGGCCGATTTTTCTTTATGTAATGATTAGGATCGGAAATTTGATAGTAGAGTATTTTTTATTAGTAGGAGTACGAGTTTACAACTAGCTGCCGGCAGATTGGCAGGAAATCTGGCATTTACAACGCTGACTGGGGGAGGACTCATTAGGATCCAGTTCAGTGTGATTCTGCTCGAGTGGGTATTGATCTGAATTTTGTTTCCTGGGTCAATCCCCCCCACCTCTCACGCACTCAATGGTGCCTAATGAATCGCCAGAACTATTCGATTTGAAACCAAACATTTCATCCCTATTTAGAAGTAACGAATTGTGATTCTGCATGAGATAAACCGAATATTGATAAGACTAATTATATGTCTGTCCAAGGCTTGTCCTAACCAAACAAAATGCAGCCAGAAATAATAAGTTTTCTAGTTACTATATAGAATTCTTTCCACAACAGTTTCAAAGATAAGCACAGGTTATTACGGTTGAGATGAAGCCTAGCTGTTTGCACTTCTTTTTGTCGCTTTTTCTTAAGAACGACGTCTGTGTTTGTTTTCGTTTAGGTCAATAATTGTTATCTGTCTTCTTCTCTTTAACTTATCCTCGTGCCGAAGTCCTGTTTTCTGTCAAACCTAACTTGCTTTCAATTGGATGGAAGAACGCTGAACATATATTGTCTGTGGGTACGTAGTAGCTGAAGAAACAAGAAGTGTTGATTGTGTCATGGGGCTGCTAGTTCTACAGAAAGCATAGCTCAAGTTTCCTGTTTTTGTGCTTGCGTAGCTGTATATTTCATGAGACTTGTTTACTCTGAGTCATCTTCTTCTAGTAACTACAAAGTGTAATTTAAGCATAATTTAAGAAGCCAAACAACAAACATGTGTGTTTTTAAATTGTAATTTTCTAGGCTTCCGTCGATAAGCAAGTGTTTTTCTAAGTGAAATGATGCCGTGAACCTCTAATTGCAGGCCAAGTTATAAAGGGATGGGATTTGGGCATCAAAACGATGAAGAGGGGCGAGAATGCTATTTTCACCATCCCACCAGAGCTTGCATATGGTGAGGATGGCTCCCCTCCAGTCATCCCTCCAAATGCGACGCTGCAGTTTGATGTTGAGCTTCTCTCATGGGCTAGTGTCAAGGACATTTGCAAAGATGGCAGCATCTTTAAGAAGATACTAGCTGAAGGCGAGAAGTGGGAGAATCCCAAAGACCGTGATGAAGTTTTTGGTACCATACCTTGCTCGTTGCAGTTGTGCCTTAATGCTTTTCCAGTGAGTGTCAGGATTTTATTCAATTACTTGGTGCAGTTAAATATGAGGCAAGGCTTGAGGATGGGACTCTTATTACAAAATCTGATGGTATTGAGTTCACTGTGAAAGAAGGTATAGCATTTGCCATTTTTGAACATTTGCATTGTAATTTTAGGTTTGGAATGCATCTTCTTACTCAGGAATATTTTCTTTTCAGGGCATTTCTGCCCTGCTATATCGAAGGCTGTCAAGACAATGAAGAAGAATGAGAAGGCCCTCCTTACTGTCAAACCACAATGTGAGTTTATAGTGATGCAGTTACAGACCCCTCTCTGTAGTGTAGTTAATATCCATAACGTGTGGTGAACAGATGGCTTTGGTGAGCAAGGCAGGCCAGCCTCTAGAGGCGAAGCTGCAGTCGCCCCTAATGCTATGTTGCAAATTGATCTTCAGTTGGTGTCCTGGAAGACAGTCACTGAAATAGGCAATGACAAGACGATCTTGAAGAAGATCCTCCTGGAGGGTGAAGGCTATGATCGCCCCAAAGACTGTTCAACTGTCAAAGGTACAATCTGAATGTTCTTTGCATGATAATCTCAGTATATTCTTTTTTCTAAATAAATGTAGCAATGTTACTCTGCAGTGAGACTTATTGGGAAGTTGGATGATGGCACCATGTTTGTAAAGAAAGGTCATGACGGTGAAGAGCCATTCGAGTTCAAGACTGATGAGGATCAGGTGATTGAAGGGCTTGACAAAGCAGTGCTTAGCATGAAGAAAGGAGAAGTTGCCTTTGTGACTATTCCCCCAGAGCATGCGTTTGGATCAGATGAAACAAAGCAAGATCTAGCTGTTGTTCCTCCTAACACAACTGTTTATTATGACGTGGAACTCGTGTCTTTTGATAAGGTACAGTCCTAACATCAGAGACTGTATGACTGAATAATTAATTGTCACTGCCTCACTGGTGAAACTGAAATCTTGCATGTCATTTTGTGCAGGAGAAGGAATCATGGGAGTTAAAGGATAATGCTGAGAAGATCGAAGCGGCTGCTAAGAAGAAAGATGAAGGGAATGTGTGGTTTAAGATGGGAAAGTATGCCAGGGCTTCTAAGCGATATGGAAAGGTTACAGTTTAAAACCTATCGCGTAACATAACCTTTTGCAGTGTGGATGCCTTGCATTAAACAAATTCTGACACTTAGTATGTTGTGCCCTTTATTAGGCTTTGGATTTCATAGAGTATGAAAGCTCCTTCAGTGAAGAAGAGAAACAGCTGTCCAAACCACTCAAGGTGAGCTGCAAGCTCAACAAGGCTGCATGCAAACTGAAACTTAAAGACTACAAGGAAGCGAAGGAACTGTGTACCGAGGTAATTATTATACACGGAAACTGAAACATCTAGTTGAGTATATCTAATAAGAGATGTTATCAGGGCTGACTGGATTATTACGATCAGGTCCTGGATATTGACAGCACAAACGTGAAGGCCTTGTACAGAAGGGCGCAGGCACACATGCATCTTGTTGATTTTGATTTGGCAGAGGTGGATATCAAGAGAGCACTGGAAATAGATCCAGAGAACAGGTTAATCTTAGTGCCACAGAATACGGTCGAGTCTTGATGTACTAGTAGTCTAGTGTCTAGAAAAACGCTGAATCACAAGTTAACTTGAAGAAATCCTGTCGTGAGGGTCTAGCTTGTTAGGCTGGGTAGCTAATGTTGTTATATACTCCCTCCATAGTTATTTTGGGACGGAGGGAGTAGAATGTTATGACACTGACCATTAATTTGTTTGATCACCGGTGACCAAGAACCCTGATTGTTGGGAGAAGTAATCAATGTTCCTTGTGTTTTCTCAGGGACGTAAAGATGGGTTATCGGAGGTTAAAGGAGAAGGTCAAGGAGTACGAGAGGAGGGATGCCAAATTCTACGGCAACATGATCAACAAGCTGAGCAAGCTGGATGGCGATGTGAGTTCCCTATTTCCGCAAACCGTTTGCCACTTTGTCGCTAGGAGATTACTTTGGCCGTCGTTTTAACACTTGGTTCGCTGTTATTTGCTGCTTCCAGGAGGGCTGCGGGAGTAGCCAGGGGCCAAGCAAGAAGCCGCGCAGCGTGTGGCCTCTGGCGCCTTTCTTCACGACCGATGGCAGCAAGCTCTGGCTCGTGCTAAGGCTACTGATCCCCGTGATGATCTTGGTCGCGCTTTGTGTCGCTTACTATGTGCAGAGCGGAGTTCATGAAATCGACTGCGTCAACTGCTGACGACGCGTTGGTCGACAGGCCCGGGTCGTGTAGTGTTAATGTTGTGGTGGGTCAACCGCTCATGGTAAATATATTTGTGACATTGTTCTCTTGACAGTGTCTCATGGACTATCGTTTTTTCCTGTTGAAAGTTTATTGTGTTTGAGTCCGCACATGGCGTTGCTGTGCATTGTAGTCCAGTTCACAACACAATTACCACACCACACAGGCTGAGACCCTTCAGGAATTTCACAACACAAGCAACGATGGCGGCACTGGTTTGCCGCTCATCTGCCATTTTCCATTGCTTCTCTGGTTGGTATTACTGACCATCTTGGAAGGTTTGCAGTATGTAGCATTTTTCTTCAAGGGTGAAGAAACATACGTGATTACAGGGGACAAGGGTGAAGGCAACATATCCTGTGAATCCGCCGAGTATATGTATCCCTGCATCCCTTTCTTTCTCAGCTGCCCGATCTAGATCCTTCGCCTCAGGTGCAGCGAAGTGAATATTTGCACTCACCCGCCCGCTTTCCAACTTCAGAAAATTTTCGTTTGCACAAACCCCCCTAATCCATCATCCCCAAACAAAGCTCCACGTCGTGCTTCCTGCGACTCCTGGCTCGAATTCTTCCTTGCCAGATCTCTCGCATCGGCTCCCAAATCAAATCTCAATCCAAAGGCCTCGTACGACGGCAACGCCTGGATGATTTCCTCGAATATCTCTGGCGACGGCAAGCAAGTAGCGACAACAACGTCTCGACGGTCACTTGGGCCGGGCCGGTCGTCTCGACGGCGAAGCCATGACGACCGACGACGATCTACGGCCGTGATGATGCTGAACGATGAGGCACCAACGGCGCCCTGGATGGCCTCCCCCGCTGTCATAGGAAAGCTGCAGCATCTCGTCCATAGGAAAGCTGTAGCCTGTAGCTGTACCAAATTTACTAGTGTATGCTCTTATGAGTAAACTGTATCAGTATTTGCACCTAAATGAATGGCACCGTGTGAGATGCTTTTACGTGTTTCTCTTCTTTTCTAAATTCCTTACCAATACGTGATATGCCTTGTTCAGATTAGAGGCTTTGGTTGAGCTTTTCCCTTGTTAAAATATCCCGTTTGTTGTTGCCAAAATATTCAGTGACTAGTTCAGTTGCCAACATTGTTCAGTAAAGCTTTTGAGTTGCAGATGTGAGCTTGGATTTCTAAGCTATGAGCAGCAAGTCACTATCCAAAATATTCTGAGCATTCACAAAGTTCAGTGACTAGGCTTTGTATGTGTTGAACAAAATGAGTGATTTATTTAGAAAATCTTCTGAATTACCGGAACTCCAGAAGTGGCCAGGGATGGCCGTAACTAGTTATAAGATAAAAAAGGCTATAAGAAACAAGTCCTATCCAAAGTTTCCTGAACATTTACTGTAGTTCTTGATTGATCATGTATAGTATAACAAGTAAATTGACAAACTGCATTGTGTACCCCAGCATGATTAACATAATGCAAATTCAACAATCATCCGCCGACTGATGTTCATATAATGTAATAATTTGATAATCATGAGACTTGTTATAACCATCATCCACAACCCCGTCCCCAACCGGCACAACCACATCCCCTTTAGCCGCAGCGGCAGCGGCCTCTTTGGCCTTGGCAATGGCCGCCTGGGCCATCTCGTTGGCCCTGATAGTGGAGAGAATAAACGAGGGAGACCCATACCCAGGTTCGAGAGAAACACCCACGTCCGATAAGATATGCAAAAGATGTTCATCCGAAAGAGAAGGCAAAACTAGCCGAATCGGGGAGGGAGGAGGAGGGGAGCTGGGCACCGTACCTGAGGGAGGGAGGTCCTTGGCCGCCGCACGACGCTCCGCCCGCAGAGCCACCGGCTCTCCAGAGTCCCGCACACGCCGACCTTTGCGTGCCGTGGAGGCGGGTGAACGGAGCAGGGGGGAGCGAGCCGCTGGAGACGTCGACACAGGCACGGAGCCCGACGCAGAGCCCAAATCCTTATCCAGACGCCGACAGAGACCCGTCATAGATTGCTTGGAACCCGAAGAGGCCCTGCTTTTGATCGAGTATTTCCTGACAGTGGATTTCATCTTCTTAGCCGTGGCCATCTCAGTAGGGCGAGGAGGAGAAAGAGGAAGATCTTCAATACCAGAAAAGGTAGGAGAAAGGGGACGGGCCGGCATATTGGAGTAGACCCTCGAGATGGGGGTGCCCGCGGCAACAAACTTTCCTTGGCCAACGTCACCCAAGCCCACAGCCCCCTGCGCATGCATCTCCACCGCCTCCTTCTGAGAAGGACCCACCGGAGCATTTGACTTGAACAGATCACGGACCTCTAGTTCCATGCCATCCCATTCAGATTGAGTGAAGTCAGCATCAGTGCCACCGCTAGGATTCTGCCCACCCGCCGAGCCATCACCATGATTATCAGGATTAGTAGAGCTAGGAGGAGGAGGAGGTGGAGGAGCCTGGAACGCCTCAGCCCCCTCCACCCGCACCCGCAGCCGAACTCCATCCAAGGAGGGGAACACATCAACCACACCGCGCACGCATAATGGATCCACACACCAAACCTTCATGCGGACCGGACCAAGCTTCTCCAAAGATTCAGAATCCACCTCAATTGGCTTGCCAATCAGAACACCAAAAGCCATCAAGAACAAGACCGAACGCAACCCAGCCGGCACATCATCAACCAGAACCTAGACCTAAGAGAGCGGTCCCACCGCTTTGACACCACACGTCGCAGCCTTATTAACAGACACCACCAGTTGGTTGTAAGGCAGAGTAAAACTGATGCATGAAGAGATCATCCTTAAGCAATCTTTGGAGGGGAACACCACCGCAAACTCATACTCGGAAAGCTGATTAACTTGC
Source organism: Thinopyrum elongatum (assembly GCA_011799875.1). Classification (NCBI taxonomy): domain Eukaryota; kingdom Viridiplantae; phylum Streptophyta; class Magnoliopsida; order Poales; family Poaceae; genus Thinopyrum; species Thinopyrum elongatum. The sequence goes on from CM022298.1 coordinate 53,904,956, forward strand.
CAATCCCAACCTCCCTCATCCCAGATCCGAAGACCTTCCAATAAGGTCTGAGGAGAAATCTTCTGGTCCTGGACCGTAACGATGGCAGCATTAGAGAGGGACAGAGCCGCGGCAACCAGGGGCACCTCACAGTCTAGAGCAAAGAAAGAACATCCAGGGAGGCCCGTCCCGAAGTGCACAAAGGCGGGTGGTTTGGTGCGGTTACAGCAGTCAACTGTAAGATGACCTTCAGATCTACAAATCAGACAGAAGGGGGGGTTGAAGCACCTTGATTGGAAATGACCTGGTTGGTGACAAGCGAAGCATGTGAGTGAGGAGGAGGAGTTCGAGGCATTGGCACCCTGGCAAGGAGGGGGAGGTGGTGGAGGAGGGAGAATGCCGTCCCCAAGCCCCGACGAAGAGGAGCCAGGGCCTGAGGCAGGAAAGCGATGCGCCTTGAACTGCTGGGAGGGGGGAGGGCAGAAAAGTTGCGCGACGGAGGGCGAGAACCAGCACCAGCACCAGAGGAGCGGGGAGGCTGCCGCAGCGGAGCCACCGGGCCCCGAGAGGGAGCCTGGCGCGGCCCCGAAGAAGACGAGCCACCAGCACCACCTGACGCCGCGACCTCCCAGGGGTCCAGCGCAGGCGACCCCGCAGCACCAGAACCGGACGTCGGGGGACCAGATCTAGCCAGCGCCCGCTCCCGCTCATCGCGCTGGAGCCATTATGGACCCGCCGCCCACGCCTCGAGGTCGCGAGCCACCTGCTCACGCGCCGCTTGCTCGACCTCCAGCTTGGAGCGCAGGTGAAAGTGCAATCATGCCCTTAATCATATTTTGATGTTGATGACAATATACTCATAGGGGACTAACAAAGTTTGTCAAGTATATCTCAGGTTTAGTCCCCTCGGGATCATGTGTGTGGATTATGACTACGGAAAACTTCCTCAAGAACGAAGAAACAAGTCTATTGGCTTAGGCCCTTTATGTTTATTCTTGAGTATAGGGATCCCGCACTATTAAGAGGGGAACATGGGGTCTCGCGAAAGTCTTGCACAAATGATCTTCTTTAAAACAATCTTCTGTACACTGTCTCTGTCGAACGACCGACACATGTCGGACGGCCGGTACCCACCGGACGTCCGGTACTTCCTATACAGAGCCAAATCGTCGGATTTCCGGTGTCTACCGGACGTCCGGCATTTCATTTACAGAGCCAAAACCTCGGATTTCCGGTATCCACCGGACGTCCGGTACTTCTTTGACAGAGCCAAAACGTCGTATGTCCGGTATCCATCGGATGTCCGGTACCTTCTCTACCGAACCAAAACGTCAGACGTCTGGTCCCTGTCGGACGTCCGGTATCTACCGAAGCCTCAGACATCCGGTGAGTCTCGAACGTCCGACAACTGCTGCTCCCAAGTGGCTCCAACGGCCACTTATTGAGGGATACTATAAATGCCTCTCACCTATCCCGTGAGAGGTTTGACCATTCACTTCATACATCCTCAAGAACACTCTTCACTCTCTCTCTCTCACTCCTACACTAAATCTTAGATCCCTAAGGGATTTGAGAGCATTTGAGAGAAGTTGTCCACTCAAGTGATAGATCCACTCCTTCCCCCTCTTTGCACCAAAGGAATTTGTGATTTGAGCAAGTCTTGAGCTTTTCCCCATCGTTCTTGTTACTCTTGGAGGTTGGAGACTCCTAGGTGGTAGGAGTGTAGGAGATATGCCCTAGAGGCAATAATAAATGTTATTATTTATCTCCGTGTTCATAATTAGGTTTATGTTCCATGCTATAACTGCTGTGGTTCCTGAGCCCGTATATCCATAAAGGCTCTGGGGAAAACCCATGTGCACGTGTGGAATAATAAACGGTAAAATGTATTCCTAGTCATGCCTCTAAGACTAGCTCAAGTGTTGCATGATGATTATGTTTTCCCAATCATAGGCATGTCTATGCCAGCAACTTTGAGGGCACAAATGTTAGAAGAACATTTGTGTTGAATCGACCCGATTGATGTTATGCTATGAGATACATTCGTCACAAGTTAATGGTTAATAACGCAGAGATGGTTAATGTTTGCATAATTCCTTAGACCATGAGAGTATCGAGTTTCTTCATGCTTGCTTCATGAACTTTGGGGTTTGTTAAACGTCATCCGTAAATGGGTGGCTATTACGGCGGCTTACGGGTTCATGGAAAAGTATGTCAAGTAACTTGATAGCTCAAGATTGGGATTTGCTCCTCCGGCGATGGAGAGATATCTCTGGGCCCTCTCGGTGTTATGGTATCCATCATCGTCTGGCCAGACACTTTGTGATTTGATCACGGGGATGCCGGAACACGGTAACGAGAAAAGAGAACAATACCGGTAACGAGGTAACTAGCATAGTGGACACGTTGTTGATCCACGGGAATGCCAACATGTCTCACCTTGGGTATTTGTAACATATCGCGAAGCAACAGGAATAGCACACGGCAACTGGAGGTTCACTCGAATATTCATTCGTGTGGGTATAGGGGTCAATATGGGTGTCCACGGCTCCGATGCTGATCATTGATCGGAAAGTGTTCCGGTCATGTCTATACTTCACCGAACCTATAGGGTCACACGCTTAAGGGTCATCTATCTGTTGAACGCTAGACAGGGAGTCTGAGAGAAAGTCACCGAAAATGTTTCGGAGACAACGGAAGAGTTCCGAGAGAGAGAACACCGAAAGAGTTTCGGTAAAACCGAAAAGTTGTTTCGGAATATATTATTTGGTCAAAAAGGGTTTCGGCACCGCCTGGAAATTTTCAGAGGATGCCAGAATTGGTCTGGGAACTTCTGGGAATTTTCGGAGAGAAAAACCGGAAATGTTCCGAAACTGCCGTAACCGCTGTTAATGCTTTCCGCTGATGAAAACCACCGCACCAAAAATGTTTCGGATCATGCCCAGAATAATTTTAGAGGGTGCCGGAAATGTTCTGGGACCTTCTGGAATTTTTCAGAAAAAGTTTCGCGGAAAACATCTTGCGCGAGGGGACAAGATCCCACGAATCGGGGGTTGCATGTTTGGTGGCTTTTTGTCTAGGGAGCATGCATGTTTCATGGAGACATGTTGGTGGCTTGTTGGGGGGGCCCCCCCATGGGGAGACAAGGTGTGGGCCGGCCCAAGGGCTGCCATGGTGGTGTCCCCTTGGTGCCCCCCTTGTGTTACCATTATGCCCTTTCATGTGTGACATGAAGCTTGGGTATTTTGGTATTTCAACATCCCACCCCACCCCTTGCCTTGGCCTATAAAAGGAGGAGAAGGGGCTGCCATTCTCCCCATCCCTTGCTCTCATACACATGCCAAGATGTTATCTGGCTTCTCTCTCCCTCCCACGAACAGAGTTTCGTAGAGCCGAAAGGCTGTCTGGGTTCCGGCAGGAACTAGTTCTGGACGGCGAAGCCCTGCCGGATAGGTGACACCGTATGTGTGCAACTCTGTAGAGAGGTCGTAGTTTCGATCTTAGTGCCCGAGGGGCTGTTCGAGAGTGCCTCCCGAAGGGCTGTCCAAGTGACGGTCCGAGTTCTGTGAGTCCTCCCGAAGGGCTGTCCGAGTGACCGTTCGGGTTTCGAAGGTCCTCCCGAAGGGCTGTCCGCGACATCGTCCGGTGGACTGTTCGACCGCCTCCCGGAGGGCTGTCCGAAGGGAAGACGAGGGTATACATCTTCGCGGTTGGGAGGTTGTAAATCCTAGCTGCGGGGATTTGCACCGCCGATCGTCATCGACTCTACTTCCGCTGCGCTACGAGTCGGTAACGAAAATGATCAAACCTTGTATGCAGTCTCCATAGTGGTCCTGGGCTGGTGCGTAGGGCGGAATTTTTTTGTTTTCTGCTGCGTTACCCTACAAGGAGTCATTCAGAGAGGAATCGACCATTGTGATTACCCCCGGAAAGTTTGTGAGGGTTTGGAGACAACCCCAAGGTCTACCACTAGTGGTTGAGAAACGCCTTCGTGGTGTTGTCTCAAAGGGAGAATAGGGTGAGCCTTCGTTGCGTTGGTGTGCCTTCGTGGTAACATCCACCTCTCTAACGGTGACGTAGCTTCCCTCCAAGGAAGTGAACATCGGCATACATCCTCATCTCTCGGAGTTGCGGTTATTCCTAACCCTAACTTCCTACTTGTGGTTACTTGTCTCTTAGTCTTTACTTATATCATATTGTGCTTGCTTACTCACATACTTGTGTTCTTGTTTACCTTGCTTAGCTCTTAGCATCATACTTGCAATTATTAGACTCATTTTCATATTCCGCATTATTGCCTAAAATTGCTAAGTAACAATTAAAATTTGTAATTGTACCTATTCACCCCCCTCTAGGTCCATCTCGATCCTTTCAATTGGTATCAGAGCCTCATGCTCTATTCTTGTGGCTTAACCGCCCTAGAGCGAGTTGAACCCCGATGGGACTCCCCTTGTTGCGGATCCGAAGGATAAGGGCGCGGCTTCCACGGAAGCCAATTCCTTTACTTCTGAGGATCTGGAACGGGCCCTTGCTAAGCAAAAGGAGGAGCATGATGCTTCTCTTGAGGCCTTGGTCTAAATGATATTAGCCACATTAACCACGGTGCTTGCACCACTTTCGGGTGGTGCGGCCTCGAGGCAAACTGTGCCTTCTGCTTCACTTGGCCAACAACCTCCTAGTAATGATCACTCCAGTGTTCCTTGGCTTTATGCAAGACCTCAAATAGAGAAACCAAAGTATAACCCTCAAGGCAAACCTCCTTTACTTGATGACACTACCGATTTTGCCTTGTGGAGAGTTGCTATGCAGGATCATCTTCGATATGGAAATGATGAGATGTTGGATATCTTGGAGTATGGCTACAAAGTTGTTGACCCGAAGAATCTTACACCAAGAGAAATATATGACAAGAATCTCAACGACACAGCAACCATGTGCATAAGGAGAGGTATGACTGACAAGCAAAGGAGACCATACATACACATCACAAGTGCCAAGGAATTATGGGATAGCATTGTGAGGACCAAGACCGGTACCTCCACTCTCCGGCTTGCTCAATATGAAATTGCCAAGGGTCAATTGCAAAACTTTTGTATGGAGAAAGGTGAATCTCCCAAGCAGCTCCTTGAGCGTCTCATGACTCTCACCGCCGACATCGAGCCTTGTGATTGTGACAAGACACAAGATGGATTCAACTTGACTAAGCAATTTCTCGTGGACAAGTTGCTTCATACTCTTGCTCCATATCATCACCAAATGGTGTGGGACATAAGACAACACCATGGATTGAAGGAAATGACTCCGGATGACATCATATCCACTTTCCAACTATTTGAAGAGTCAAAGGCAAATGCTACAAAACATCTTGCCATGCATGGTACATCTACATCAAAGATCAATCTTGCATTGAAGGCCAAGCATGTATGTGAAGAAGAGCAAAGTGAAGAAGAAGAAGATGAGGAGGATGAAGATGGTGATGAGATTGACTCCGATGAGAGCCCCTCATATGAAGACATTGCCCTCTTTGTCAATAAGTTTAGCGCGGGAAAATTCAAGGGAAGATTCTAGAAGAAGAAAGTGAGAAAATGCTAAAACTATGAAGAAACCAACCACTTCTCAAACGATTGCCCTTATGAGAAGAGAGAAGATAAACCAAGGTTTCCCAAGACCTTCACCAAGAAGAAGTTGGCAAATCGTTTGAACTCCAAGCTCAAGAAGAGAGATGGGAAAGCAATGGTTGCTCATGAAGAATCCGATCCGGATGATGTTAGTGGTGTTGCGGGAGTAGCTCAAGATTCTCAAAACACCTTGAGGCTAGTCAACAAGAGTGGTGATGTTGTCACCTACAACTATATGAAAGACTACAAGGGCAACGCTCACAAGTGCCTAATGGCAAAGGCCGTGGTAGAAGATGGAGAGGACCAAAACTCTCCTGACAAGGTCAAGGTAACTCCACGGTCAAACCCTCCTCTTTTCACTCCTTCTACTCCTTGTGATGAGTATCTTGATGCGGAGGATAATTATGATGATGATATAGATGATCCTATGCTTGCTAAACTAAATAAGTTCATGTGCTCCCTCAAAGGAAAGAAGCTCACTATGTTTCGTATGCTTATGGAGATGGTGAGTAAGCACACCATCACCATTAAGGAACTCGAAACCCTCGTCACCGAGGAAAAGGAAAAATATGAAATCCTTGAGCGGAAAGTCCAATATGAGGAAGCACGAAATGATGAACTATGCTTGAAAATTGGTGCAAACATTGATGTTCATGCTAAAGAACTTGCCTCCTTGAAATAGGCTAAGGACTCTTGCGAGGAGTTGATGAATGATAAAAGTAAGCTTGTGAAATCTCATGCTTCTCTCTCTAAGTATTGTGAACTTCTATCCGTGTCCCTCAAGACTAAGGAAGAAGAGCTCACTCTTCTTACAAAGAGTTTTGAGACGCTCAAGCTTACTTATCTTGAAACTCTAGCCAAGGCTTACTCTTCTCCTATTATCAATGTTGATGCTTGTACTACTAACTCTAGTGGTGACCTAGCATCTATTCTTGAGGAGAATCGCCTTCTAAAGGCACAACTCGAGAGAGGACTCATGACATGTGCTCAAGGACAAAAGAACTTTCATGAGGTATTGAGCCAACACAATGAGGTGTTTGCCAAGGAAGGGCTCGGGTTTGACCCAAGCACAAGCAAGAAGAAGACGTCTTCTCAAAAGTGCGCCACCCCTCTTAAAGAAACATTTGTACGAGAAGGGCACAAGGAGAAAGGTAAGGTTGTGAGTGGGAAGGCCACAAGGGGCATTCCCACTCTCAACAAGCCAAAAGAGTTCATGCCTCCATCCTATGTACTTCGTAAAACTAAGGATGGAGAAGTTTATGCAAAATTTGTTGGTCCTCGTAATGCATTCCGGTTTTATGCTATTTGGGTCCCTAAGACCCTTGTGACTAACTTGAGAGGTCCCATTGCAAAATGGGTGCCTCTAACCAGGTCATAATTGTGTGTAGGTTGCTTTCTCTGGTGGAGTCAAATGGGTGATCGATAGTGGATGTACCAACCATATGACTGAAGGAAATATGCCCTAGAGGCAATAATAAAGTTGTTATTTATATTTCCTTATATCATGATAAATGTTTATTATTCATGCTAGAATTGTATTAAACCGGAAAGTTGATACATGTGTGAATACATAGACAAAACATTGTGTCCCTAGTATGCCTCTACTAGACTAGCTCGTTAATCAAAGATGGTTAAGTTTCCTAACCATAGACATGTGTTGTCATTTGATGAACGGGATCACATCATTAGGAGAATGATGTGATGGACAAGACCCATCCGTTAGCTTAGCATAATGATCGTTGAGTTTTATTGTTATTGCTTTCTTCATGACTTATACATATTCCTTTGACTATGAGATTATGCAACTCCCGAATACCGGAGGAACACCTTGTGTGCTATCAAACGTCATAACGTAACTAGGTGATTATAAAGATGCTCTACAGGTGTCTCCGAAGGTGTTTGTTGGGTTGGCATAGATCAAGATTAGGATTTGTCACTCCGAGTATCGGAGAGGTATCTCTGGGCCCTCTCGGTAATGCACATCATGATAAGCCTTGCAAGCAATGTGACTAATGAGTTAGTTACGGGATGATGCATTACGGAACGAGTAAAGAGACTTGCCAGTAACGAGATTGAACTAGGTATGAAGATACCGACGATCGAATCTCGGGCAAGTAACATACCGATGACAAAGGGAATGACGTATGTTGTCATTACGGTTTGACCGATAAAAGATCTTCGTAGAATATGTAGGAACCAATATGAGCATCTAGGTTCCGCTATTGGTTATTGATCGGAGATATGTCTCGGTCATGTCTACATAGTTCTCGAACCCGTAGGGTCCGCACGCTTAACGTTCGATGACGATTTGTATTATGAGTTATGTGTTTTGGTGACTGATGATTGTTCGGAGTCCCGGATGAGATCACGGACATGATGAGGAGTCTCGAAATGGTCGATAGGTAAAGATTGATATATTGGATGATAGTATTCGGACATCGGAATTGTTCCGGAGTGTTTCGGGTATTTTTCGGAGTACCGGGAGGTTACCGGAACCCCCCGTGGAAAGTAATGGGCCACTATGGGCCATAGGGGAGAGAGAGGGCAGCCCACAAGGGGTGGCACCCCCCCCATGGGCAGTCCGAATTGGACAAGGGGAGGGGGCGCTATAACACCCCTATGTAATAAAGCACTGTCACTCTGAGTTAATCATGCCAAGTCATCTTCATTTGCTATGCTTGATCATTTTGGCTAAACACTTCGATTCAAAATTCCTCCTTGAAAACAATTCAAATTTAAGGTGCAAAATGAAGTTGCTCAAATATTGCTGTAAAAATGTTCATCAACTTGCAAATATTCTAAATCAATTATATGTTAAGGAACACAACATCACTCTTGAGCAAAGATGAGCATTAGCCATTATATCAACACCATTTCAGTATTTTTAAATGCTATTCAATTATTGGAAAATTCAAATGAGTTTCAAAACTTCCCAAACTTTTTGTGGCACTGTCTAAAAACAACAGGGAATTATTGGGACACTCCCAATATTTTTTCTAAGTTAAATGGGTGCCCAACTAAGTCTTTTCCCCTCTCTGTGGAATAAATAAAAGAAAAATAGAAAAAGAGTAGGCCAGAGCCACTTACCTGGCTGCTGGGCCGAGCCGTCCCAGCCCAGCTCACCCACCCTCCTCGTCGCCGTGTCGTCATCCCCGTGGCTGGGCGCGCGCGCGTCGGCGAGCGCCCGACACGCCGATGGTCACTGACAGCGAGGGGATAAGGATCTCCCCTCGTCCAGTCCCCCTGGTCGTCTCCTCCATTTTCCCCTCTTTCACCTCGCTCGCGCGCGCTCGATCTCTCTCTCTCCACCTCACCCGAGCGTAGCTGCCGACGCGCCGCTGTCACCGTCGCGGCCACCGGCGTCCGTTCGCGTCTCCGCCGTGCCCATCGTCTCCGCCTCGTTCGACTACGACGTCCACCGCCCGCCATTCTGCTCAGAGAGGACCGCACGGACGGGATCGAGCTCGACACTGACCTCTCTATCGCCGGCGATCTCCGACGACCGCGGCCACCCTCTGCGCTACCGACCACCGAGGGCCTTCGTGTGCCGCGCTGTAAGCCCCAGCTCCTCCCTCTCACCCCTCGATTACCGCTAGGACGCGCTGCACCGTCGTTTCCCCCCCTCGAGCCCGAGCTCGCCTCCGCAAGGCTCGTCGCCGGTGATGCTGCGATGACCATATGGTCACGGGCTAGCGTCAGTTGGACTCCCCGCATCGCGTAGACATCGTAGGAACTTAGCACAGCCCGTATAGCTCGTCGTAGCCCTGAATCCGACGGCGCCCGAAACTCGCCGTCCGCTGCGGTGCTCACCGGCGACGACTCCGGCTATCCCAGCTCCCGTGGCCACCACCGTTCGACGCGGCGTGGAGAGGCCGTTCGGAAGCAGGAAACCGCGGCCATTTTGGTGCACCATACGAGAATTCCGAGCTCGTCGGAGCTCTCTGCCGCGCTCGGCGCTCGCCGGAGCGTATTCTGGCGCCGGCGCCGACGTGTCGCTGACGTGGCCGATAGGTGGGGCCCCCTGAGTCACTGGCAGCTGGGCCCCGCGGGCCCAGTTGACCCAGTTGACTAGGTCAACGGCTGACTGGGCAGCCCCAGTCACTGACTGGTGGGCCCCGTTGACTGGTCAGCGGGTCCATTGACTGCTGACACAGTGATGACCTCATGCTGATGTCACAAATCCTTTTCTGTTAATTTAAATAATTCCGGAAATTACTAAAATCTTTGAAAATTCATAACTTTTAATCCGTAGCTCAGATCCAAAAACTTAAAACATGAAAGTTGCTCAGAACGACGAGATGAATCTGAATACGCTATCCGTTCGTCCGCCACACGTCCCTAGCATAGCGAACATGCAACCGTTCCCCTCTTTTCGTCTGTCCGAAATGCTGGACACCGGGAATACTTTCCCGGATGTTTTTCCCCTTCGTCGGTATTACCTAGCACTGCGATAGAACACCGCTAGCTCTGCTTGTTGACATGTCATGCACCTGTTGCTTTGTATTTACTGTTCTTCCCCCTCTTCTCTCTCGATAGAGCCCGGTACCGACGCAGCTCCGGAGACCGACTACACCATTGACGACCTTGCCCTTGCCGCAGAGCAACCAGGCAAGACCCCCCCCCTTTGATCATCCCGATATCGCCCATTCTATTTTCTCATGCTTGCATTAGATTTTGCTATTGTAATTGATTGCTCCTATTCTGATGCATAGCCTGCTTTTCTAACCTGCTTATTGTTACCTTACCTGCCTATTTCAAACTACTTAGTATAGGTTGGTTGGAGACCCATCAGTGAACCCACTTGTCCCAACTGCCCCGCTGGATTATCAGAAGACCCGATCAACGGGATCGAAGACCAGGCCCCGGCACCGCACATCACCCCCCCTTAGTTGTACGACACTACTGGGTTACTATCGAGTGCCGAGGGTGATACCTCGTCAGCACTTCTGATGTTAAACTTGTAGGTTAGTTCATCGATTATGGTCATCGAGGGTGATTCCTCCTTCTCCACTCCCGATAACGACACTGTCATGCAACTCCTCAAGAGTGGACCTCGAGGGTGATTCCTCCTTAGTTCACCTTGACGATGACATCAGGTGGAATTCCATCGGGGGTGATTCCTCAGGGTTCCCCTTGGTGTTACGGACACACAGATACTTGGACTTTACAACTGTTACTTGGAAAGGCGGGTCGACCCTGAGGGGTACCCGCGAATGATGGGATGTCGAGTTGACTTGGAGGTTACCCATGAGATATTTACGAGGCATGGCCGGGCATTCTTAGCCCTTGCCGCCAGTCCTCGAGACGGGGCGATGGGGTCACATCGATCGTGAGTCTCTGCTCGTTACCGCAAGCCCCTAGTCCTCTAACGATTTGGATATTTGATCCGAGCAAGCCTCTGGCCTGATAGCACTAACCATCACGTGGGCATAGTATGGGCGTTCTGCATCGTAACATCAGCCGAAAGCTCTGTTAGACGTCCAGTTCAGCTTTGTGGCACGGTCGGATCGTACCGGCCTTCCAAGGCGGTGCTGGTATCCACCCTGCACACAACGACTCGGAGGGCGAGGGCGATGGCCCAAGACCCCCTTGCGCTTAGGATGTAGATCGGCGGGGACTGTAGGGTAACGCTGCAGAAAACGAAAATTTTCCGACCTACGCACCAGCCCAGGACCACTATGGAGACTACATACAAGGTTTGATCATTTTCGTTACCGACTCGTAGCGCAGCGGAAGTAGAGTCGATGACGATCAGCGGTGCAGATCCCCGCAGCTAGGATTTACAACCTCCCAACCGCGAGGATGTATACCCTTGTCTTCCCTTCGGACAGCCCTCCGGGAGGCGGTCGAACAGTCCCCCGGACGATGTCGCGGACAGCCCTTCGGGAGGACCTTCGAAACTCGAACGGTCACTCGGACAGCCCTTCGGGAGGACTCACAGAACTCGGACCGTCACTTGGACAGCCCTTCGGGAGGCACTCTCAAACAGCCCCTCGGGCACTAAGATCGAAACTACGACCTCTCTACAGAGTTGCACACATACGGTGTCAGCTATCCGGCAGGGCTTCGCCGTCCAGAAATAGTTCCTGCCGGAACCCAGACAGCCTTTCGGCTCTACGAAACTCTTTTCGTGGGAGGGAGAGAGAAGCCAGATAACATCTTGGCATGTGTATGAGAGCAAGGGATGAGTGTGGAGGGCTGCCCCTCCACCTCTATTTATAGGAAAGCCAAGGGGTAGGGTAGTTATCCAATAAAACCCAAAAGCATATGAGGGAAGTCCTTCCACAAGGACCTAAAGGAGAAACCAAGGAACAAGAGGGGCTCCAAGGTGGAGCCCCTAGTGTGGCCGGCCACTCCCCCATGAGGGCCCCCCCAAAGGGGGTTCTCATCCATCCACATCACCTTCTAGAAGCCTTTAGCAAAAGCCCTAAAAGGTGGCTTCCAAAAATTATCCAAAAAGCACTTTCACTATTCACGACGACATTTTTCAGCGCCCGTTCGAACTGAAAATATTTATGTGGGCTTAGAACAATTCCAGTACCCACTAAAATAATTTTCAACGCGTTCTGGAACAATTCCAGATTAGTGATTTCATCTGCGAAAAGCATCTGAAGCGGTTCCGGCAGCCCCGGAACATTTCCGGTTTTTCTTCTAGAAAATTCCCAGAAGTTTCCAGAATGATTCTGGCACCCTCCAAGAATTATCAGGCATGTGCCGAAACCATTTTGACTTAATGGTATCCCCTGAAACAACTTTTCAGTTTCACCGGAACTCATCCGGTGACCTCTCTCTGCGGAACTTTTCCGCTGTCCGAAACTTTTCGGTGTCCGAAACTTTTTCGGTGATTTTCTCTCAGACTCCCTGTCTAGTATTCAGCAGATAGATGACCCTTAAGCGTGTGACCCTATAGGTTCGGTGAAGTATAGACATGACACGGAACCCCTTCCGATCAATGATCAACATCGGAGCCGTGGACACCCATATTGACCCCTATACCCACACGAATGAATATTCGAGTGAACCTCCAGTTGCCGTGTGCTATTCCTGTTGCTTCACGATATGTTACAAATACCCGAGGTTAGACATGTTGGCATCCCCGTGGATCAACAACTTGTCCACTATGCCAGTTACCCCGTTATCGGTATCGTTCTCTTTTCTCGTTACCGTGTTCCGGCATCCCCGTGATCAAATCACAAAGTGTCTGGCCAGACGATGATGGATACCGTAACACCGAGAGGGCCCAGAGATATCTCTCCATCGTCGGAGGAGCAAATCCCAATCTTGAGCTATCAAGTTACTTGACATACTTTCCCATGAACCCGTAAGCCGCCCTAATAGCCACCCATTTACGGATGACGTTTAACAAACCCCAAAGTTCATGAATCAAGCATGCAGAAACTCGATACTCTCATGGTCTGAGGAATTATGCAAACGTTAACCATCTCTGTGTTATTAACCATTAACTTCTGACTAATGAATCTCATAGCATAACATCAATCGGGTCAATTCAACACAAATGTTCTTCTAACATTTGTGCCCTCAAAGTTGCTGGCATAGACATGCCTATGATTGGGAAAACATAATCATCATGCAACACTTGAGCTAGTCTTAGAGGCATGACTAGGAATACATTTTACCGTTTATTATTCCACACGTGCACATGGGTTTTCCCCAGAGCCTTTATGGATATACGGGCTCGGGAACCACAGCAGTTATAGCATGGAACATAAACCTAATTATGAACACGGAGATAAATAATAACATTTATTATTGCCTCTAGGGCATATCTCCTACAGGGACCTCTCTGCTGAGCTGTAGGTAGGGTTGCGATGTGTCGTTTGGCCGAGGCCGGGCATGACCCAGAAAAGTGTGTCCGGCCGGAGTTAAGCGAGCGTGGTGGGTAAGTTGGTGCACCCCTGCAGGGAAGAAAACATCTATCGATAGCCGGTCCTACGGTAAAGGACACTCGGAGTTGTATCCCGATCAACACAACTAGAACTTGTGATGATAATTGGATATGTGGCTCCGGGATCGCTTTCTCGCAGGGAGTCGAGGAAGGATCTCTGGGCGAGACTGTTGCTTGGTACACCCACTACTACATTATACTATGCTATTCTGTACTCTTCTAAATGCTGCAAGACGCTCGAAGATGCTGGAAGATGCTTGAAGATGCTAGTCTTCAATAGGACTAGGCTTTCCTCTCTATTCTGGCATTTCTACAGCCCAGTCCACATATACAGCCTTCCTTTGATAATGTTGCATATGTAGTGTAGATCCTTGCTTGCTGAGTACTTTGGAGTACTCACGGTTGCTTTGCTTTCTTTTCCTCCCCATATCAGTTTGTCGTGATCCGATGACGGAGCCCCTGAGACAGCTGCCCCGCCGACGACTACTGCTACCACCTCGAGAGTGGTTGCTTCTATGAGCTGGCCGACGACCAGGAGTAGTTTTGGAGGGTCCCAGGCAGGAGGCCTGCGCCTTTCGATCGTAGGTTTTGTTTTGTCCCACCTTGTTAAAGGCTTATCTCTCTGTCTTATGTCTGTACTCAGATATCTAACTCTTCCGCTGATGCTTGTTTGGCATCAAGCTTATGTATTCGAGGCCCTGGCTTGTAATATAATGCTTGTATGCTTTTATTTATGTTTTAGAGTTGTGTTGTGATATCTTCAAGTGAGTCCTTAGGCTTGATCGTGTGCATTTGCGTGTATGATTAGTGCACGATTGAGCCGGGGGCGTCACAGGTTGGTATCAGAGCCGACTGCCTCTAGGAACCCCCTTTTCCAACTCCTTGGCCGAAGTTGAGTCTAGTGGTCCGAAAACAGTTTTACTAACTTGGCTGTGTGGCTTACGGGCCCACGTCGCCAACTGGGTGGTATTAGGATCTTTTACTCCTCAACCTTTACTCTGGGATTCTGCTCTCTCCCCTATTCGGGTTAAATTTTTTACTAACTCCAACATTAGGTTCTCGTGATCACATCCACCCGGAGTTCTGAAAATATTCCTCCCTTGCTTCAAGATTGTGGGCCAGGTTCTGCTTACAGGATCCTTTTATCGAGGGCACCCTGTGTTGTCACTTCCAAATTCCTCGCTCCAACAGTTTTCTCCGACATTGATGTAGCTTTCGCTATGTCTCGTTGTGTACTTCCTTACCGCGTGCCTGCGCTGCCTAGTTGTTTAGACTTCCCCTTTCAGCTGTCGTAATGCCGGTTTGTAACCGAGACTTTGTGTGAATTTGAATGTCTGGTGGTGGCCATGATGAAGTATCTATTGCACTTCCTTCTGTTGTGCGTGTTACTTCATGAATAACTCCATACCCATGCAGTTTTTCTTGCTAAACTGCCCCTATTGATTTGGTAGGATAGCTAATGATCCTCCACCTCCACCCTATATTACCGCAATGATGCAGCAGTTTGAACTCAACCGTCAGTTTATGAACGGAGTATTGGCTCAGTTCCCAACTCAGAATGCTCAGCAACAGTCTGCTCCAATAACTCTGCCAGAATTTGTGCGCCTCAATCCATCCGTTTTCCGCAACTCCACCAACCCTATGGATGCTGATGATTGGCTTCGTGACATTCTATTTGAGATGGAGTCAGCTAATGTGGCCCCTGACAGTTACGTCACCTTTGCGACATTTCACTTGAAGGGTCCCGCTGCTCAAAGGTGGGAAAGCCACAAGGATATGTTGCCTGCTGAATCTGTAACCACTTGGCAGGAATTTCAGTCAGCCTTTCATGCAAGGTACATTCCTCCAGGTCTGATCGACCAGAAGAAGCAGGAGTTCCGCAAACTCTCACAGGGCACAATGACTGTGGATGAATATCAGAGGAAATTCCTTGAATTATCCCGCTATGTTGCGGATGACATCGACATTGACGCACGTAAGCAGGAGAAATTCCATGAAGGACTGCGTTCCGATATACAGTTCGCACTTGTTGTTCAAGATTACGCGGACTTTGCGACGCTTGTCAGTCAAGCCTACCGAGTTGAAACTGGTCTGGCTAAA
Source organism: Thinopyrum elongatum (assembly GCA_011799875.1). Taxonomy (NCBI): domain Eukaryota; kingdom Viridiplantae; phylum Streptophyta; class Magnoliopsida; order Poales; family Poaceae; genus Thinopyrum; species Thinopyrum elongatum. The sequence continues at coordinate 53,920,559 of CM022298.1, forward strand.
TACCAGGAGTCACTCAAACGCACTCGTGAAGCTGGCTCATCCTCGGGTCAGCCTGTCCAGAAACGTCGGGTTTGGATTCCACACAATATTCATCACCGACCTGCCCCAACACCAAGACCGTCTTATGTTGCACCTCGTCTGCCTCCGCCGCCGAGACAGCTAACGACTCAGGGTGGACAGTCAAATGCTATGGCTCCTCCCCATAATGATGGTTTATGCCGCAAGTGTGGACAGTCAGGACACCTTACCCTTGATTGCCTCCATGGTCAGCCGCAGAATGCTTCTTGTCCTCCTGTTGGTCGTAAGAAGAGTTGTCAAAACCGCCGATTCAGAAACTGTAATGTCATACCGTCTGCTGTTGTACTTGGCCATGCCAATCACGTCGATGCTGAAAAGGCTCAGAAGGAACCGACTATCGTGCTGGGGACTTTCTCTGTGAATTCAGTACCAGCCTCTGTTCTCTTTGATTCCGGAGCATCGCATGCTTTTGTGTCCCAACAATTTGCTCCGTCACATGAGTTATACTTGGAAAAATTACCCACTCCTTTAATGGTTCAGTCCCCGGGATCCAAGTGGCAAACCACAATGGTAAGCCCTCACAACCACATCGAGATTGTATGTCTACTATTTCCAGCTTCCTTCATTGTGCTTGGACCTTCCGACATTGACATCATTCTTGGTATGGATTGGTTGGCAGCGCATAAGGCTTTGATTGACTGTGTTAATAAGACAGTCCGGCTCACTCACCCTTCTGGCCAGAAAGTACAATACTCAGCTCGAATAGTTCAGAATGCCGAGAATCAGATATATGTTCTGAATGCATTGAACGCTTCACCTCTTGAAGGCATCGAGAACATTCCAGTTGTTTGTGATTTTCAGGATGTTTTCCTAGAAGAACTTCCAGGAATACCCCTGCTAGAGCTGTCGAGTTCGTCATAGACTTGAAGCCGGGCACTACCCCCATTGCGAAGCGTCCTTATAAGATGCCTCCACACCACCTTCTCGAGCTTAAGGAAGAAATCGATAAGTCGCTTAAGAAGGGTTTCATCTGCCCCAGTTCATCTGCTTGGGGAGCACCTTCCCTCTTTGTTGAGAAGAAGGATGGTACGAATCGGTTGGTTCAAGATTACCGACCTATCAACCAAGCAACAATTCGAACAAGTGTCCGCTTCCCAGAATCAACGATCTGTATGATCAACTTGCTGGTTCCTCAGTATTCTCTAAGCTTGATTTGAGATTGGGATACCACCAGATCCGAGTTCGTGAAGAGGATATTCCGAAGACAGCGTTCGTTACTCGCTATGGCTCTTATGAGTACACTGTCATGTGTAGGGTAACGCAGCAGAAAACAAAAATTTCCGACCTACGCACCAGCCCAGGACCACTATGGAGACTGCATATAAGGTTTGATCATTTTCGTTACCGACTCGTAGCGCAGCGGAAGTAGAGTCGATGACGATCGGCGGTGCCGATCCCCGCAGCTAGGATTTACAACCTCCCAACCGCGAGGATGTATCCCCTCGTCTTCCCTTCAGACAGCCCTCCGGGAGGCGGTCGAACAGTCCCCCGTACGGTGTCGCGGACAGCCCTTCGGGAGGACCTTCGAAACTCGAACGGTCACTCGGACAGCCCTTCGGGAGGACTCACAGAACTCGGACCGTCACTTGGACAGCCCTTCGGGAGGCACTCTCGAACAGCCCCTCGGGCACTAAGATCGAAACTACGACCTCTCTACAGAGTTGCACACATACGGTGTCATCTATCCGGCAGGGCTTCGCCGTCCAGAACTAGTTCCCACCGGAACCCAGACAGCCTTTCGGCTCTACGAAACTCTTTTCGTGGGAGGGAGAGAGAAGCCAGATCATTGCATGGCACTTGTATGTGAGAAGGGATGAAGGATTGAGCAGCGCCCTCTCCTCCTTATATAGGAAAACCAAGGGGTAGGATGGGCATTCAAGAAATACCAAAATACCCATGAAGGAAACTCTTTCCAAGGGCATAAGAGAGAAACCAAAGGACATGTGGAGCTCCAAGGAGGAGCTCCACATGTGGCCGGCCACCCCCTAGGGGTCCCCCCCAAAGGGGGCTCTCATCCATCCACATCACCTTCTAGAAGCCTTTAGCAAAAGCCCTAAAAGGTGGTTTTCCAAAAAATTCCAAAAAGCACTTTCACTATTCACGACGACATTTTTCAGCGTCCGTTTGAACTGAAAATATTTATGTGGGCTTAGAACATTTCCAGTACCCACTAAAATAATTTTCAACGTGTTCTGGAACAATTCCAGTTTAGTGATTTCATCTGCGAAAAGCATCTGAAGCGGTTCCGGCAGCCCCGGAACATTTCCGGTTTTTCTTCCAGAAAATTCCCAGAAGTTTCCAGAATGATTCTGGCATCCTCCAAGAATTATCAGGCATGTGCCGAAACCATTTTGACTTAATGGTATCCCCTGAAACAACTTTTCAGTTTCACCGGAACTCATCCGGTGACCTCTCTCTGCGGAACTTTTCCGCTGTCCGAAACTTTTCGGTGTCCGAAACTTTTTCGGTGATTTTCTCTCAGACTCCCTGTCTAGTATTCAGCAGATAGATGACCCTTAAGCGTGTGACCCTATAGGTTCGGTGAAGTATAGACATGACCTGGAACCCCTTCCGATCAATGATCAACATCGGAGCCATGGACACCCATATTGACCCCTATACCCACACGAATGAATATTCGAGTGAACCTCCAGTTGCCGTGTGCTATTCCTATTGCTTCGCGATATGTTACAAATACCCGAGGTGAGACATGTTGGCATTCCCGTGGATCAACAACTTGTCCACTATGCTAGTTACCTCGTTACCGGTATTGTTCTCTTTTCTCGTTACTGTGTTCCGGCATCCCTGTGATCAAATCACCCTGTGTCTGGCCAGATGATGATGGATACCGTAACACCGAGAGGGCCCAGAGATATCTCTCCATCGTCGGAGGAGCAAATCCCAATCTTGAGCTATCAAGTTACTTGACATACTTTCCCATGAACCCGTAAGCCGCCGTAATAGCCATCCAGTTACGGATGACGTTTAACAAACCCCAAAGTTCATGAATCAAGCATGAAGAAACTCGATACTCTCATGGTCTGAGGAATTATGCAAACGTTAACCATCTCTGTGTTATTAACCATTAACTTGTGACGAATGTATCTCATAGCATAACATCAATCGGGTCGATTCAACACAAATGTTCTTCTAACATTGTGCCCTCAAAGTTGCTGGCATAGACATGCCATGATCAGGAAAACAAACCTCATGCAACACTTGAGCCAGTCATAGAGGCTTGACTAGGAATACATTTTATCGTTTATTATCCCACACGTGCATATGAGTCTTCCTCCAAGCCTCGTTTTATTTGTAGACTCGAAAACCATAGCAGTTATAGCATGGAACATAAACCTAATTATGAACAGGGAGATAATCAATAACATTTATTATTGCCTCTAGGGCATATCTCCTACAGACTCCCACTTGCACTAGAGTCAATAATCTAGTTAATGCTAATGCACTTTACACCTGTGGCACACCGGTGTAAATATGCTTCGCTTGTGGTATAGCCTGATGTCCAACGGATCTGACGACTTCAGCTCCGTGTGTATCTTTGCATATCCTCGCGTTTTCATGCTTTCACAAAATTCACATTTTGTGTGGACTTGGCTTTGTATATGTGTGAATCATTGGTCGAAACCATATTCCTCAGACTAAGCTATGGAGAAACTATCTGCAATAGTGTCCCATTGACCAAAGGCTTCTTGGAACCATACTAAGTTCATGAAAGAACTATATGATTCAGCATCTTGTTTGTCGCTTTTAAAAGCGGCAACATACTTTGCCTCTGTTATAGAATTCGCCACAGTAACTTGTTTGGAACAATTTCCAACTACCGTGCCACCATATTGTGTGTTACACAAAATCCTCAATTTAAATCGAAAATTGCTTGGAGCATGGATGAAGACTGTATCGATGTAACCTTTTACAACGAACTCTTCATGATCTCCGCTTGCGAGAAAACATGTCATCGGTGCTACTATAGTACTCAAAGACCCTTTTTCACTGTTGTCCCATGATCAGAACTTTTGATCACTTTGGTATCTATACTCGCAACAACTTTGGGAGTATTGGACATATCTGGTTGTTTTTACATACCATGGAATACATGATTAATCCAAACACAAGAGTGTGTGGAATCTTCATCATGTATTTTGCTCATCAGTGTTTTGGGACACCGAGTCTTGCAAAAACTCTTTCCATGTGACTTCGGCAAGAATCACTCCTTGACGTTTTTAATGCTAAAAGGTTTTAGCATCTTGTCAATATGTATCTTTGCTCAGCCCCATTAGGTAAATCTATCTCCATAGATCATCATGCCTAATATAAAGGCTATTTAGCCCAAGCACTTCATCGAAAAACTATTTTCAAATGAAGTCCTAATTCGTGTCAAGAAATTTATTTCCAATTAACAATGTGTCAAGCACACAACATTTTTTAGAAATTTATTTATGCTCCCACTTACTTTCTTGAATCACAAGCATCTTCGTTACCCATTGATGAAGTCAAACCCTTTTGACCATTTCATCAAAACACGAAGATTCCAACTCCATTATGCTCTCTTTTGTCCATTGCTGGAACTCTGAAGTTTGCACACTCACTAGCATCCTCTGGAATGACAAAATACCTTAGACTGTAACACATGCAAGTCCTTGGTTTCATTTCCATCATATGGAAATCATATTGTCATCCATGTTTCATATCTCATGACTGAAATATGTATAATTGCTAGTTCAACCCGAACCGACTTTAAGCATCGCTACGGTGAAACAACCTCATCGCAGTCAACTCCTTGAACTTGTTATTTCAACAAGTCGAGCTTTATGGATAAAACATTTTTATCCGTATCAGTTTTAAGTTCCATAAATATTCGTTAGACTCTAAGTCTTCCGAAAGGTGTATCAAGGTTTTAATCTTGAATCACTTATATGGAAACTAACTCGGGTTGTATTGGCATTCAGCCAATTCCGGAGTCAGGGCCCATCAACGCTTCCTTGTGTATTGTAGGTATACTGTTGTCTGACAACAATATCTCGTCTGCGCACCTGAGAGGTTTGCACGAGCCTTGCCTACGTGGTTTAGCTGCAAGTTTGACCGAAGTCCATACATTTTATTGTAGAGACTTCCGTATCAGTCGCAGTAGGAAACACTGGAATTACTTCCAAGGTCTCTTTCCTTTGACCTGATGACGGAGATACTGGTTATCTCGTCGAGTTGCATTATTCTCCCACTCACCTTTTTGAAAGAACCATTTTCTTCAAAAAGCATACCGTTCTTTGTGGCAAACCTATTTGCCTCGGTATAGTGAGGGAGGAATACCCAATTGCTTGGGATAACCTACAAAGTAGCACTTGTCTGATTTGGAATAGGTTTGTAACCTTTTACACAAGCCCCATATTCCAAATGTTAAGAAAAGATATAACATGGTTGGGCGTACCATACCATGGTGTCATTTTAACAGACCCGATGGAGCTCTTTTCAGTGTAAAAGCCGCAGTCTCTAAAGCATCACTCTTTAAAAGGGATAATGGCAAATTTATTTATGCCATCTTTGATCTTACCATGTCATAAATGGTTCGATTACATCTTCACGGACTTTCCACTTGCAGTAGTGTTCCGGGAGGTGCAAGTTATGAAACCCCTTTCACAACTCATCAGACATTCGCTAAACTTGTAACTCAAATATTCTTTTCTGCAATCGAATTGTAGAAACATAATCTTCTTGTTACAATAACTTCTACTTCATATTTGAAAACCTTTTGAATGAATTCAAAAAATTCAGACTTACGTCTCATCAAGTAAATATCCATATATCTACTTGAGTCATTTCTGAAGATAGATAAATCCACTACTTGCAAAAACATTTATCGGACTACATACATCAAAATGTATGATCACCAATAAATTCTTTGCTCGTTCCTTATGGCCTGTGAACGGTATTTCAGTCACTTCAATTTTCGAAGGAAAGTTGCAAGTGTCAGATGATTCAAAAATCAAACGACTGCAAAATCCATCATAATGGAATCTTTCATGCGGGTTTCTCCAATGTGACCAAATGCAGTGCCACACTTATGTGGTATTCTTTTAGTCTTGCGACATTTAGCGTCAGTGTTATGGATGTATCATTTTACCATCAATATTCATAACATACATCCCATCTTGGATGGAAGTATGGCCCTTCATGTTATTCATAATACTGAACAACAATTGTTCTTTTATGAACAACTCTTTTGCAACAAACATTGTGCAATGGGCTAGAGTGTGTAAAACTCTAAAATGAATTATGAAAGTAAATCCAGAGGTAATATATTATTATCATTATTCATAACATGCATCTCATTCTCAATGAAAGTATGGCCCTTATGTTATTCATAACATCGAACATAAAAAGTTCTTTTATGAACAACCTTCTTGCAAGATTACTTTATGCAAAGGCTAGAGTTTGTAAAACTCTAAATGAATTATGAAAATAAATACAGACGGTAATACACCGATGGAAGGTATAGTAACATTTACTATGTTCCCTGTGTATACCTAAACCTCATTCCTGGCTAGTCTTTCAGGCCATAGTAGTTCTTACATCGAGTTGCAACAGAATGCAATCGAGCGGGTATCTCTATGATTAACTCACAATACCCAAGAATCAGTGATTAACAAATTAATCATAATTCCCAAGAACTATATCTTTGACTAGCCTTCTATACATCAAAAACTTGTATGACATACATACATGAGCTGGATATTCCAGTCTTCTTTCTTTCTGCCATTATACTTCTAACAGTTTAACTTTTAGTATTTCTCCTACTCTCAGAAGAAGCACCCAACTTAAGAGTGGCGTTAGCCCGTGACTTCCTAGGCGTGAAAGTTTCACTAACACCCTTCGGACACTTCCTTTCTCTTTAAGTTGTTGTTTTATTCACCTTTCATCATATGACAGGCATTCTTCTGGATCCCTCTCTTATCAATCTAATGCATAGTAAACTCTTTTACTAATAGTTTGCAAACAAACATTGCTTTGGATATCTCATATCTTTTAGCCTTTGTCTGTCTCTGAAAATGATTTTCAGATTCCATGAATATCACATAACTATCCAAACTTTCGAAGTTCGGGTCTCATGGAAGCAAACATATTGCACTTGACTGAAACGGAATTCTAGCTTTTGGATCGAAGGACGAGAGTCACATGATCCATAGCATAAGCAAGAGAATACCGAAAGTATGCGATAGGACAAAGTCCTTCTCGGCACTCTTGAGGACAATCCTCACATTACGTTACCAACCGTAAAGTTTTAACCAGATATTTAACAGCTATTCAATTTTAATAGGGAAGGTGGAAACGCGAGCCATTATTCTACAACTATTATGCATATAACACTTAGACAGTGTCCACAATTAATTGCACTGAGAATTAAACAAGTTAATTCAACAGTGCGCTCCCACTCAAATCAATATCTCTCATAATTGATTGTGAGTGATACAAGACCCGCATTTCCATTCAACGCCATTGAACGAGATGAACACTGATGGCGCGAACTTCAATCGGTAGGCAAACTTGCCGATCACATCTCTATGTGACTCTTGTTCATCTTTTGATGGGCGTGTTCCGAGCTCAGGGAGATCCTTCCAGAACGTCAAGACAACCAAGTGATCTTGCTGCGAGGTCTCAACTCACCCGCCTCACACATCCCTAATCGTTCGTACCCAGGGAGATCCTGTGATACCCCGAAAAGTTAGGTGCCGTGACGGTGCTACACTTGGGAGAACACTAACTACTTGATATTTTTGTGAGAGATCACCCTAATAATAAGCGACTACCGCGCAATCAAGAAGGGTGCATCATAAGGGATAAACATCTCAAGCAATTCATAAAAGCATGATATGGTATAGCCCTTTCTGACGGAGAAGTCTTGTATTTCTTCATCTTCGGCATTCGCGTCGGTGTTCTCCTTCGCGAAGATTGCCACCACCTTGTTGATGCACCAGATAATATTGCTATCTCTATAGCTAATAAAATAATGCATTACAACAAGGTTGACACGCAGGTCATTAAAGTGCAATCATATGGCTCCAGCCATCATGTCGAATCATGACACGCAGGTCATGTTAATAAATTTACATTATATAGTCATCTCATACATAATCAAATTATTATGAGCACTGCTATACCACATCACATGCACATGCAAACCCTCCTGTAAAACCAAGTTAGACGCCTCTAATTGGTTCAAGCAAAAACTTGTTTTACGTGGCTTCTAAGGTTTCGAAACAAACCGAAGCTACCAACGTCCATCATCAAGTATGATAATTCAAGTCGCTAGATTAACTTTCCAGGGTGTATGAAAACCGAGATAATAAAATCTCGAGCCCCATACTAAACTTCGTCATACGCATGACCCCCGTGCAGATCATATCTGCATTGCCCTTTCGTCTGCGAAATTTCATCTTTCCTTTTAACTACAGTGGAATTCAATGAACTGTTAGCACTTCGTTGATCAATCAGGATCGCGGATTGCCAGAACATTGAAACTCCACCATGCTGTTATCAAGATCAGAAATATGCAAATTCCAGGGAAGCAACAAGAACATCGGGTAACAGATTTCATCTGCTACCCGCACAAATAATTTTCAGTAATAGAACTCATCTACTACCTAATTATATTGTGCAACACCCATACATCACTATGTATTCTAGATCGCAACTTGCATCTACGCATAGCACGGCTCTTGATGCCACTGTAGGGTAACGCAGCAGAAAACAAAAATTTCCGACCTACGCACCAGCCCAGGACCACTATGGAGACTGCATATAAGGTTTGATCATTTTCGTTACCGACTCGTAGCGCAGCGGAAGTAGAGTCGATGACGATCGGCGGTGCCGATCCCCGCAGCTAGGATTTACAACCTCCCAACCGCGAGGATGTATCCCCTCGTCTTCCCTTCAGACAGCCCTCCGGGAGGCGGTCGAACAGTCCCCCGGACGGTGTCGCGGACAGCCCTTCGGGAGGACCTTCGAAACTCGAACGGTCACTCGGACAGCCCTTCGGGAGGACTCACAGAACTCGGACCGTCACTTGGACAGCCCTTCGGGAGGCACTCTCGAACAGCCCCTCGGGCACTAAGATCGAAACTACGACCTCTCTACAGAGTTGCACACATACGGTGTCATCTATCCGGCAGGGCTTCGCCGTCCAGAACTAGTTCCCACCGGAACCCAGACAGCCTTTCGGCTCTACGAAACTCTTTTCGTGGGAGGGAGAGAGAAGCCAGATCATTGCATGGCACTTGTATGTGAGAAGGGATGAGTCTTTAGGCAGCCCCCTCCACCCCTATTTATAGGCCAAGCCCAAGGGTGGCTTCTCCAAGAAGCCAAGGGGAAAAATACCAAAGGACCCTCAAGGTGGCTTCTCCAAGAAGCCACCCAAAAAGCACTTTCACTATTCACGACGACATTTTTCAGCGTCCGTTCGAACTGAAAATATTTATGTGGGCTTAGAACATTTCCAGTACCCACTAAAATAATTTTCAACGCGTTCTGGAACAATTCCAGATTAGTGATTTTCATCTGCGAAAAGCATCTGAAGTGGTTCCGGCAGCTCCGGAACATTTCTGGTTTTTCTTCCAGAAAATTCCCAAAAGTTTCCAGAATGATTCTGGTACCCTCCAAGAATTATCGGGCATGTGCCGAAACCAATTTGACTTTATGGTATCCTCTGAAACAACTTTTCAGTTTCACCGGAACTCATCCGGTGACCTCTCTCTGCGGAACTTTTCCGCTGTCCGAAACTTTTTCGGTGTCCGAAACTTTTTCGGTGATTTTCTCTCAGACTCCCTGTCTAGTATTCAGCAGATAGATGACCCTTAAGCGTGTGACCCTATAGGTTCGGTGAAGTATAGACATGACACGGAACCCCTTCCGATCAATGATCAACATCGGAGCCGTGGACACCCATATTGACCCCTATACCCACACGAATGAATATTCGAGTGAACCTCCAGTTGCCGTGTGCTATTCCTGTTGCTTTGCGATATGTTACAAATACCCGAGGTGAGACATGATGGCATCCCCGTGGGTCAACAACTTGTCCACTATGCCAGTTACCTCGTTACCGGTATTTGTTCTCTTTTCTCGTTACCGTGTTCCGGCATCCCCGTGATCAAATCACAAAGTGTCTGGCCAGACGATGATGGATACCGTAACACCGAGAGGGCCCAGAGATATCTCTCCAACGTCGGAGGAGCAAATCCCAATCTTGAGCTATCAAGTTACTTGACATACTTTTCCATGAACCCGTAAGCCGCCGTAATAGCCACCCATTTACGGATGACGTTTAACAAACCCCAAAGTTCATGAAGCAAGCATGAAGAAACTCGATACTCTCATGGTCTAAGGAATCATGCAAACATTAACCATCTCTGTGTTATTAACCATTAACTTGTGACGAATGTATCTCATAGCATAACATCAATCGGGTCGATTCAACACAAATGTTCTTCTAACATTGTGCCCTCAAAGTTTCTGGCATAGACATGCCCATGATCAGGAAAACAGAACCATCATGCAACACTTGAGCCAGTCATAGAGGCTTGACTAGGAATACATTTTATCGTTTATTATCCCACACGTGCATATGAGTCTTCCTCCAAGCCTCGTTTTATTTGTAGACTCAAAAACCATAGCAGTTATAGCATGGAACATAAACCTAATTATGAACAGGGAGATAATCAATAACATTTATTATTGCCTCTAGGGCATATCTCCTACATCATGTCATTTGGCTTAACAAATGCTCCAGCCACATTCTCCCGACTGATGAATTACATCTTCATGGATTACCTCGACAAGTTCGTCGTGGTATATCTAGATGATATTCTGGTTTATTCAAAGAATAAGGAAGAACATGCTGAACACCTTCATCTTGTTCTGGAAAGGCTCCGAGAACACCAGCTCTATGCCAAGTATTCCAAATGTGAATTCTGGTTGTCTGAAGTGACATATCTCGGCCACGTGATCTCCAAAGATGGCATTGCCGTTAACCCAGAAAGAGTTCAGGCTATTTTGGAATGGACTCCACCGAAGAATGTCAAGCAAGTCAGAAGTTTTCTCAGCCTTGCAAGCTATTGCCATCGCTTTGTCGAGAATTTCTCAAAGATTGCTAAGCCTCTGACTGATCTGCTTCGCAAAGGCGTTAAGTTTGAATGGACAGAAAAATGTCAGGAAAGTTTTCAAACACTCAAAGACAAGCTGACATCTGCCCCAGTACTTGCTCCTCCAGATTCTCGCAAAGAATTCGTGATTTATTGTGACGCATCCCGTGAAGGATTAGGCTATGTCCTAATGCAAGAGCGTAAAGTGATCGCCTATGGATCTCGTCAGTTGTGGCCGCATGAAGAGAATTATCCGGTACATGATCTAGAACTAGCTGCTGTCATCTATGCACTGCAGTTGTGGTGACATTACCTCCTTGGTAACCGTTGCGAGATCTACACAGATCATAAAAGTCTGAAGTACTTGTTCACTCAGCCATCTCTGAATCTCCATCAGCAAAGATGGATGGAGACCATTGCGGACTATGATTTGGGTATTTCTTATACCCCTGGCAAGGCTAATGTAATGGCTGATGCATTGAGCCGTAAATCCTATTGCTGTGAACTAGAAGTTCAGCTAGAGCAACCACTCCTGTATGAAGAGCTTCGGAAGCTAAATATCGAGATAGTTCCTCAAGGATACCTAAAAACCTTGGTTGTTGAACCAGACCTTGAGAAGGCTATTAAGAGTGCGCAAGCTAAAGATGCTGAAGTTGATCTGATGAAGAAAGATCTTCACCTGGAAAAGTACAGGGATTTCTCGCTGTCTGAAGATGGAACCTTGTATTTCAGAGACCGCATTGTCGTACCTCGCTTTGAGCTTATGACTAACAAGGTCATGAAGGAGGCACATGATACACCGCTGTCTATTCATCCGGGTAGCACCAAGATGTATCGTGATCTTCGTCAAAGGTACTGGTGGTCTAGAATGAAGCAGGATATTGCTCGTTATGTTGCTAAATGTGATGTTTGTCATTTTGTTAAAGCAGAACATCAGAAGCCTGCTGGAATTCTGCAACCACTTCCTATTCCGTTGTGGAAATGGGATAAGGTTCAAATTGATTTCATTACTGGCCTTCCCAAGTCACAGAAGGGTCACGATGCTATTCTTGTCGTCGTCGATCAACTCTCTAAAGTTGCACAATTTCTGCCTGTCAAAGAGACGATCACTTCTAGTCAGTTAGTAGAGTTGTATATCTCCAGAATTGTTTCACTCCACGGTATCCCGAAGGAGATCAGTTCGGACCGTGGCGGCCTTTTCACTTCAAAGTTCTGGGAAAGTTTCCAAGAAGCTATGGGAACTCATATCACCTGGAGTTCAGCATATCACCCCCGATCCCAAGGCCAAGTCGAACGAGTAAATCAAGTGCTTGAAGACATGCTTCGGGCTTGTGTTATTTCTTTCGGCAAGAAGTGGGAAGAATCTCTCCCGTATGCCGAGTTCTCTTATAACAACAGCTATCAAGCCAGCTTGAAAATGGCTCCCTTCAAAGTTTTATATGGACGTAAGTGTCGAACCCCTCTGAATTGGTCAGAAACTGGGGAACGACCGCTCGTGGGTCCGGATATTATCCAACACGCCGAAGAGCAAGTCCGAATTGTCCGAGAAAATCTTAAGGCGGCTTAGGATCGTCAGAAGAGCAACTATGATCGCAAACGATGGGGTTTGACTTATCAACCTGGTGATCAAGCTTATTTGCGTGTCACTCCTATGAAGGGCACTCGTCGTTTCGGAATCAAGGGCAAGCTAGCTCCACGCTACATCGGCCCCTTTCGCATTGTGGCTAGACGTGGTCAGGTGGCATATAAATTGGAGTTGCCACCGCAATTTTCTCATATCCACGACGTCTTCCATGTGTCGCAACTTCGTAAATGCTTCAAGGAGTCTCCGCACAGAGCAGTGGATCACGAGATGCTCCAACTACAAGATGACCTATCTTATAAGGAGCATCCGATCCGCATTCTCGATGAAGCTGAACGTCGAACCCGTCAGAAGGTTACCAAGTTCCTCAAAGTGCAGTGGTCTAATCATACTGAAGATGAAGCCACTTGGGAACGCGAGGATCATCTTCGCAAGGAATACCCCGACCTATTTCCTTCTACCTCCTGAATTCTCGCGACGAGAATTTCTTTTAGAGGAGGAGAATTGTAACACCCCTATGTAATAAAGCACTGTCACTCTGAGTTAATCATGCCAAGTCATCTTCATTTTCTATGCTTGATCATTTTGGCTAAACACTTCGATTCAAAATTCCTCCGTGAAAACAATTCAAATTTAAGGTGCAAAATGAAGTTGCTCAAATATTGCTGTAAAAATGTTCATCAACTTGCAAATATTCTAAATCAATTATATGTTAAGGAACACAACATCACTCTTGAGCAAAGATGAGCATTAGCCATTATATCAGCACCATTTCAGTATTTTTAAATGCTATTCTATTATTGGAAAATTCAAATGAGTTTCAAAAATTCCCAAACTTTTTGTGGCACTGTCTAAAAACAACAGGGAATTATTGGGACACTCCCAATATTTTTCCTAAGTTAAATGGGTGCCCAACTAAGTCTTTTCCCCTCTCTGTGGAATAAATAAAAGAAAAACAGAAAAAGAGTAGGCCAGAGCCACTTACCTGGCTGCTGGGCCGAGCCGGCCCAGCCCAGCTCACCCACCCTACTCGTCGCCGTGTCGTCGTCCCCGTGGCTGGGCGCGCGCGCGTCGGCGAGCGCCAGACACGTCGATGGCCACCGACAGCGAGGGGATAAGGATATCCCCTCGTCTAGTCCCCCTTGTCGTCTCCTCCATTTCCCCTCTTTCCCCTCGCTCGCGCGCGCTCGATCTCTCTCTCTCCACCTCACCCAAGCGTAGCTGCCAACGCACCGCTGTCACCGTCGCGGCCACCGGCGTCCGTTCGCGTCTCCGCCGTGCCCATCGTCTCCGCCTCGTTCAACTAGGACGTCCACCGCCCGCCATTCTGCTCGGAGAGGACCGCATGGACGGGATCGAGCTCGGCGCCGACCTCTCTGTCGCCGGCGATCTCCGACGACCGCGGCCACCCTCTGCGCTACCGACCACCAAGGGCCTTCGTGTGCCGCGCTGTAAACCCCAGCTCCTCCCTCTCACCCCTCAATTAGCGCTAGGACGCGCTGCACCGTCGTTTCCCCCCCCCCCCTCGAGCCCGAGCTCGCCTCCGCAAGGCTCGTCGCCGGCGATGCTGCGATGACCATATAGTCACGGGCTAGCGTCAGTTGGACTCCCCGCATCGCGTAGACACCGTAGGAACTTAGCGCAGCCCGTATAGCTCGTCGTAGCCCCGAATCCGACGGCGCCCGAAACTCGCCGTCCGTTGTGGTGCTCACTGGCGACGACTCCGGCTATCCCAGCTCCCGTGGCCACCACCGTTCGACGCGGCGTGGAGAGGCCGTTCGGAAGCAGGAAACCGCGGCCATTTTGGTGCACCATAGGAGAATTCCGAGCTCGTCGGAGCTCTCTGCCGCGCTCGGCACTCGCCGGAGCTTATTCTGGCGCCGGCGCCGACATGTTGTTGACGTGGCCGATAGGTGGGGCCCCCTGAGTCACTGGCAGCTGGGCCCCGCGGGCCCAGTTGACCCAGTTAACCAGGTCAACGTCTGACTGCGCAGCCCCAGTCACTGACTGGTGGGCCCCGTTGACTGGTCAGCGGGTCCATTGACTGCTGACACAGTGATGACCTCATGCTGACTTCGCAAATCCTTTTCTGTCAATTTAAATAATTCCGGAAATTACTAAAATCTTTGAAAATTCGTAACTTTTAATCCGTAGCTCAGATCGAAAAACTTAAAACATGAAAGTTGCTCAGAACGACGAGGCGAATCTGAATACGCTATCCATTCATCCGCCACACATTCCTAGCATAGCGAACATGCAACCGTTCCCCTCTTTTTGTCTGTCCGAAATGCCGGACACCGGGAATACTTTCCCGGATGTTTTTCCCCTTCGCCGGTATTACCTAGCACTGCGATAGAACACCGCTAGCTCTTCTTGTTGACATGTCATGCACCTGTTGCTTTGTATTTACTGTTCTTCCCCCTCTTCTCTCTCGATAGAGCCCGGTACCGACGCAGCTTCGGAGACCGACTACACCATTGCCGACCTTGCCCTTGCCGCAGAGCAACAGGGCAAGCTCCCCCTTTGATCATCCCGATATCACCCATTCTATTTTCTCATGCTTGCATTAGATTTTGCTACTGTAATTGATTGCTCCTATTCTGATGCATAGCCTGCTTTTGTAACCTGCTTATTGTTACCTTACCTGCCTATTTCAAACTGCTTAGTATAGGTTGGTTGGAGACCCATCAGTGACCCCACTTGTCCCAACTGCCCCGCTGGATTATCAGAAAACCCGATCAACGGGATCGAAGACCAGGCCCCAGCACCGCACATCACCCCCCCTTAGTTGTACGACACTATTGGGTTACTATCGAGTGCCGAGGGTGATACCTTGTCAGCACTTCTGATGTTAACCTTGTAGGTTAGTTCATCGATTATGGTCATCGAGGGTGATTCCTCCTTCTCCACTCCCGATAATGACACTGTCATGCAACTCCTCAAGAGTGGACCTTGAGGGTGATTCCTCCTTAGTTCACCTTGACGATGACATCAGATGGAATTCCATCGGGGGTGATTCCTCAGGGTTCCCCTTGGTGGTACGGACACACGGATACTTGGACTTTACAACTGTTACTTGGAAAGGCGGGTCGACCCTGAGGGGTACCCGCGAATGATGGGATGTCGAGTTGACTTGGAGGTTACCCATGAGATATTTACGAGGCGTGGCCGGGCATTCTTAGCCCTTGCCGCAAGTCCTCGAGATGGGGCGACGGGGTCACATTGACCGTGAGTCTCTGCTCGTTACCGCAAGCCCCTAGTCCTCTAACGATTTGGATATTTGATCCGAGCAGGCCTCTAGCCTGATAGCACTAACCATCACGTGGGCATAGTATGGGCGTTCTGCATCGTAACATCAGCCGGCAGCTCTGTCAGACGTCCAGTTCAGCTTTGTGGCACGGTCGGATCGTACCGGCCTTCCAAGGCGGTGCTGGTATCCACCCTGCACACAATGACTTGGAGGGCGAGGGGCGATGGCCCAAGACCCCCTTGCGCTTAGGATGTAGACCGGCAGGGACCTCTCTGCTGAGCTGTAGGTAGGGTTGCGATGTGTCGTTTGGCCGAGGCTGGGCATGACCCAGAAAAGTGTGTCCGGCCGGAGTTAAGCGAGCGTGGTGGGTAAGTTGGTGCACCCCTGCAGGGAATAAAACATCTATTGATAGCCGGTCCTACGGTAAATGACACTCAGAGTTGTATCCCAATCAACACAACTAGAACTTGTGATGATAATTGGATATGTGGCTCCGAGATCGTTTTCTCGCAGGGAGTCGAGGAAGGATCTCTGGGCGAGACTGTTGCTTGCTACAACCACTACTACATTATACTATGCTATTCTGTACTCTTCTAAATGCTGCAAGACGCTCGAAGATGCTTGAAGATGCTAGTCTTCGATAGGACTAGGCTTTCCTCTCTATTCTGGCATTTCTGCAGCCCAGTCCACATATACAGCCTTCCTTTGATAATGTTGCATATGTAGTGTAGATCCTTGCTTGCTGAGTACTTTGGAGTACTCACGGTTGCTTTGCTTTCTTTTTCTCCCCATATCAGTTTGTCATGATCCAATGACGGAGCCCCTGAGACAGCTGCCCCGCCGACGACTACTGCTACCACCTCGAGAGTGGTTGCTTCTATGAGCTGGCCGATGACCAGGAGTAGTTTTGGAGGGTCCCAGGCAGGAGGCCTGCGCCTTTCGATCGTAGCTTTTGTTTTGTCCCACCTTGTTAAAGGCTTATCTCTCTGTCCTATGTCTGTACTCAGATATCTAACGCTTCCGCTGATGCTTGTTTGGCATCAAGCTTATGTATTCGAGCCCTCGAGGCCTTGGCTTGTAATATAATGCTTGTATGCTTTTATTTATGTTTTAGAGTTGTGTTGTGATATCTTCAAGTGAGTCCTTAGGCTTGATCGTTTGCATTTGCGTGTATGATTAGTGCACGATTGAGCCGGGGGCGTCACAGGCGCAGCCCCCCTTTCCTTCCCCCTCTCCCTCTCCTGCCCCCTTTCCACCTCCATGAGAAGGAATAAGAGGGAGGGGGGGGCGAATCCTACTAGGACTAGGAGTCCTTGTAGGACTCCCCCCCACTTGGTGCGCCCCCTAGGGCCGGCCTCCTCCCCTCTCCTCCTTTATATACGGGGGCAGGGGGGCACCCCAAAACACATCAATTGTTCTTAGGCGTGTGTGGTGCCCCCCTCCACAGTTTACTCCTCCGGTCATATTGTCGTAGTGCTTAGGCGAAGCCCTGCGCGGATCACATCACCATCACCGTCACCACGCCGTCGTGCTGACGAAACTCTCCCTCGACACTTTGCTAGATCAAGAGTTCGAGGGACGTCATTGAGCTGAACGTGTGCAGAACTCGGAGGTGCCGTACGTTCGGTGCTTGATCGGTTGGATCGCGAAGACGTTCGACTACATCAACCTCGTTAAGCTAGCGCTTCTGCTTTCGGTCTACGAGGGTACGTGGACACACTCTCCCCCTCTCGTTGCTATGCATCTCCTAGATAGATCTTGCATGAACGTAGATTTTTTTTTGAAATTGCATGCTACGTTTCCCAACAGTGGCATCCGAGCCAGGTCTATGCGTAGATGATATGCACGAGTAGAACACAAAGAGTTGTGGACGATGATAGTCATACTGCTTACCACCAACGTCTTATTGTGATTCGGAGGTATTGTTGGATGAAGCGGCCCAGACCAACCTTACATGACCGCGTTCATGAGACCGGTTCCACCGACAGACATGCAACTTGTTGCATAAAGGTGGCTGGCGGGTGTCTATTTCTCCAACTTTAGTTGAATCAAATTTGACTACGGCCGGTCCTTGTTGTAGGTTAAAACAGCAAACTTGATGAAACATCGTTGTGGTTTTGATGCGTAGGTAAGAACGGTTCTTACTAGAAGCCCATAGCAGCCACGTAAAACTTGCAACAACAAAGTAGATGACGTCTAACTTGTTTTTGCAGGGCATGTTGTGATGTGATATGGTCAAGACATGATGTGATACACGTTATTGTATGAGATGATCGTGTTTTGTAAAAGTTATCGGCAACTGGCAGGAGCCTTATGGTTGTCGCTTTATTGTATGAAATGCAATCGCCATGTAATTGCTTTACTTTATCACTATGTGTTAGCGATAGTTGTAGAAGCAATAGTTGGCGAGACGACGACAACGCTACGATGGAGATCAAGGTGTCAAGCCGGTGACGATGGAAATCATGACGGTGCTTTGGAGATGGAGATCAAAGGCACAAGATGATGATGGCCATATCATATCACATATTTTGATTGCATGTGATGTTTATCTTTATGCATCTTATTTTGCTTAGTACGGCGGTAGCATTATAAGATGATCCCTCACTAAAAATTTCAAGGTATAAGTGTTCTCCCTGAGTATGCACCGTTGCGACAGTTCGTCGTGCCGAGACACCACGTGATGATCGGGTGTGATAAGCTCTACGTTCACATACAACGGGTGCAAGACAGTTTTGCATGTGCGGAGTACTTGGGTTAAACTTGACGAGCCTAGCATGTACAGACATGGCCTCGGAACACGGAGACCGAAAGGTCGAACGTGAATCATATAGTAGATATGATCAACCTAGAGATGTTCACCATTGAAAACTACTCCATCTCACGTGATGATCGGACATGGTTTAGTTGATACGGACCACGTGATCATTTAGATGACTCGAGGGATGTCTATCTAAGTGGGAGTTCTTAAGTAATATGATTAACTGAACTTAATTTATCATGAACTTAGTCCTGATAGTTTTTGCATATCTATGTTGTAGATCAATGGCCCGTGCTACCATTCCCTTGAATTTTAATGCGTTCCTAGAGAAAGCTAAGTTGAAAGATGATGGTAGCAACTACACAGACTGGGTCCGTAACTTGAGGATTATCCTCATTGCTGCACAAAAAAATTATGTCCTTGATGCACCGCTGGGTGAAAGGCCTGCTGCAGGAGCAGATGCTGACATTATGAACGTCTGGCAAGATCGATCTGATGACTACTCGATAGTTCAGTGTGCCATGCTTTACGGCTTAGAATCGGGACTTCAAAGACGTTTTGAACGTCATGGAGCATATGAGATGTTCCAGGAGTTGAAGTTAATATTTCAAGCAAATGCCCGAGTTGAGAGATATGAAGTCTCCAACAAGTTCTATAGCTGAAAGATGGAGGAGAACAGTTCTGTCAGTGAACACATACTCAGAATGTCTGGGTATCATAACCACTTGACTCAGATGGGAGTTAATCTTCCGGATGATAGTGTTATTGACAGAGTTCTTCAATCACTGCCACCAAGCTGTAAAGGCTTCGTGATGAACTATAATATGCAAGGGATGGAGAAGACTATTCCCGAGCTCTTCGCTATGCTCAAAGCTGCGGAGGTAGAAATCAAGAAGGAGCATCAAGTGTTGATGGTTAACAAGACCACTAGTTTCAAGAAAAAGGGCAAGGGAAAGAAGGGGAACTTCAAGAAGAATGGCAAGGAAGTTGCCGCTCCCGGGAAGAAGCCCAAGTCTGGACCCAAGCCTGAAACAGAGTGCTTCTACTGCAAAGGGATTGGTCACTGGAAGCGGAACTGCCCCAAGTATTTGGCGGATAAGAAGGATGGCAAAGTGAACAATGGTATATTTGATATACATGTTATTGATGTGTACCTTACTAATGCTCGTAGTAGTGCCTGGGTATTTGATACCGGTTCGGTTGCTCATATTTGTAACTCGAAACAGGGACTACGGATTAAACAAAGATTGGCTAAGGACGAGGTGACGATGCGCGTCGGGAATGGTTCCAAGGTCGATGTGATCGCCGTCGGCACGCTACCTCTGCATCTACCTTCGGGATTACTTTTAGACCTAAATAATTGTTATTTGGTGCCAGCGTTGAGCATGAACATTATATCTGGATCTTGTTTAAAGCGAGATGGTTATTCATTTAAATCAAAGAATAATGGTTGTTCTATTTATATGAGTAATATCTTTTATGGTCATGCACCCTTGAAGAGTGGTCTATTTTTGTTGAATCTCGATCGTGGTGATACACATATTCATAATATTGATGCCAAAAGATGCAAAGTTGATAATGATAGTGCAACATATTTGTGGCACTGCCGTTTAGGTCATATTGGTGTAAAGCGCATGAAGAAACTCCAGGCAGATGGACTTTTGGAATCACTTGATTATGAATCATTTGATGCTTGCGAACCATGCCTCATGGGCAAGATGACTAAAACTCCGTTCTCCGGAACAATGGAGCGAGCTACTGACTTATTGGAAATAATACATACTGATGTATGCGGTCCGATGAGTGTTGAGGCTCGCGGCGGGTATTGTTATTTTCTGACCTTCATAGATGATTTGAGCAGATATTGGTATATCTACTTAATGAAACACAAGTCTGAAACATTTGAAAAGTTCAAAGAATTTCAGAGTGAAGTGGAGAATCATCGTAACAAGAAAATAAAGTTTCTACGATCTAATCGTGGAGGCGAATATTTGAGTTACGAGTTTGGCCTTCATTTAAAACAATGTGGAATAGTTTCGCAACTCACGCCACCTGGAACACCACAGCGTAATGGTGTGTCCGAATGTCGTAACCGTACTCTATTAGATATGGTGCGATCTATGATGTCTCTTATCGATTTACCACTATCGTTTTGGGGTTATGCATTAGAAACAGCTTCATTCACGTTAAATAGGGCACCATCTAAATCCGTTGAGACCACACCATATGAACGCTGGTTTGGCAAGAAACCTGAGCTGTCGTTTCTTAAAGTTTGGGGTTGCGATGCTTATGTGAAAAAGCTTCAGCCTGATAAGCTCAAAACCAAATCGAAGAAGTGCATCTTCATAGGATACCCAAAAGAAACTGTTGGGTACACCTTCTATCACAGATCCGAAGGCAAAATCTTTGTTGCTAAGAATGGATCCTTTCTAGAGAAGGAGTTTCTCTCGAAAGAAGTGAGTGGGAGGAAAGTAGAACTTGATGAGGTAATTGTACCTTCTCTTGAATTGGAAAGTAGTTCATCACAGAAATCAGTTCCAGTGATGCCCACACCAATTAGTGAGGAAGCTAATGATGATGATCATGAAACTTTAGATCAAGTTACTACAGAACCTCGTAGGTCAACTAGAGTACGTTCCGCACCAGAGTGGTACGGTAATCCTGTTCTGGAAGTCATGTTACTAGACCATGACGAACCTACGAACTATGAGGAAGCGATGATGAGCCCAGATTCCGCGAAATGGTTTGAGGCCATGAAATCTGAGATGGGATCCATGTATGAGAACAAAGTGTGGACTTTGGTAGACTTGCCCGATGATCGGCAAGCCATAGAGAATAAATGGATCTTCAAGAAGAAGACTGACGCTGATGGTAATGTTACTGTCTACAAAGCTCGACTTGTTGCGAAAGGTTTTTGACAAGTTCAAGGAGTTGACTACGATGAGACCTTCTCACCCGTAGCGATGCTTAAGTCTGTCCGAATCATGTTAGCAATTGCCGCATTTTATGATTATGAAATCTGGCAAATGGATGTCAAAACTGCATTCCTTAATTGATTTCTCAAAGAAGAGTTGTATATGATGCAACCAGAAGGTTTTGTCGATTCTAAAGGTGCTAACAAAGTGTGCAAGCTCCAGCAATCCATTTATGGACTGGTGCAAGCATCTCGGAGTTGGAATATACGCTTTGATAGTGTGATCAAAGCATATGGTTTTATACAGACTTTTGGAGAAGCCTGTAATTACAGGAAAGTGAATGGGAGCTCTGTAGCATTTCTAATATTATATGTAGATGACATATTATTGATTGGCAATGATATAGAATTTCTGGATGGCATAAAAGGATACTTGAATAAGAATTTTTCAATGAAAGACCTCGGTGAAGCTGCTTATATATTGGGCATCAAGATCTATAGAGATAGATCAAGACACTTAATTGGACTTTCACAAAGCACATACACTACTGGAATCAGGGAATTTGCCGTCTGCCAGTTCTTTGCCGTCTGCTAGAAGACGGCAAAGAAGGTCTTTGCCATCAGCTTACAGAAAACTGACGGCAAAGAAAGAGCTGACAGCAAAGATCATGTTTGCCGTCAGCCAACTCTTTGCCGTCTGCTAGCGGACGGCATAGAAGCTTTGCCGTCAGCTAGCAGACGGCAAAGAGGGAGGCTAGCCCACTAACAAGAACAACCTAACGGCCACTTTCTTTGCCGTCTGCTAGCAGATGGCAAAGAAAGTGGCCAACCTAACGGCCGTTCCCTCCGGCCCCACCCCACTAGCTAGTCTCTTTGCCGTCTGCTGGCAGTCGGCAAAGAGGTGGGGCTATCTTTTTCTTTTTGCAGGTAAAAATAAAAGCCGTTGCCCCCACCTCCTCTCTCTCTCCCCTCTCTCTTCGCCCGGCCCCACCCCTCTCTCCCCCCTCGCTCTCCCGCACCGCACCTTACCCGCGCCCGCACCGCCGCACCGAGCACTGCCGCCGCCCGGACACTGTCGCCGCCCGGACACCCCGCCGCCGCACCACCCCGCCGCCCCGGAGCCCTGCGGCCCCGGAGCCACCGCCGCCCGGCGCCCCCGCCGCTCAGCTCTCTCTCTCTGTCTCCCGATCCCCTTTGCCGCTGCCACGTTTTCCGGCCGATTTCGGCGGTTTCCGACGGTCTTCGGCGACACCTTGGTTACCCATCTCTTCCTCTCATCGAGCTCTATCGATCCCTCCGTCTCGATCTGATTTTCCCTGCCTCCTGTGGTCGCTCCCTTCGGTTTTCTCTCTGCTAGGATTTCGGTGTTGGGGTGGTTCTCGCCTCCGGTGGGGCTCCGGTGGCCGTGAGGTGCTCCGGTGGTGCTGGGCGTGCCGTGGCACGGGGGTGCCCCTGGGTTGGCCGCCTCCGTGCTGCGTGCTCTCGCTGGCGCCGCCGTGGTCGTGTTGGTTGTGCTGCTGGTCACACCATAGTGATGGTGTGGCTGCATCCTGCTTCGGCTACAACTCCTCTTGGTGAGCTTCTCCTTACTCCCCTCCTCTGATCTCTCCAATGCATAGCTTTAGCTCTTGATCTAGTTGGATGTGAAGCTCTATTAGCTGCTGCTAGATGCTCCAGATGAGCATCAACTTGTGTTGGAGCTCTCTGTGATAGATTCTTGCTGTGTCAGGGTTTTGGTCAATGACTGTTTATGTGTATCTGCTTACATATGTGCTCCTGGATTGGCTAATATGGTCAGTAGTTGTTCATGTGTGTAGATGTACTCCTGTGCATATGTGGTAGCTCTGACTGTGTTGTTAAATCGGTGGCTAACCTGTGCTCTACTGGACTGGGATCTCTCCCTGTATTTTTTTGTTGCTACTGTTAGCTATCTCACTAGCTGTTGATGGTAACTTAATTCAGTTAACTGAATCTCTAGTGTTACATTTTCTTTTCCATTGGTCTGTTTAACCTTTGGAAATTAGTTATCACTTCTGTTGTTATTTGCTGCTGCTGCTATTACTTGCAGTAGCAGTTTATAATGGTACTAGCCCCCTGTGCTTGTGGGTGCAGTGCCCTAATTGCAGAAAAATACCAGGTGCAAGTGTGGTGCTGTGTTCTGCAAAAGCAGATAATCATTTGTGGTGCTACCCTGCTATTTCTTCTATGCTATAGCTACTTTACTCATGAACAGATACTCACTTGTTCTTAGTTGTTTTACTTCTAATACTGATATGAACAGATACCACTTGGTTTGGCTATTCCTATTGGTCTCTTTCTAATAGCCTATGAACAGATGCTATACTTGGTTTTGGCTGTTACTTCCTAGTTTTCTACTGATAAGACAGATACTACATCTGATTTGGGCAGTGATGCTGGTCTGAGCCCCCTTCTCTTAGGCTTAATTTACATGTGGCTATCCCTGTGCTGTGATGATCTAGCCCTGGCATCTCCAGGCTAGCTGAGCACACAATCCTCAAGTATACCTTGAGGTCTTCTAGTTATCTAGTAAGCTGCTGGGTGTCTCATTGGGCTTGGGACTTGGTCTGGCCGGCTGGTTTGATGTATATCTCCTCCTGGAGCTTTGTTTTGAATTGCTCAGTGACATATCTCATTGTCACTGGACAAAAGTTGGCTGTAGTGGTAGAGTGTAATCATTGGCTCTAAACACTAGTTTTAGTTGGGCTTAATCCTTTGGAGCTATTTCTGTTAATGATCTTTGATATATGGTAGTTGATGGCTTCCTGACTTGGCTCTTGGCTGGTTCTCTGATTTGGCTCTTGATAATGGTTTTCCTCTATTTGGCTTTTCTGAAATAAGGTCATTTGGTATTTAGAAATCCTGACTGAGATAGTCTTGATTTCAAGGAATAGCTCCTACAACATTGCATTTCACCAAGTGGAATGCTACATTTCTACTCCTAACCCATTCTCTCTTTCTTAGTGTTTTTGTTATGCAGGTTGGAAGAAAAGAAGAAGATCCAGAAAAAAACTTAGTAATAAGATAGTTTGTAGGAAAATAGATATTTAGTTTTAGGTCATTTCTGATTCTTTATAATATGACTTTGTATTACCTATTCCAGTTATTAATAAATTTTTTAATTTACTCTTTTAGTGTTTGTCTTTAGTTTTTGTTCTGACTTTGTGAAACTTGCTACCTATGGATGAAACTGTGTAATATTGATGAAACTATGTATATGTATGGATGAAACTTGCTACTATTGGTAACATGTGTTGGATATGTGTTGGATATATATGTGTTCATGACTATTGGTAATATGTGTTGGTTATCCTTTATTGGTCATATATATATATATGTGTTTGATTTTCTGTGAAAATGAATTGATATAAGAAAAAGCAGAATTAAATGGGGCAATATAGGCACTTTGCCATCTGCTGGCAGATGGCAAAGAGGCCACGTGGCAGCTACCTATAAGCAAGGGGCTGGCCTATTTGGCCACTTTGCCGTCTGCTGGCAGACGGCAAAGAAGCAAAGTTCTTTGTCGTCTGCTGTCAGACGGCAAAGAGCGCCGTTAGCCCCCTAACGGGGCTGTTACCTTTTTTGTGCCGTCCACAAGCTTTGCCGTCTGCTAGCAGACGGTAAAGAACTTTCCTTCTTTGCCATCCGCCAGCAGACGGCAAAGCGGCCTTTACCGGCATCAGTTCAGCCGGAGTGTTTGCCGTCTGCTAGCGGACGGCAAAGCCTTTGCCGTCCGCCAAGCATGCCTTTGCCGTCTGCTATGGCAGACGGCAAAGCAGCTGATTCCAGTAGTGATACCTTGATAAAGTTTTGAAGAAGTTCAAAATAGATTAGTCAAAGAAAGGGTTCTTGCCTGTGTTACAAGGTGTGAAGTTGAGTCAGACTCAATGCCCGACCACCGTAGAAGATAGAGAGAAAATGAAACTCATTCCCTATGCCTCAGCCATAGGTTCTATCATGTATGCAATGCTGTGTACCAGACCTGATGTGTCCCTTGCTATAAGTTTAGCAGGGAGGTACCAAATTAATCCAGGAGTGGATCACTGGACAGCGGTCAAGAACATCCTGAAATACCTGAAAAGGACTAAGGATATGTTTCTCGTTTATGGAGGTGACAGAGAGCTCGTCGTAAATGGTTACGTTGATGCTAGCTTTGACACTGATCCGGATGACTCTAAGTCACAAACCGGATACGTATTTATATTGAATGGTGGAGCTGTCAGTTGGTGCAGTTCCAAGCAAAGCGTCGTGGCAGGATCTACGTGTGAAGCGGAGTACATAGCTGCTTCGGAAGCAGCAAATGAAGGAATCTGGATGAAAGAGTTCATATCCGATCTAGGTGTAATTGAAGGAAATATGCCCTAGAGGCAATAATAAAGTTGTTATTTATATTTCCTTATATCATGATAAATGTTTATTATTCATGCTAGAATTGTATTAACCATAAACTTGATACATGTGTGGATACATAGACAAAACAAAGTGTCCCTAGTATGCCTCTACATGACTAGCTTGTTAATCAAAGATGGTTAAGTTTCCTGACCATAGACATGTGTTGTCATTTGATGAACGGGATCACATCATTAGGAGAATGATGTGACGGACGAGACCCATCCGTTAGCTTAGCATAATGATCGTTAAGTTTTATTGCTATTGCTTTCTTCATAACTTATACATGTTCCCCTGACTATGAGATTATGCATCTCTCAAATACCGGAGGAACACCTTGTGTGCTATCAAACGTCACAATGTAACTGGGTGATTATAAAGATGCTCTACAGGTGTCTGCGAAGGTGTTTATTGAGTTGGCATAGATCAAGATTAGGATTTGTCACTCCGTGTATCGGAGAGGTATCTCTGGGCCCTGTCGGTAATGCTCATCACTATAAGCCATGCAAGCAATGTGACTAATGAATTAGTTATGGGATGATGCATTACGGAAATGAGTAAAGAGACTTGCCGGTAACGAGATTGAACTAGGTATGAAGATACCGATGATCGAATCTCGGGCAAGTAACATACCGATGACAAAGGGAATACCGTATGTTGTTATGCGGTTTGACCGATAAAGATCTTCGTAGAATATGTAGGAACCAATATGAGCATCCATGTTCCGCTATTGGTTATTGATCGGAGATGTGTCTCAATCATGTCTACATAGTTCTCGAACCCGTAGGGTCCGCACGCTTAACGTTCGATGACGATTTGTATTATGAGTTATGTGTTTTGGTGACCGAAGTTTGTTCGGAGTCCCGGATGAGATCACGGACATGACGAGGAGTCTCAAAATGGTCGAGAGGTAAAGATTGATATATTGGAAGGTTATGTTCGGGCACCGGAATGGTTTCGGAAAGGTTCGGACATTTTTCAGAGTACCGGGAGGTTACCGGAACCCCCCGGGGGACTATTGGGCCTTCATGGGCCCTAGTGGAGAGAGGAGGCCGGCGGCCAGGTGGTGGCGCGCGCCCCCCCAAGCCCAAACCAAATTGGACTAGGGGTGGGGGGCGCGGCCCCCCTTTCCTTCTTATCCTCCACCTCTTTCCCCTTCCCCCCTTCTCCGGAAAGGAAAGGGGAATCCTACTAGGACTGGGAGTCCTAGTAGGACTCCCCCCTTTTTGGCACGCCCCCTCTAGGCCGGCCGCCTTCTCCCCCCCCCCTCCTTTATATACGGAGGCGGGGGGCACCCCAAAGGTACACCAAGATTTCTCTTAGCCGTGTGCGGTGCCCCCCTCCATAGTTTACTCCTCCGGTCATAGCGTCGTAGTGCTTAGGCGAAGCCCTGCGCGGATCACATCACCAACACCGTCGCCACGCCGTCGTGCTAACGAAACTCTCCCTCGACCCTCTACTGGATCAAGAGTTCGAGGGCCGTCATCGAGCTGAATGTGTGCTAAACACGGAGGTGCCGTAGTTCGGTACTTGGATCGGTTGTATCGTGAAGACGTTCGACTACATCAACCGCGTTAACCTAACGCTTCCGCTTTCGGTCAATGAGGGTATGTAGACACACTCTCCCCCTCTCGTTGCTATGCATCTCCTAGATAGATCTTGCGTGAGCGTAGAATTTTTTTGAAATTGCATGCTACGTTCCCAACAGTAATACCTAGTGCATCGGGTCCAATGAAAATCTTTTGTGACAATACTGGAGCAATTGCCTTAGCGAAGGAATCCAGATTTCACAAGAGAACCAAACACATCAAGAGACGCTTCAACTCCATCCACGATCAAGTCAAGGAGGGAGACATAGAGATTTGCAAAATACATACGGATCTGAATGTTGCAGACCCGTTGACTAAGCCTCTTCCACGAGCAAAACATGATCAGCACCAAGACTCCATGGGTGTTAGAATCATTACAATGTAATCTAGATTATTGACTCTAGTGCAAGTGGGAGACTGAAGGAAATATGCCCTAGAGGCAATAATAAAGTTGTTATTTATATTTCCTTATATCATGATAAATGTTTATTATTCATGCTAGAATTGCATTAAACCGGAAACTTGATACATGTGTGAATACATAGACAAAACATTGTGTCCCTAGTATGCCTCTACTAGAGTAGCTTGTTAATCAAAGATGGTTAAGTTTCCTAACCATAGACATGTGTTGTCATTTGATGAACGGGATCACATCATTAGGAGAATGATGTGATGGACAAGACCCATCCGTTAGCTTAGCATAATGATCGTTGAGTTTTATTGCTATTGCTTTCTTCATGACTTATACATATTCCTTTGACTATGAGATTATGCAACTCCCGAATACCGAAGGAATACCTTGTGTGCTATCAAACGTCACAACGTAACTGGGTGATTATAAAGATGCTCTACAGGTGTCTCCGAAGGTGTTTGTTGGGTTGGCATAGATCAAGATTAGGATTTGTCACTCCGAGTATCGAAGAGGTATCTTTGGACCCTCTCGGTAATGCACATCATGATAAGCCTTGCAAGCAATGTGACTAATGAGTTAGCTACGGGATGATGTATTATGGAACGAGTAAAGAGACTTGCCAGTAACAAGATTGAACTAGGTATGAAGATACCGACGATCGAATCTCGGGCAAGTAACATATCGATGACAAAGGGAATGACGTATGTTGTCATTACGGTTTGACCGATAAAAGATCTTCGTAGAATATGTAGGAACCAATATGAGCATCCAGGTTCTGTTGTTGGTTATTGATCGGAGATATGTCTCGGTCATGTCTACATAGTTCTCGAACCCGTAGGGTCCGCACGCTTAACGTTCGATGATGATTTTTATTATGAGTTATGTGTTTTGGTGACCGAAGATTGTTCGGAGTCCCAGATGAGATCCCGGACATGATGAGGAGTCTCGAAATGGTCGAGAGGTAAAGATTGATATATTGGACGATAGTATTCGGACATCAGAATGGTTCCGGAGTGTTTCGGGTATTTTTCGGAGTACTGGGAGGTTACCGGAACCCCCCGGGGAAAGTAATGGGCCACTATGGGCCATAGGGGAGAGAGAGGGCAGCCCACAAGGGGTGGCGCCCCCCCCCCATGGGCAGTCCGAATTGGACGAGGGGAGGGGGCGCAGCCCCCCTTTCCTTCCCCCTCTCCCTCTCCTTCCCCCTTTCCACCTCCATGAGAAGGATTAAGAGGGGGGGCCAAATCCTACTAGGACTAGGAGTCCTAGTAGGACTCCCCCCACTTGGTGCGCCCCCTAGGGCCAGCCTCCTCCCCTCTCCTCCTTTATATACGGGGGCAGGGGGCACCCCAAAGCACATCAATTGTTCTTAGCCGTGTGCGGTGCCCCCCTCCACAGTTTACTCCTCCGGTCATATTGTCGTAGTGCTTAGGCGAAGCCCTGCGCGGATCACATCACCATCACCGTCACCACGCTGTCGTGCTGACGAAACTCTCCCTCGACACTTTGCTGGATCAAGAGTTCGAGGGACGTCATCGAGCTGAACGTGTGCAGAACTCGGAGGTGCTGTACGTTCGGTGCTTGATCGGTTGGATCGCGAAGACGTTCGAATACATCAACCGCGTTAAGCTAACGCTTCCGCTTTCGGTCTACGAGGGTATGTGGACACAATCTCCCCCACCCGTTGCTATGCATCTCCTAGATAGATCTTGCGTGAACATAGAATTTTTTTGAAATTGCATGCTACGTTTCCCAACAATGACCGGAGATAGCAAATTGCTCTACGATTTCATGGAAGCTATTCAACCATTTATGAGCATTGTGTTTGGTGGAGGATCAAAAGGACAGGTACTCGGGTTGGGCAAGGTGGCTATCACAAATGACATGTCTCTTGCAAATGTCATGCTTGTCCAATCCCTTAAATACCATTTGCTTTCTATTCGTCAATTGGCTTCTGTTGGTTATGATACACTATTTGGCCTAACTGATGTGAAAGTCTTTAAGAGATATACTCTCGAAGTGGCCTTTGTTGGATAGTTGGATGGCAACCTTTACACGGTTGATTTCTCGAAAGAGAGCACATTCCATGCAACTTGTCTAATGGCCAAGGCCGACAAGGGGTGGCTAGGGCATCGCTGGCTAGCCCATGTCGGCATGAGAAATCTTCAAGATCTCTTAAAGGGTAATCACATCCTTGGACTAACCAATGTCTCTTTTGAGAAAGATCGTGTGTGTAGTGCATGCATAGCTGGGAAGCAACATCAATCAAAGCACCCACCCAAGAATATTTTATCTACTTCAAGGCCTTTGGAGCTTCTTCATGTGGATCTTTTTGGACCTCCTTCATGGGATAGTCTTGGTGGGAAAAATTATGGACTTGTCATTGTTGATGATTACTCAAGATATACATTGGTGTTTTTCCTCAAGTCCAAGGACGAGACAAAGATCACCTTCATTGATTTTGCCAAGCAAGCACAATGCAAGTTTGACAAAGAAATCTTGGTAATAAGAAGTGATAATGGCTCCGAGTTCAAGAACTATACCTTGGAAGAATTTCTTAGTGATGAAGGGATTGAGCATCAATATTCCGCATCATACACTCATCAACAAAATGGTGTAGCCGAAAGGAAGAACCGTACACTTGTGGAGATGGCAAGGTCCATGTTGGATGAATACAAGTCGCCACATAGTTTTTGGGCCGAGGCTGTCAACACCGCATGCCATGCATCAAACCGGCTCTTCCTCCACACTATATTGGACAAGACTCCATATGAGCTCCTAACCAGGAACAAGCCAAATATCAAGTACTTTCGTGTATTTCGGTGCAAATGTTTCATCCTCAACAAAAGAGAACGGTTAGGAAAATTTCAATCCAAAAGAATTGAGGGCATATTTGTTGGTTATGGATCAAACTCGCACGCCTATAGAGTCTACAACAAATCCAATGGATGTGTTGTAGAAACTTGTGACGTGGTGTTTGATGAATTTAATGGCTCCCATGGGGAGCAAGTTGATCTAAGTGATGTAGGCAAAGAAGATCCTTCTCAAGATATTTTGACCATGGGTGTTGGTGCTCTTCTTCCAATGGAACAAGAACCTCATGATGATGAAGAACAAGATGGAAGTTTCACACATCATCAAACCATTTCAACTCCATACCACCACAAGCTCCTATTGTTCAACCGATGTCCGTTGTTCAAGTACAAGAAGAAGATCAAGTCCCTCACCATGATCATCTTCAAGAACAAAATCATCACCAAGGGCAAGAACAAGAAAGTGCAATCAATGATGATGAACCTCAACAAATGCAATATGAAGAAGAAGATCTTCCACCACACATTAATGATCCATATGTTGAGGATGTGGATGATGGACATGAAGTTGAACCTCGTGAAACCCTAACCTCGATCATGCCCTGAGTGGTCGGTCGTGTTGATGTTGATCAAATTCTTACCGGCATATCAGAAGGTAGAGTCACTCGCAAACAATTGACAAACTTTTGTGCTCACTTCTCGTTTGTCTCTAGTGTTGAGCCACTCAAGGTACAAGATGCGTTGATGGACAATGATTGGCTCGTTGCTATGCAAGAAGAGTTGAACAGTTTTGAACGCAACCAAGTGTGGTCATTAGTCAAGAGACCAACTACGGAACACAATGTCATTGGAACAAAATGGATTTTCAAGAACAAGCAAGATGAGAATGGTGTAATCATACACAACAAGGCAAGGTTAGTGGCACAAGGGTACTCACAAGTTGAAGGTTTGGACTATGGTGAGACCTTTGCTCCCGTTGCCCGTCTTGAATCTATTCGCATCTTACTTGCCTATGCTGCTTTCAATGGTTTTACATTACATCAAATGGATGTGAAGAGTGCTTTCCTTAACGGTCCTCTACAAGAAGAAGTATATGTATCACAACCACCTGGGTTCGTTGATCCCGATCACAAAGACTATGTGTATAAACTTCACAAGGCTTTGTATGGCCTCAAACAAGCACCTCGTGCTTGGTATGATCATCTTAAGAAGTTTCTACTCGATGATGGTTTTGTGAGAGGGGTGATCGATCCCACTCTTTTTACTAAGAGGGAAAAGGGTGATTTGATCTTATGCCAAATCTATGTAGACGACATCATTTTTGGTTCTCCTAACATTCATTTGTGCAAGAAGTTTGTGGCTTCCATGACCAAAAACTTTGAAATGTCACTCAATGCGGACTTGAAGTTCTTTCTTGGATTTCAAATTCAACAATTTCAAGAAGGAATTTTCTTATCTCAAACAAAATACCTCAAGGATTTTCTAGAGAAGTTTGACATGACAAATGCTAGCCCATGTTAGACACCCAACAAAAATTGTACTCACTGAAGACACAAACGGTATCCCTTTCAACCCATCTATTTACCGCTCTAAGATTGGTTCATTGCTTTATCTTTGTGCATCTAGACCAGACATCATGTTCAGTGTATGCATGTGTGCTACATTTCAAGCTTCCCCTAGGGAAAGTCATCATAAGGCAGTTAAGCATATTCTTAGATACCTTGTTCACACCCCAAAGTTGGGTTTATGGTACCCCAAGGATGCCAAGTTTGATCTCCTTGGGTACACGGATGCGGATTGGGCTGGAGACAAAGTGGGACGGAAGTCCACCTCCGGTGCATGTCAATTTCTTGGACGCTCCTTGGTAAGTTGGTCCTCAAAGAAGCAAAATTGTGTCGCCCTCTCCACCGCCGAAGCCGTACATTGCAACCGCTAGTTGTGCAACTCAATTACTATGGATGAGGCAAACTTTGAAGGATTACGGTATCACCTATAGACATGTGCCTCTTCTATGTGATAATGAAAGTGCCATCAGTATTGCTGAGAATCCCAAAGATCATCTTCGCACCAAGCACATTGATATTAGGTATCATTTCTTGAGAGATCATGTGGAAAAGGGTGACATTGATATTGCTCATGTTGGTACAGATATGCAACTTGCAGACATTTTCACCAAACCATTGGATGAAGCAAGGTTTTGTCAACTTAGGCGTGAACTTGGTATCTTGGAGCTTGACAACATTATGTGAAATCTAGTACCCATGCATGCATTTACTTCATGTCTTGTCTTGATGTAGGCATATGTTTAGGGGGAGACACTCAACTCATGAGTTGTCTCACCCTATATAATGCATATAAAGAACAAACACTCTCAAAGTTACCATGTTCCTTGAACTACGGTACTTTAAATGATGGAGTAGTGTTTTTGAGCCCAAGGACAATATCTTTGCGGCATCAAGACACACATACTCACACATGGTGGCCTTTGGCCACCAGCTCTCCCCGTAGGAGGGGTGCCCAATCATGCTTGGGGTCCATAACATGTGTGTCTAGTTGCTGATCATGTGGTATCTTCTATGTCTGATTGCACATATATTTTTTGTCATTTACCCATTCTTGTATTTTGGTTCATCTAGATACTTCTAAGCGCTGTCTGTTAAAACTTTTTGCCACCAGTCGTCCGACATTTCTCGGACGTCCGATGACTCACAGTTTCCGGTCGTCCGACACTGCTCGGATGTCCTGTCGCTGTGCAGAAATTGTGCACAAGTCCATTTCCTCCCCAGGCCTCGGATGTCCGAGGATCTCCGGTCATCCATCGCCTGGCACTTACATTAGTCCCCGGATGTCCGACCTTCGTCGGTCGTCCGATGAAATCTGTGGCCCTTATAAATTTTGGGGATGGGCCTAACCGGGCTGTTGCCCTATCTTCTCCCCTCCCCACCCCGCGTCTCTGTCCGCTGCCGCACCGCCAGGGGGTCGATCTCGCTCGCCGTCACCGGGGGAGCCGCATCGCCGCGCCTCCTGCCTGCTCTCCGTCGCCCCCTCCTTCCTCGTGCGGATTTGGTACCTTCCTGTACATTCCTCTGCTCTCTCGCGTCGTTCATCTCAGTGCGGTTTGTGATCCCCTTGTGCTCTCTTGGATAATCTCATAGGGGTGGTTCCCTCGATGCCAAGGATGAAACACACTGCTCACAAGAGTACCCGAGGTGTCTCCGCTCGTGCCTCTCGTCGCGGTGGGTCTGATGACTCGCAAGAGCATCAACGTCCATGCAAGCGTGCTGGGAAATGTCCTGTGGTCAAGGACACTTCTTCTGATGGATCTGACTATGAAGAGGAGTTGCAATATGAAGAGCGCGCTGAGTATGTGGCTGTTCCAATCCGTCCTTCAGGTTCTAGGAGGGCCACCTACACGCCTACTCCTCCTCCGGTTCAGCCAAATGCGGATGGTCTTCGCATATCTCTTGAGGCTCCTCAACTTCATGGGCGTGTCCTCAAGGATTTCACCAAAGTGCCCAAGCCTACATATCTTAAGTTCCTTCACGATGTTGATCAATTCGAGGTGGTTCAAGACTCTCTGGATCAACGTTTCCGCACAAATGTTCAGCCAGACACCTACACCTCCGTGGTTCTCCCAAAGGGACTCTCTCTGCACCATTTTATTGGCTTGCAGCACGTTCGGGCTCACCCCGTGAAGTACTCGGGTGCTATTGAACTCATTGAGTCATCCAATCTTGCTGCTCCATTTGCATTTCAGCACGACTTTAACAATGCCGCTATCCATCAATTTTATGCCACATGCTTCTTTGGTCCTGACAAGACCGTCACCTGGATGACCTCTGACACCGAGCTCACTGCCACTTATGCTCAGTTTGTCGCTGCTCTTGGCTTTCCTGACACTGGATTCAAGATCCATAAGGATGACCCCAACCAGAAACCCAAAGCCGTTGAGGCTTGTGGCTATCTTCTTAAGGAACTGGATGATCTTACTGAGGAGGTTAAGATGAAGGATCTGAATCAAGTTTCTATTTGGAGATCTCCTTTCTACATCATTTACCAATGTGTCATCCGCACCATCTATCCCAAGATGGGTGACAAGGGATCTTGCAACAGTTATTGCATTGATCTTATGTCTCGCCTCTATGAGTCTCCCAAAGGAAACATAAATGTTCCTCATTTTCTATGGCATGAAATCCATCTTGCTAGCTTTCAGTATAAGCGTGCCTTCCCTCATGCTCCATCCATTCAGGCTCTCATTGAGAGTGTTGCTCCATTCTCTCTTGAACGGACTCATGTGCATGAGAAGTGGACTATTCCTCCTCACATGGCTGACGATTGGGCTCCCAAGGGTTCCTCCAAGTCTGCCCCCTCTCGTAGGTCGGCTGCTAGGTCTCATCCTACTACTTCCAACTCTGCTTCCTTTGGGCGTTTTGCTCGTTTTCTCAGAAAGGCTCACTCTGCCATGATGAAGGCGTTCACCTTCAACTGCACACAAAACCATGATGTAGTCACTTGCATGATCACCTCCAAGAATGCCTTGAAGTCTCGGCTGCGTGACTCTGGGGCTACCGATGTTAGTGACGATGAGCGTCTTCCGGCGGCCCCTCCTTCAGATTTTGGCTTCTCTTCAGGGCCAGAGTGGGCTGATTTTTTCGACGAGGCGGGTGGAAGTGGAGCTCATAGCGATGATGATGATGATCTGTGACGTTCAGGGTGGTCCTCTCTGCCCCTTTTTTTGGGTACTTAATGCCAAGGGGGAGTACTTGTAGTGTTCTATCTATGTTAAGATTTGTCTTATGTTGAACCATTATGCTTTGAATGGGTGTATGACTTTATTTATGTCTTTATGTATGAGGAGATAAGATATTATGCTTTGAGTGGGTGTATGACTTTATCTATGTCTTGATGTATGAGGAGATATTATGATATTATGATCTTATTACTCTCATGTTCATAATGATTATCACTGTGAGGGGGAGCTCTTTATTGTTGTGCATAAATGCCTTGAAATGCTCTTCGACAAATCTGTCTTAAGCATAGAACAACCTTATTTTTTTTGTACTATGTGTATATTGTCATCAACTACCAAAAAGGGGGAGATTGAAAGTGCAATCATGCCCTTAATCATATTTTGATGTTGATGACAATATACTCATAGGGGACTAACAAAGTTTGTCAAGTATATCTCAGGTTTATTAGTCCCCTCGGGATCATGTGTGTGGATTATGACTACGGAAAACTTATCTTCCTCAACAACGAAGAAACAAGTCTACTGGTTTAGGCCCTTTATGTTTATTCTTGAGTATAGGGATCCCGCTCTATTAAGAGGGGAACATGGGGTCTCGCAAAAGTCTTGCTAAAATGAACTTCTTTAAAACAATCTTCTGTACACTGTCTCTATCGGACGACCGACACATGTCGGATGGCCGGTACCCACCGGGCGTCCGGTACTTCCTATACAGAGCCAAATCGTCGGATTTCCGGTGTCTACCGGACGTCCGACATTTCTTTACAGAGTGAAAACCTCGGATTTTCGGTATCCACCGGACGTCCGGTAGTTCTTTGACAGAGCCAAAACGTCGGATGTCCGGTATCCATCGGATGTCTGGTACCTTCTCTACCAAGCCAAAACGTCGGACGCCCGGTATCTGCCGAAGCCTCGGATGTCCGGTGAGTCTCGGACGTCCGACATCTACTGCTCCCAAGTGGCTCCAACGGCCACTTATTGAGGGATATTATAAATACCTCTCACCTATCCCATGAGAGATTTGACCATTCACTTTATACATCCTCAAGAACACTCTTCACTCTCTCTCTCACACTCACACTCCTACACCAAATCTTAGATCCCTAAGGGATTTGAGAGCATTTGAGAGAAGTTGTCCACTCAAGTGATAGATCCACTCCTTCCCCCTCTTTGCACCAAAGGAATTTGTGATTTGAGAAAGTCTTGAGCTTTTCCCCATCGTTCTTGTTACTCTTGGAGGTCGGAGACTCCTAGGCGGTAGGAGTCATTCGGAGAGGAATCGACCATTATGATTACACCCGGAAAGTTTGTGATGGTTTGGTGACCACCCCAAGGTCTACCACTAGTGGTTGAGAAATG
This sequence comes from Thinopyrum elongatum, assembly GCA_011799875.1. Lineage (NCBI taxonomy): Eukaryota > Viridiplantae > Streptophyta > Magnoliopsida > Poales > Poaceae > Thinopyrum > Thinopyrum elongatum. The sequence continues at coordinate 53,957,618 of CM022298.1, forward strand.
CCTTCATGGTGTTGTCTCAAAGGGAGAATAGGGTGAGCCTTCGTGGCGTTGGTGTGCCTTCGTGGTAACATCCACCTCTCTAATGGTGACGTAGCTTCCCTCCAAGGAAGTGAACATCGGCATACATCCTTGTCTCTCGGAGTTGCGGTTATTCCTAACCCTAACTTCCTACTTGTGGTTACTTGTCTCTTAGTCTTTACTTATATCATATTGTGCTTGCTTACTCACATACTTGTGTTCTTGTTTACCTTGCTTAGCTCTTAGCATCATACTTGCAATTGTTAGGCTCATTTTCATATTCCGCATTATTGCCTAAAATTGCTAAGTAACAATTAAAATTTGTAATTGTACCTATTCACCCCCCTCTCTTGGTCCATCTCGATCCTTTCAGCAAAGAAGCCTCATACTGAAGATCAGCACCCGTGGCCGGCGAGTCCTCGCGCCGGCGCTTGCTTCCGGACAGAGCCTCGCTCGAGGAGCCCCTGGACTTATCCATGGCGAGGTCCTCCGCGAACGAGAGAAGGAGTAGAGGAGGAGGAGTAGATCTGAGAAAGCGGCAGATGGGGGCGCGGTGTTTGCGAAGATCAGCGGCGGAAGCCGGAAACCCTAGAAATGGGGAAGCGGATCCCTTCCTCACCCATATATAGCCCGAGCGAGCAACGCCCAAGTGGGCCGAGCAGGCCGCACGGGCCAAAGGGAGGGAAGGAGGAGCAGTGGCCACCACTAGCTGTCCATGTCCCACGGGAGGGAGGGGAAAAACAGACATCGAAGAATGGGAGGGGGCCACGGGCCACCCACCCGCGACCGGCCCACGAGACACAAGGCCCAACAGTCCCCGGGGCCCACTAGCCGCCGAGGACAGAGACAGATCTAGGGTTTGCGCCGCCACCGAACCCCCATCCCCCGACGAACCAGACGACGCCGGCGGCAGCGCCACGAACAGGGGAGATGGGGGAGGCGTGGCCCCGCGCGAACCAGGAGAGCACATTGTGGCGGCGCCCGATCCTTCCGCAGATGGCAACGCGCCAAGGATCCCGTTGGCCGGAGACGGAGAGGGAAACTTACCAGATCTACGCCGCCGGCGAGACACACGATGCCAGCCCGAGACGTCCACCGACGACGCCACCAGCCTGCCCCTGCCACCAGGGGCAAACTTCCTGGAACGGAGCACCACCTTGGATGCCGCCGCTGGCCCCGGTGAAGCCAGGGCAGGAGCGGCCTCCGAATCGGAGGAGTCCACATCGCCGTCGAGCGCCCAAAAACGAGAACCAAAGAACGATAGCGAGGTCGCCGGCTGCCGCGGCGACGCCGGAGCGAAGCCAGAAGGCGCCGCACTAGATGGGGAAGGGGGGCGACGAGTAGGAGGAGCACGCCGGAGGGAAACCACCAGGGATCGAGGCCGCACGGGGAGGGGAGGGGCATGGGTGGGAGAGGGGGGGAGCCATCCTCCTCGAGATCTCCTTTCCTTTTCTCTCTTTGTTTTGACAGAAGAAGATCTGAAATCTTGGCATCGTTGTGCATCAAAGTACACTTCATAAGTACTCCTAATTAATACGGCAATACCACAGGGTATAGTTGTACTGTGCTCTGCGCTCTTGGAAGCTGAGACCGTCTAACAGTTTGGAATTTTTGTTCCATCACCAGTAGGCACAGCAGCAGCAATGTACTCGTTGAGGGCGACTCGTGCGGCATCCTAAACCCAGCAGCCAAGGGCGCACACTCCGTCCTTCCCTCCCTCCGCCGCCCCCGGGGGACACCGCCGGTCTAAGCCCGGGGGCCGACGGCTGTGGCGGAGGACATCGCCTCTCTCCCGCGGCTCTAGGGTTGTGCGGGGCCCCGAAACATGTGGAGGCGTGCCCGATCCGATCGGCAACGGTGATGGCTGTGGCGTGGCGGCGTCAGAGGCGGCGCAGGCTGCGGGCGCGGCGTCCAACCCTGTTTGGGCGGCGGAGGTCGGCGACAGCGGCGGCGCGCCATCTGCCTTTGGATCTGCGTCGGCGGCATCGAGGGCCTGGTGGTCGCGTCGGCGGCACCTTCGGTCAGATCTGTTCTGACCGATGCACCTGGCGGTGGTGGTCATCTCTTCCGTCAGAGGTGGTCGACCTGCGTTGGGTGAGACATATGCTTATCAGCAGGGCGTCCACAGCCACAAAGCGGCACAGGTGCCCTCGCTCGATTCCTGGCAGCTTCGGCGCCGGTGGCATAGCTGCCGGATCGAAGGGACATCGCGCTGCAGCGGGATGATTCGCCGTACAGCGCTGGCTGCATTGGCCGTGGCGAGCACATATTGTAGCCAACAGGGCCAGAAGAGAGCTCGGCCAAGGCGGCAGAGTCCTAAACTTTCGACACGCCCCGCCGATGTGGGCTTGCACGCGGGGCTCGTGCCGATTCGACAAGCTCCGGTGGGTCCATTGTCACCAAAGCAACTGACTAAGAGGGAGTAGAATTTTGTGGAGAATGGAAGTGAATGTATTCACTTGTATAGCGAGCTACTATACAAACGGTTTTTAACCCCTTTCCGCGAAGGCATTTTAAACCGTCGCCTAGTGAGTGTGGGCGATAGGAGGGTCGTTCCCACACGACCCAGAAACCGTCGGGGATAGGGAGTAGGAATGCATATGTTTTCTAGAACAAAGCATATGTTATGCCCGCACCTATCCCAAACGCGATTCTTCACACAACTGTTTGGGATATATCTAATATCCCAAACGCTCCATCATTGCTACTTGTGTGTGCTGGCATTACCATCGCAGTCAGTATTCTGTGGTACTTGCGTTTACGATGCACGGCCCAACACAAACAGTTCACGATTATAGAACGTGTATGATAAGCAGACAATCACACACATTCCACTGCTGGATCCACTTTCACTGCTGGATCCCCACTCTTTGCGCCTTCTGGTTGCTTAGGCTGCTACGAAAACGATTCAGTGGCACTGGATGTAGGGGTTGCTGTAGTCCCATGCACGCCATCTGGTTTCTTAGGCTGCTGTGGAGAAGATTTGGTGGCAGTGGCTGTAGCGGTTGCTGTAGTCCCATGCTTAGGCTACTGCGGAAACAATTCAGTGGCATCACACATGCCTGCAGTGAGAGCTCCTGATACATTGAAAGTGACATCTGCCACTTCATCTTTGGCCTCACCCTCCTGAATCTAGCTTTGAATTCCTCGGACAACATTAGGCCCATGCGTTTGCAATACATGGCCTGCAACACCCTCCCAAATGAGCTCAATGCGGAATTAAGTTCTGTAGCATGGAGATCTTTGTGCTTGTTGTATATGTCACGCAGATGTGAGGGCAGCTGCAATGCATAGAAAGAAAAAGAAAAAGAGAGCAGGAAAAGGAACATTAGTTGTTAGGTAAGTAGTTTTGACATGGCAGTCAAGCAAGATACAAAAAAAGAGCCGGTTATATGGCTCTCACCTCTAACTCCTCGAATGTAGGCAATGTGTGGAGCCACTCCTCCAAAGAGCCGCACACATCATCACCGCCCTCCATCCTATCCGGAGGTGCCTTGTGCACATTCTCTGCTCTGCCATCAGTACCTTCCATGCCACCCTTAGATGGTTCTCGAGAGCCCATATCGGCTCCCCCTTGTGGATTGGCTTGTGTGTGGGAGCTCTCAGGCACATCCAGAGCGGGTGTTGCGGCCGCAACAGATCCACCTTGGTTGTTTATTTCCGGCGGCTCCTCTGTGACACTGCCTTGGATTGACCTTTGGGCAAGCTGATCTACATATGAAAAAAACTTGGATGTTGCATATGGTGTACTGGAGCTGAACTGCATTTGACAAATGGAACAAGAATTCAGAAATTTGCAAAAAAAGGTCATGTGTCCAATTTGAAAAAAGGATACTTACAGGGCGCTTCCCAAAGCCATCGTCTAGGGTGTCGACTGCAACAACATCGGTGAAGTCCATTTCATGAACAAAACAAGCTCGTGGCAGCGAGTAGTCGTGGTATGATCAACTATATATGCACCCTCTTGGAATGTCGAGGTGTTCCATGTAAATTACCTGCAAAGACACAAACAAAAATAAAAAGAAACATGAGCGCCTGTAAAAGTTTGCTGTCCCGGAAAAGAAGAGGGAATTGTCATGGGAATGATGGGTTGTACCGGAAGCATTGGTAGACAGCCGCCAATCAGGAATTTCCCTTTACCTTCATACCTCTTATCCTGGTACTTTTTAACTTCCTTCATCACATCGGACATAATATGCTCGTCCCATTCGAACTCATGGACAACACTCATGTCTCCTAAGGTGTGGAGATATTCAAGACGCACCATGTTTCCTGTCCCGGGAGCTAGGACCAATGATAGGCAGAGTAAAACCCATGACCTACCAATGGTCTCCTCATCGTCATCATCCGCTTTTGATAGAACAGCTACTGTGGTGGCTATTGGAGCCCTATCGCCATCCAAATACATATCCCGAAAATCCGATTTGCCCCTTTTGCCGAATTCTAGCGGCCTGCTACCAGATGGGACATTGAAAATCTTCTTAACCATGTCTTTTGTGAAGTGTATTTTCTTGCGATCATTAATCCTACGTAGAGACATAAAAAAAAGAAATCAATAGATATGTTGCAAAAAAAAGAGAAAAGTGCTATCCAACAGACTGAAACAGAAAAAAGACATGCTTAAAAAGAAGATGCTCAAAAGAAACATACTTGAGCAGACGCTCCTTGGGGTCGATACTCATAACTACGAAATCCAGAAGCCCTTCTGGCGGAGGAGGCACAGGAGATATGCGCAACAAATCCCCAAAGCTAGACTTGCTTAGTACATCTCTTTTCTTCCCTTGGATGGAATTGCCTATGTCGCGCAGCCGCTTTGCTGGCCATCGGGTTTGGTAGATGGCCATGCTGCGAAACAAAAACAAAAGTAAGTTGAGCTTTGAAGCTATGAAGTTATGAAGCTACAGGAAACACATTTACAAGAATCAGAAAAATAAAAAACAAATGAGCTGCAGGAAACACAAGTGCAAAAAATTTCAGGAAAAAAACCATGAGCTCCAGGAAAACCAACTACTGACTTCATTCGTGCAACTCCCATAGCTTGTGCATCCATTTTAACTGTAAAAGCAAAATGGACAGGAAACACCAGCAACCTCTCACAAGTCTCACCATCTTCATTTGAATTATAATGAAATCAATTATAGCTCTCGCAACATTTACCCCCTTCATTTGAACTATAATTTAGAGACATTACAACCGAGCACTTTTCCAGCCCTCTCAGGCTATTATCATCTCAACCTTCGGATTTGCAGTTCTAGGCGTTTTGGGCCGTTGGATGCACCTTCCACCCCTCGCTGGGAGCGCTAAACGGACTGGGCCGATCGATGCTCCCGCAACAAAATCAGCGATCTGCTGTTGTTTGGGCCTGCTGGGCCGATGCTCCCACCACATACGCATGCATCACAGCTAGGCGAAGCAGCAGGTACCCTCGCCTCCACTCCCTGACCTCTCGTCTCTCTCTCGTCTGTCGTCTGGGATGTTGTGGAACGACGCTTCATCTTTCGCCCAGCCGCCGCCATCCTCCTTTTCACGTTTTACCCTCAAGATGCAACAGGAAGGGGCCGCACTCTCAGATCGGTCGCGGCGCAACACCATTGAGGTCCGAGTGCCTGACCCAGATTTGTTCCTACGTCATGCAGGTCGCGCCGCCGCCAGATCCAACCTCGCTTGAACACCCGGGTAGAGGTATGTTTAGCACCTCCTGGCAGCCCTAAACCGAGCTGGTTCTTGTGAATCCACGATGCAAGGAGCTCATCCAGGCGGTTCAGAGGGGCTGGCATGGAGACGAAGGGAAGGATGCCTTCTCAGGGTGACCACGGCGAGGTTCCAGTAGGTCCATGGTGAGATCTCTGTAATCAGTGTTATGTACCATGAAGCTTTCGTGGACTTAATTTTGAGGTTCGATCACCCTTTATTCCATGGTACCTGTTTAAACAGTTCAACAGATTGTTGATTTGGTTTTTGTTCTGTACGGAGAAGATTTCATCTATCGATTATATAATATCAGCCCTTCTCGCCTCGCCGGCCTGGAGATGCAGTTGGTCGTATGACTTGGGCAAGAAGGTCTCGCGTCGCATGGTGGGGCGACACCATGGTGCCGTGATATGAGCAGCAAACCATCGCTGTCGATTGAAGTCCAGTAGCCCGATATTCAGGAAGAAAGTCAATGTCGCTAAAGGACTTCAATAGCGCGTGATGCGCGCCACTTGGGGAGGTGGATAATTGCAGGTCAGTTTCCATGCCGATGTGTGATGTTTCGCGTCCATATAGTCTCCTTGTTCCGGCTGTTCCATCCCCACCCCTGTCGCGGCTTCATCCCCACCCGGGTCATTCTCCATCGAATTTGGACTACATCTTGGGTTGATTTTGTTTCTTCTACTCCCAACTGAACATAGGTGCTCTTATTTGACAGATTGGTGAGCTATGGAGAGGCAACGGCCAAGGCGGGCGTGAAGTCACAACGGTTGTGGCGGTGGCGACTTGCCAAATGGAGCTTAGAAGAGGATATGACGATTAAGTGGGCCTTAGGCGATGGCAACGACGGCTGCTCCTGCGCGAGGATCTCCTGCACAACCCATGTTGCCTACTCGCTGCAGGTCCTATCTTCATTTCAACCTGCAGATCCATCAATGCGGAATTCGCATCCTGCTCCCATTCCCTGATTTCCTGTAACTGCTCCAATTCTATAACTGATAGGACTGATGTGTCTTGTCCAGAATTGTTGCTATGGTTTAGATTCGAGAGCAAACGTTAGGTAGGAGATTAGCACAGTACGAACATACGTCTACCTCTTTTTTTTCTGATTATCTATCGAGAGAGTATCATTGTTAGTGCATAAAAAATGTTTGAAGGTTGTTCCTGGTTCTTGCAAAAATTTGTGTAATTGTTTCACATCTGAAGATTCATCCCATGTAACTTCCAGGTTACACCTTCCCAGTCTTCTACTGCTTTCAAATTAGCTCAAGAGAAGGTGAAGTTATTTAGATCTGGTAGCAACAGTGGATTGCATGTATAAATTATATGATGCATTATCATTTTGAGGAAGACGTACAATATTGACATCATGTTGCAAGGCGGCACATATTCTGTTTCCGATCAACATGCTATTAGGTGATATTATTCCTTCTGCTTAGTTATTTCAACACTTATACCTTGATGATGTGCTTAGTACTAATCAGACGAAAAGAGCTTGCTAACTTATATAGGAAAATAAGCTAAATTGCATGATGTACTTTTTGCTGAAGAGTTATGTGATACAACTAAAAAGAAGTGAAAAATAAGCACTGCTCTGCAATTAAATTCTAAATACTGAAAATGCAGAAATTCATGTATGTATATGGGTTCACTAGCTAGCGAAGGAGAGAAGCTAATTAGAGTTATTATTTTAAGATAGTTCAATGAAACATCATCATTATTTGTTACGTACAAAGATTTTGCATGTCGGCAGATCGTTTTGAATCTAAATAATTTCCCTAACACTGGAGTTGTGCCACTATACTGTTCAAATGTTCTTGAATATTTTTACCATTCGTTTTCAGGGCACAACAACAAAAACACTTTTTTTTACTACTAACAAAGAAGTTGGTTTAATAAAATTTTAATTTTATACTTGGTGCGTCTGCATATACATTTATGAAAGTGACTATCATTTTATTGCCAAAATAGACGGGCGCGGCAACGCGCGCCACTATGGTCTAGTGAACTTCAAAAATGCTACACCAGCAAGCTCTCACAACTCTCAGCATTTCATAGACAGTTGCGGAAAAAACACAATGAAAAACTCAAAGCAAAAATGCAACAATACTGGATGAAAACACATCTGCAGAACCTTATTTACAGCAAATTATGGTTCTGTCAAATCTGAAACATAATCTATGATGCTACACGCAATCCAGTACTACAAAAATTCACATAAACATGGAGGTATACAGGGCGAAATCAACTAAATAAATCAGACATTGCTATGGCCTACACAGAATTTTGCTATGAAGAGAGATAAGTAAGTTCAGCAATGTTATGAGTTGCATAAAAATTCAGAAACTCTGCAACCCCAGCAAAACTTATGAGCTACTGCTACGCCGGCGACCACCTGTCTCCGACTACGCCGGCGACCACCTGTCTCCGACTACGCCGGCGACCACCTCTTCCTACTACACCGGCGACCTCCTCCTCCTAGTACAAAACTACCACCCCTCTCCTCCTACAACAGCAGCAGAGCACCACCATCCGTATCAGGGAGCACAATGGACGAAACATTGCGGCGCAGCAAAAAACGCCGCCACGACGGCGCACCACCACCACCGCCCACCACCGCAACGGGAGCACAAAACCGCCGCCGTCTCTACCACCTCATCCCTCGATGTCATGGCGGCCAAAAATGGGGGGAAGGAGGAGAAATCACCGGGATCCGAGAGGAGATCCGTACCTGCTTGGGTATTGTCGGCGGCCGCCGCTGCTCTCGCAGACGTCGTCGGCGTCACGGCGTTGTCGTCGTCGCCGCCCTCCCAGATCCAGTCGTCGACGCCCTCCCAGCCCCGCGAGCACATGCTGCTGCTTCCAGTTGCAGGGACGTTTTCCTGAAACAACGGGTATGTTTCAGGAAATGGTCGCGGCAAGCTGGCTCTGTTTCAGAAAACGGACGAGCGTGACGTGGAAGCGGGGACGCTCTCGTCCATCCTATCAACAGACGATTCGACGGACGCGGAGCCGGCGGACGCGGCGCGCGTGATCGGTCGGGTGAACGTAAGCTTTTCCGATTAAAAAAACATCTTCAATTCCTTGGGTGCTGATGAGTCTTTTTTTTTTGCGATGGGGTTGCTGATGAGTTTGCAAGGGTGCAGGGGCGCGTGAGAGTTTTTGCAATGTGGGGACAGCGGCCGCACACGCTTCAGTGGACCCACTTATCAGAGTAGTACTCCGGGCTAGGGTTTTCGTTTCCGCTTGGGCCTGCCGGGCGCCGCCGCTGATCCCGTCTCCACTCTCCTCGACTCCACCAAAACCACCTCGCCGATGCTCCTCCGTTCTGGGCGGCGCCTGGCCGCCCAGGAAGAAGCGGCCCCGCCGAGGAGGAGAAGCAGGGCAAGGTCGGACTGGCTTGCCGGCTTCCCCGATGAGATCCTGCAGCAGGAGATCCTGGTCCGCCTCCCGGCCAAGTCCGTGCTCCGCTGCCGTGCCGTCTGCCGGTCCTGGCGCAGCCTCGCGTCCGACCCGGCCTTCCTCCTCGACCACCACCGCCGCCAGCCGGCGCTTCCCCTGATTAGGTCCTGCCGGATCTCCGACTCCGGCCGCGGCATCGAATCCCGCCTCAAGGCCATCCACCTCCGGTCCGCGAAGCTCGGCCCCGCTTTCCAGTTCCCATTCCGCGGCTCTTTCAGCGTCGTCGCGTCCTGCGACGGCCTCTTCGTCGTTGGCAACTACATCATCTGCAATCCGGCCACGCGCGAGTGGGCTGCCCTCCGGCAGGACGCCAAGCCCATAGGAAATATCTTCGCCCTCTTCCGGCACCAACCTTCAGGGGAGTTCCGTGTGATGTACTGGAAAAATAACTCTATAGAGTTGATCTGTCGGCAGGAGTATTACATCCTCACCGTGGGAACCAACAATTCATGGCGCGTCAATTGTCCGTCAACGGAGGTTTTGGCCGAGGAACCGTCCATCTTGGGCGCGCCGGTCCTTCTCAATGGCAGCCTGCACATACACTGGAGGAGACGGTCAGGTGTCCGCTACCACTGGATACGGGTGTTTGACACAGTGGCAGAGACGTCGCGGCAAATGAGGCCGCCGCCTGTGAACCCCCGCCATGTTATGCACTTGCTTGACCTGGGTGGCAAGCTTGCTGCGTCCACCAGCAAGGATGGCATGACTGGGATGTCCATCTTTGTGCTTCAGGACCCTGAGCATGATGTTTGGGCATTCCAGTACCGGATCAACCTGCCGGTGATGGAAATCAGGCGCTTCCAGGAGCAAGGTGATTGGTGGGCAAAGGTTGTCTCCGAGGAGGGGGACGTGCTTGTCAGCTGCTATGGCCATCTCCTGCAATGTGACAAGAAGGGTAATTTGGTAGCTAAATTCAAGTATGATGATGACATGCCGGTGGTCATTCCTCACAGGTTCAAAGAGAGTCTTATCCAGCATACATTTTTCCAAAAGACAAAGAGCAAGAATTGATTCGTACCCGCTCCTGGATATCTGATTTCGCGCCATGTTAAATCTAAGTAAGTTTTTTATGCTACTTCTAAATTATAACTAGCACGGTGTCCATGCAATTGTGCGGGAAACACCTTTAATCATCTTTAATTTATTATTTATGCATTATCATGTTATTTATAAGAACACAATCTCAGAAATGAATATGCATGCCACTCATATTTGCTATTTGATTATTAGATCGGTACATAGAATTAAAGCTGAGATTAAATGCTACCTGATGTAGTTGGGAAGACTCTTTTATGTGTAATTATTACGCAAAATTAGTCTTTGGATCGTTAAGTGGTTGGTCATTTGCACATGATATTGATATATTAATATGCATAACTAATAGAGCCCACAATTTTCTGAATATGTTATAGAGCGGGGCTGGATGGTCATCTGTATTGAACCTACATTCTTTCTGCGTGTATGATATCAGACCACTGCACAGAAATAGAGTTCAGAATAGGAGCCTGCCGATTGTTTATACGTGATATATATATATATATATATATTGGATCAGTACACGTAGATAAAGATTGCACTACCGGGTCAATTGTTGGTTTGCGTATTACGCGATTCATCATCGTACGTGTGATACTATATATCAATATGCAGAGTCAAGGTACATATCATGGGTTGTTGGACTTAAACCTCAATTATGTATTGAATGAGTATAAAGTTACAAATATTACGAGTATCAGCCAATAATATTTAAGGTCTAAAAGGTTGATTATCTGATCATGTTAATTACAGTTATGGCAATCCACCATTTGGGGTTTATCATAATAAGGACCTACCAGATCAGATGTCTAAGGATCTTTAGGTGTAGTTACAGAATTTATCGGTCATGACCTACTTTGGTATAGTTATGAAGATTTATCAGCTATGTTCAAGGGCACTTATTGATGATCCATTGGTTATGATATGTGTGGTTACAATTATGACAATCTATTGGTGTGATTTTAGGTAATCTATTAGGTACTATAATGATGACTATCGACTACCCTAACTTTATAAAAACCCTAAGCACAATATACTCAATAATTAGTTTGTAGTGTGTTTTGACTGAGTTATTATCTTTATTCGTTAGTAGCACAATTTGAACTGATGTCATTGTGTTGCTAACAAATAATAACTTTTTGTGTGTATTTATGAAGGTCTATGGGTTTCCCTGAAAAAAAAACGGTCTTTCGGTTGTAAGCTTATAAATATTTATTATTTTGATTTATCAATTGGTGAGGGAGTCCGAACACGTCGACCAGATGGATCTTAATTATTACTAAGAATTTTGTTTTTTCTTTTTCATGCAAGAGCTTTCTGTGGTATCATTCACTCTTTTAGTGAGATTTATAGCTGTCATCTAATTATAGAAGCAGCCAATAGTGGGCAGCCATTCACGTGGGACGAAACCTGCTGGACCATTACAACAATAAAGTCGATTTATTGCAACTTTCTTGCTTAGCAATATTGGAAATATCAAAACTTTGAAATTGACTTTGGATTTTCATCAACTCATTATAGATAATGGATACTATCTGTTCATTTTGTATCTTCTGATTTTGATCGTACCGCTGAGGTCTACCTATCCCCATATTCACTGATTCATATCAGCCAGAAAATTGATACATTCAGTTTATGTTGTTGCGAACTCATAAATTTTTTTTTATGGAAGACACGCATCTGTTTGTGATTACAGACACATCTACATTTTATTCATATAAACAGATGATTATATCTTTTGTGTTTTGCACATTCAGAATTTCTGTCAGTTACTTTGCCATTCATGATGTATGAAGCTAACCTTAGCTTTGAAGCTTTCACTGAATTGTTATGTGGGAACACTTGGATCACCGGGTGCACTATTATATAGTTATAAACAAGGTGGTTGTTCCGTCCAGACTCTATGCTGCAAGTAATTTGCAAGACTGACAAATTCGATGGATTAATTCCGTTATCATTAATCTGAGCCTCTTGTGGGTTGATGCCTCTTTTGTTTCAACTCCTTAATTGCAGATAGACCAATAAAGGAAATAAAGGGTTACGAATAGGAAATAGTACCGCAACCTGTGTCCCACTCCTACTGTTCAGCTGTTTGTTTTAGGGCGGGCAGCAGTGTGAGCTCTTATTCGAGCCGGCTATTCAATCCCACTATTGAGATGCTCAGTTGACTATTTTATTGATATTTGAATGTTGGGTTAGTGTTATGCAAAAAATATATTTATTTCGGTTGTTTACAATTGGTGCTACAACCTCAGTGAGATATCCTCCCACTGTATGAATATCTTGCTTTAAGCTTACCCCTGCATAGACCTAAACTGTCCATGGATATAAATTTGACTTCAAGGCTCTTAAGCTTCAACACATTCATCTTGTTTAACTTAGTGAACCTGATTCTTACTCTGGCTCTATTTTGCTTCTTTCAGGCGATGCTGGAGTACCTCAATTGGTGCACATATGTCTAGGAGATGAGAAGGTTGATCTGTATGTTCACCTGCCCCAACTTGCTTGGGACAAAAGGCTTTGTTGTTGTTGTTGTTGTCGCTGTCGTTGTTGTTGTTGTCTTTTTTGTTGTTGTTGTCGTCGTCATCGTCGTGGTGGTTGTCGTTGTGGTTGTCGTCGTCGTTGTTGTTGTTGTCGTTGTCGTTGTTGTTGTCGTCGTCGTTGTTGTTGTTGTTCACCTTTCCTGTTTATCAACTCATGTGAAAGGTCGAGGCACTGGCGATGTTGGAGTACTTCAATTGCTGCTCCTATGTTTAGGTGTCCTCTGCTACAGTTATTTTCAACTGTCCTGTTCGCCTAGCGCAACTTGCCTGGGACAAAATGTTTTGTTGTTGTTCACCTCTCCTGTTTATCAACTTATGTTAAAGGTTTAGGCGCTGCCATGCTATGATCCTCTTTTGCCATATATGTGTTATGTGTTTTTTTATCAGCCTATGTTACTAGGATTCTGGTGTATGTGGCCTCAAGTGAAAAGTTGAAACGTCGTGGTACGGGTGGGGGGCTTCTTAGCAGATTCAAACCACACAAGTAATTGGTGGTGATTTAGATAGAAATAAAAAAAATGGTTTAGGGCAGAACAAGAGAGGGATACAAGCAAAGACAGGACTACCGGTTCCAAAACGAAAAGGACAGTAGTAGGTCTCTGTTCTGTGAGATTTCTGTGAGATGGACATGCTTGTCTTGTACTACTGTTGGGTCCAACTCCTCTTGCCTGCATGCAGTACACTAGCGGCGATAGTCCTACGCTGAGTAGTCAGGATTGATTATTGTAGAATTCTGGATGCAAGGTAGACCAAGTTGGCAGGACAGTAGCTAAAACTGCATCCTTCCTCCCCTGAATTGAAAATTGTAGGTTAGGATCATGGTTCTAGATAGCGCGTTTAGAAGAGGTCCTGCGCTAAGGGTCTTTGTTTCAAACACATGAACACACATTTTAAATAGCGCGCTATAGCGTTTAGAAAAGGTACGCCGCTAAGGCGCGCTATTTAAAAATTCTTTCATAAATTACCCCAACAAATACACAGCACATCAGTCTCCTCGTTCACTCCAGACAAGTCAGTCCCTTGGAGTCCTCGAAAATGGCGTAGGAGCCTTTATAACTGCATTCTTCCACCAGTACAACACCATGGCAACCTGCACTGGGAAATGGGACGGTCCTATGGGTTTACCGACACCGTCCGCTGCGACAGCATTGGTTTTTGACATGGTGGCAGAGACATTCCGGTGGATGCAACGCCCCGCACTGCTAGGTCCTTCGGCGTGGCTGCTAGAGATGGACGGCGCACTAGCTTTGTCCAGCACCGTTGAAGATTTGGCCTTTGTAGATGTTTGGGTGATGCAGGACTACGAGGCTGTGGTCGAAAGAAGTCCACATAACCCCCAGTGTTTCACAAACGGGCCAATTTACCCCCTGAGCTCTAAAACCGGGTATTAAACCCCTGAGCTTTTCTAAACCATGTGAATCACCCCCTGATCCCGATTTGAGTGGTTTCGTAGGCGGTTTTGTTGACGTGGCAAGGTTGCAGGTACCACGGCAACTCGGCACAGTTTCTCTCTCCCCCTCCCATCCTTATGCCATGGCCGTGTATATGGCGTCGCTCACGTCCTCCCGCCCAAACCACTCGTTGAACGGCACAGACCACAGAGGTCCCATACTCCCGTGAGAACATTGCAGCGTTGAGGTACTGATGAAAAGCAGCACCAGCCAGCAGCCGGCTGTATTTTGGCTTTGATGCAATCTCGGCTTGCCATTGAGTCCCTTGTGCACCGTAGTTGCCTCAGTGTCGCTCTCACCGGCCACGTCCACTGTTAGAGCTAATAATGGTTACGTTAAGTTCTATAAAGGCTCAGACTTGCAGCACGTACTTCTTGTGTTTACGTCAGTGCTTGTCCTGGAATCAGTCCAGCAGGTCTGTACGTGCGTATTGTATCCGAAGGACCTTGCGTTGTAGCCGAAAGAAATTACGTGCGCCTCGCGAGCGACGCTCTGGTTCTTCGCTGCTTCCTGCGCCAATGACCTACTCGCCGACGGCCTCGACCGCCCTACCAGTCTGCCTCGGAGAGCTTGAGTACGAGGCACTGCCGTGCTGGTCACGGACGGCGAGGGGTCGCCAAGGCCAGAACTTGCGTCGGTTGGCAGGTTGCTCGCGCATTGCGGCGCGGCCGCCGCATCCACGGAGGAGGTGCTCGACGGCGCAGAAGGCCACGAACCCTAGCGGGCATGCTGGCCTCGTGCTGCCTGGCTACACAGCAACCACGGGAGGCTCATCACCAAGAAGGTCACATAGTTAGAAGAATGGAACTCGGCGAGCTGCGTGGCAATGTCAGGCATAGACGCGAGCGTCCCGAGTGGCGAGACACTCGCTCGTGCTCGGATGAGAATGGACGAGGCCGGGTGCAGCTTAAGAACGAGGTGCACCGTGCCACATCACCAAAACTGCCTGCAAAACCACTCTAATCAGGGCTTAGGGGATGATTCACATGGTTTTGGAAAATTTAGGGGGTTAAATACCCGGTTTTAGACCTCAGGGGGTAAACTAGTCGGTTTGTGAAACCCTGGGGGGTTATTTGGACTTCTTTCGGCTGAGGTCTGGGCGTTCAAGTTCTGAATTAACTTGTCGGAGATGGCAGCATCGTTACCGGTCCATTCCTTGCTACACCTGCCCGGTTCATCATCAAGTGGATACAACTGCCCCAAGGTGGCGGCGGTCAACGATCGTGAGCTGCAGATCATGCTTCCTGGGGATGGATGTCTGTTGCATTGTGACATTGATGGCAAGTTCTTACTTTTTGTGCAAAGTAAAGATGTCGATTACTTGGGGTTCTCTTCCAGGTCTGTGGGATGTTCCACATGGGATGAATGTTTGCTTACTCCGCATTTACTCCGAGAGAACATGTTTCCCCTTCCATCCTTCGAATTGCGAGAAGAAGATGGTGTGAGCAACCCCCATCCATTTATCCTAGCCTCCTAGTCTTAGGGATGTTGTTCTTCTCATAAGGCTCCGGCGCCGTTTTCTTTTGTTCTTGTTGTTGGTAGTACTGAATATCTTAGATGTTTGCAGTAGCATCTGACATACTCCCTATCATATGATAGGGAGTAGTATCATCATATGGTGCTCATTAACTACTCCCTATCATGTATGTTCTGAAGTCTAAAGTATGGGGAATTGGTCTATGTAACTGACTTGGATGAATGATCAAGAAATGCAATTATAATTTGAAATGTCAATGTGCATTGCATGCTTCTCCATACTACCGAGCACGGTAGCATTACCTTAGGAAGGGATGAGCAAGATACGAAGTTTTGTGTTTATGAATTCATGGCCATTATATTTACTCACGGGGATAACGTACATGATTACTAATGTACTTTAAGTTGGTAGACACAAGGGTGAAGAAGTATAACTTGGTAAGCACAGCAGGTGAACATAAAGATTGATCTTCCCACTGTAGCAAACGAAGTCAACAATTGAGGTACTCAAAACCATTGCCTGAAAGCAGCAAACAGAGAGTAAGTTGCACAGATCAATGAATTGAAGCTTCAAGTCATTTATACCCATAGAAGCTTAGATTTGTGCAGAGGTCAGCACATGAGCCTCGGAATAAAGAGTAGTGTAATTAATCCATCAGAATTGTCTATCATGCAAAATTCAGCATAAAATCCACACTGAACAGCGACCTAGTTATAATAGTGAACGCTGTTGTCAGTTTTCTGCATCTTCTCCTATTTTATACTGGTCAGACCAATTCTACCTCAGGACCTCAATTTTTTCTCTGCCAAGTCATGAATAAACTGACCATATGCTCCCAGTAAACTTGCCAAATCGCTTCTCACAACAATCCAGATCAGCAATCGACGGATCTAGCTCAGCCAGATTCATAGGTTTCTGCGTGCATGAGTGATTCCTGTTCATAGTACTAATTTTATATTCGTGCTTAATCAGCTGCATCATGGGGTGGAAGTCATGTAATAATTGACTAATGGGGTTTTTCTTTGACTGAAAGAAAACCATATGGTCCAGAAATCCTAGTACAAACTACTGCTGAAAGTAAACAACCATAAACGAGAACGTCATGATGATAAGATTATACATGAGCAGCACCAGCGCTGCAACCAGCAAGGCTAAGCCAAAAGGGGCACACTACTCGCTGAGCAAAACGGCATTACCAGCAGCAACCAAACTTCAGAGAGACGAAACGAAGCGCAAAAGCTACAAAACATAAACACGGCATAGAGTCTTCATATAAAGAGGATCAAAGACCAGAGGCAGCCACCGTCTTCACAGCAACAAAGCGAAGTAGGAAAAAGCTCCTCGTCATCACTAGCATCTTTGTTTCCAGCCACCAATTCTTAGCACAACATGTCTCCAGCCCTGCGACGACTTGTACACTTCACTTGCTACTCGTTGATTGACTAATGGGATAGAGAATGATAAACCAATTCTGTAGCAAAGAACTACGCACTAGACATGGGCAACAATTCAAGTACTTCACCATTGCCTGAAAGCAGCAAGTAGAGCCAGAGTAAGAGTCAGTAAGTTAAACAGATCAATGAACTGAAACTTAAAGTCGGTTATATACATGGAGGTCTAGATCTGTGCATGGGTCTGCTCAAAGCGTGATACACACACAGTGAAAATAAATTTAACTGAGAGGCTGCAGTACAACTGTAAACAACAACAACAAAATCTATACAAGGAAGCTGAAACAAAGGAGGCATCAACAGCACAGGAGCCTTAGAAAAAGAGTAATAATGGAATTAGTCCATCAGAACTGTCTATCATGCAAATTTCAGCATAAAGTCTGAACTGAACAGCAAGCTAGTTGCCCTGTTGTCAGTCTTCTGCAACTCTTTTATACTAGTCAGACCAGTTCTATGTCAGCACCTCGATTCCTCTGTCATCCCACGAATAAACTGAGAAGACACTACCAGTAAATAACTTGCCAAGTTGCGGATCTCATGACAATCTAGATAAGCAACCGGCAGATCAAGCTCCCTCAAATTCGTCAGATTCTGCGTGCGTGAGCGCTTCCTGTTCATAGTACTAAATTCCTAATTTGATATTCGTGCTTAATCAGCTGCATCACGGGGTGATTGACTAATAATGGGATAAACAAAGAAAGATCAAGTCTAGTCAACTGTTGTATTAATTGCCCAAACGTCTCGAGATCTCCTTTCCTTTTTTTCTCTTTGTTTTGACAGAAGAAGATCTGAAATCTTGGCATTGTTGCGCATCAAAGTACAATTCATAAGTACTCCTAATACCACAGGGTACCATTGTACTGTGCTCTGCGCTCTTGGAAGCTGAGACTGTCTAACAGTTTGGAATTTCTGTTCCATCACCAGTAGGCAGCAGCAATGTACTCGCTGAGGGATTTATTGGGTTTCGTCGTGGGAGCAGCGATCACGGCTGCCTTTGTCGTGCTGCTGCTGCCGTCGTCTGCTCCCAACTGCCCGTGCGGCCACGAGTTGGGGTTGGACAACAATGGAAGCCAAGCAAATCCCAGCATCAAGAACCTCAACACGGTACGGTACATTATTATCTTCTTTTGATTCTTTTCTCTTGGTAAGTTTTCCTTCGGCGACTCGGACTCCGAACCTTACTTCGTGCTGCAGGTTCCGACCGTGAAAGGTAAAGAAGAAGACAGCCTTCTTGTGGAGCTTCTGAGAAGTGCGGCTATGGAGGACAAGACGGTCATACTGACCTTCGTCAACGAGGCGCTAACGCTGCCCGGGTCGCTGCTGGAGCTCTTCCTGGAGAGCTTCCGACTGGCGTGCGGACGCAGCCCCTACTGAAGCACCTGGTAATCGTGGCCATGGACGCCAAGGCGCTGGAGCGGTGCCAGCACATGCACCCGATCTGCTACCCGCTGGGCGGCGGCCGCAGCGGCAGCGACGGCGCGCCTGGAGGAATGACGGCGGGGGAGGTGACGTTCATGAGCAAGGACTACGTGGAGCTGATGTGGGCGTGGAACCGGTTCCAGGCGCGGGTGCTGGGGCTGGGCTTCGGCTTCGTGTTCACGGACGTGGACATCGTGTGGTTCCGGAACCCGCTGCTGCGGTTCCCCGTCGGCGCCGACATCGCCTTGGCGTGCGACCAGTTCTTGGACAACAATCCCTATGACCTCGACAAGGTGGCCAACGGCGGGTTCGTGTACGCGAGGCCCAACGCGCGGACGTTGGTGTTCTTCCAGGACTGGTACGAGGCGAGGAACCGGTTCCCCGGGGAGCACGACCAGTTCGTGTTCGGCGAGGTGAAGAAGGAGCTGTCGGCGTGGCATGGGGTGACGGTGATGCTGATTGACACCGTCTACTTCAGCGGCGTGTGCGAGAACAAGAAGAACTTTTACGAGGTGTGCACGTACCACACCAACTGCCTCATTGGTCTGCAGAAAAAGATCGACACGCTCGCCGGCGTGCTCGACGAGTGGAAGCAGTTCAGGGCCCAGCAGGAGCTGCTCGGCAACAGCACCACCACGCTCATCTACTGAGTCGCTGTCTGTGGGCTGTGGCTCGTGTTTGTTCGGCAATTTAGCTAGACAAGTTTTATATTTGGATGGCAGGAGTAATTAAGTTGTTGTACTGATGAGATTGCAATGAATTGATTAAAAGGATCGAGTTGTTTTGGTACTGGTAGTAAGATTGCTTGCACTGGTGATAAGGCGAAACATGCAGCATTACCATTTTGAATTTTAATTGCATTCTTGGTCATTCATCCAAGCCAGGTCCATGTAAATGAATGAAAGCAGATTAACAGGGAAAACGCCAGTGTACATAGATCTATTCTCCGTAGTTTAGACTTCAGAACATACTAGTACTATATATGTTCATAAGCCCCATAGGAGAAATGGTACTGGAAACATCCAAGATGTTCGGTACTACCAGAACCAAAATGATCTATGCAAGTTAACTAAAAAAATTCTAAATGCGCAAAAAGCAAAAGATATAATCGTTTGTTTTTGAATAAAATGGAGATGTATCTGTAATCACAAACAGATGTGTGTCTTCCCTCAAAATAAAAACAAGTTGGTATGATTTTGCAACAAAATATACCAAATGTATCAATTTTCCTACTGATACGAATCAGGGCATATGGGCATAGGTAGGTCTCAGCGGTATGATCAAAATCAGAAGCTAAAAGTTGAACATAAACTCTTTCCATTACCTAGATTGTGTTGACGAATTTTATTGGAAGAAAATTCTGAAGTCAATTTTAAAGTTGTGATACTTCCAATACTGCAGAGGAACGACTAATTTTGAACAACTGAACTACATAAAAGGGTCTTGCCAACTACTCCCTCCGTTCCAAAATAGATGACCCAACTTTATACTAACTTTAGTAACAAAGAAATAACTTACTTCCATTTGACATGACACAAATGAGATCTCCAGGAGTGGGTAGGATTAGGAATCAGGTCTTCTTCGTCATCTTTTGGAAAAACGTATGCTGGATAAGGCTCTCTTTGAACCTATGAGAAATGACCACCGGTAGGCGGCGCATGCCAAATAATATCTGAAGTCTGCCACGAAAATACCCATTCTGTCACATTGCAGGTGATGGTCATGGCAGCTGACAAGCACGTCTCCCTCCTCAGAGACAGCCTTCGCCCACCAATCACCTTGCTTCTGGAAACGCCTTATTTCCATCACCGGCAGTTTGATCCGGTACTTAAATGCCCAGACACCGCGCTCATGGCCCTGCAGCACAAAGATGGCTATCTCAGTCATGCCATCCTTGCTGGTGGACGCAGCAAGCTTGCCACCCATGTCAAGCAAGTGCATAACATGGCCGGGGTTCACATACGGTGGCCGCATGTACCGGAACGTCTCCGCCGCCGTGTCTAAGACCACGATCCTGTGGCGGACACCATGCCAGTGCATGTGCAGGCTGCCATTGAGAAGGACCGGCGCGCCGGCGGAGTGTAGTCCCCTCCAACCGATCGACGAACAATCGACGCGCCTCGATTTGTTGGTTCCCACGGTGAGGACGTGGTGCTCTTCTGGACAGTGCACAGCCACAGGAAGGTACGATCTTGTCCAGTACAGCACGCGGTACTCGCCTGAAGGTCGGTGCCGGAAGAGGCCGACGATGTTTTCAACAGGCTTCCCGTCCCGGTGGAGGGTAGCCCACTGGCGGGTGACCGGATTGCAGATGGGGTTGCTGCCGAGGACGAGAAGGCCGTCGCAGGAGGACGAGATGCGGTAAGACCGTAAGAGCAGCCGAATGGGAACCGGAGAGGAGGGCCGAGAAACCCGGACCGGAGGCGGACGGCGTTGACGCGGGGCTGGACGCTGGCCCTGTCGGCGGCGAGTTCGCAGGACTCGATTACGGGGAGCGCCGGCTGGCGGCGTTGGTGGTCGAGGAGGAACGCGGGGTCGGACGCGAGACCGCGCCAGGACCGGCAGACGGCGCGGCACCGGAGCACGGACTTGGCCGGTAGGCGGGTCAGGATCTCCTACAGGATGTCGTCCGGCAAGCCGGCAAGCGGGTCCGGCCTGAGCCTGCTTCTTTTTCTTCTTCACGGGGCCGTCCACCCTGCTTATTTCTGGATGGCGAGGCGCCGGCGAGGATGGAGAAGCATCGGTGAGGTAAGTGGTTTTGGTGGAGGCGGGATCAAGCGGCGGTCCGTCGCGGCGGCGGCCGGCGAGCCATCGAGCGGAGAGGGGAGGAGGAGCGGCGTGTCGGCGAGCAGAGCAGGCCCAAGCGGGAATGAAAGCCCAATCCGGAGCATTGCTCTGACTACCGGGTCCGTCGGCATAGCCAGGGCCCGCCTACCCGGTCAGCGGCGACCATTTGACGGCGTCGGAACTATGCCGACGGGGGCTAACGGCGGCCGTCGGCATAGATTTGCTGACATCACTACTAGGAAAAGGGCTATAGATGATATGGCCACTAATGGCGCACCAGACATGTGGTGCGCCACTATTATATAGCAGTGGCGCACCATGTGTTGGTGCGCCACTAGTAATAAATATTTTTTTTTATTTTTTCAAAAATACTAATGGCGCACCATGCCAGAGTGCGCCATTACTAGTTTTAACTAGTAATGGCACACCACTACTAACAAATTTTTTTTTTACATTTTTTTTCAAAACTAGTAATGGCACACCTGGGTACAGTGCGCCATTACTAGTTCAAACTAGTAATGGCGCACTATCCACTGGTGTGTCACTACTAAACATTTTATTTTTATTTTTTTTGCAAAACTAGTAATGGCGCACCACGTAACAGGTGTGCCTAGGGGTGGGCACGGTTAAACCGAAAACCGAAAAACCAAACCGAACCGAACCGTATTAACCGATATGTTGGTTAATTCGGTGGTTTGGTTTTTGGTTCGGTGGGAAATTTTAAGGTTGATCGGTGTTTGGTTTGTGTTCGGTTTTCAGTGCCTAGAAACCGAATAGACCGAACAAACCAATATGTAGGATGCCTTGTGTAATACCATGTTCACTCCATCATGCGGAGGTCTCTCCAAAAGGTAAATTAGACGGGGACCGAGGGAGTACTAGTGTATCATTTAGTGCATGAGCTGCTCAGTTTAGAGGCATCACTCTTATTCTTCCGTACATAATACATGGCACGTTCCATGTGATTTTTCCACTTAATAATGTTCACTAGTTTGCTTGACCGAATAAAGCATTGCCTGATGTTAAGGTTGCTTGCTCTTGTGACTATTTTATGCATTCTATACAATGCAAATCAGCGCACATGAATCATTACACTTGTACTGACGAGTGCATGTATTTCGGTTTTTCGGTTAACCGAAGAAACCGAACCGATATATTATGATTAATATGGTTCGGTTTCTTAATTTTGTGTGATTGTTTCGGTTTTCATTTTTTCAAAACCAAAATTATTAAAAACCGAATAAACCAAACCATATTAACCATATAAACCGAACGCCCAGTCCTAGGTGCGCCATTACTAACTTTCTGAGTCTTACAATTTATTCACCAAATGCACCCCCCTGACCACCTTTTCAGTTTCAAAAAAAATAAAAGAAAATGATAGAAATGTCAAAAAAATAAAAGAAAATAAGATTCCCATGTGATATGTGGTCTAGTTGTTAGCAAAATTTACAAACATGAATTTTTGACTTTTTTGCAAAATCTCTCGAGAATTTGTAAAATGGGCATAACTTTTGCATACGAACTCCGATGAAAAAGTTTTTTATATGAAAAATCATCTACTTGAAAAGTTACATCCGAATTTAAAGGAACGAAAGATACAGAGCTTTGAAGATCTAGAGGGGAAAAAATGGAAAAAAATTCAAACTTACTAGTGGCGCACCATTTGCTAGATGCGCCACTAGTAACAGAAAAAAAAATTGGTTTCGAATTTTTTTTTTGGAATTTTTTTTCAAAATATGATACGTAATATGACCGGGATGTTTGAAATATTTTTTCAAAATTTCATCACACTAATGAACATGAACAAAGTCCTAGACATCAACAAGGTTTAATAGGATTGATATCATAGATATATCAACAAGTGCTTGTTAAGTGAGGTGGTGCTGGGGTTGGATAGAACTGCGAAGTTAAGTGTGCTCGGGCTGGAATAGTGTGAGGATGGGTGACCTTCCGGAAAGTTTGACCACTTAGTGCGATTTGACTTGAGATTAAGCATATTGACCCGAGATTAAGCCATAGTGACCCGAGATTAAGAAAAAAACGAAAAAAAAAAATTTGAAAAAAATTTGTTAGTAATGGCGCACTTCTATGTGGTACGCCATTACTATCTGACTTAGTAATGGCGCACCACATAGAAGTGCGCCATTAGTAACCCAGAGCACAAGGTACATATGGCCCCCGGGAGGCATACTAATGGCGCACGGTGGGCTATACTAATGGCGCACTGCGTGGTGCGCCATTAGTATACCAGATACTAATGGCGCACCAGGGGTGCGCCATTAGTATTTAATTCTAATGGCGTGGTGCTAGTGGCGCACCAGTAGTGCGTCATTAGTAGGCAAAACTGGTGCGCCACTAGCAGGCCTTTTCCTAGTAGTGCATCATCGATCCGCGCTGTCTCCACGTCATCGATCCAAGGGAAAAGGGGGTCCGTGGTGTGCCAGAGGTATGCCGACGGCATAGCCGTCGGCGTAGGCCTGGCCCATGCCCTCTGCCACGTCATCGATCCGCGTGCTTCGCCACGTCATCGATCCATGGCATTGTAGCTCCGTGTGCGCATGCCGTCGGCATAGAATTTGTGCCAATTTTTATTTATTTTATTTATTATTTTCTCTTTTTTTCACAACATAAATGTGCCTTATCTAAACAAAAAACATACCCCAATGGTATATCGATTGCCCCCCTCACGGACGTCGCTGCTGCCGTGTCACGGAGGGGGGAAACAGTCGACACGGAGGAAATCTGGTTAGAGGGGGGAATCGGGGTGTAGCTATGCCACCAAAACATCGCACGGGTCCTGATGCATATGTGAAAGTGTTGTGGCATGCGTAGACGGCCGTCTTGGGGCTCCGTCGTGTGGCCCCCCTCCACGTACGGCAGTGCCGCCGTCACTTGGAGGGGGGAATCGTGCGAGTGCGGTAGAGCCGGAGGGAACCTAGTGGTGGGTTGGGTCCAGACCGTGTTCGGGGATGTTGCTATGGGCTCACCTATCGCAACCAGGTGGAAGAGTCCACTGGTCAAAGCCCGTCCAGCGATAGTCAAAGGGCTAGATCATCTGGTCAACTAGACTAGGGTTTAGTCCAGTCCGGTGGCCTTCGGGGTGTAGCTATGGCACCGAAACATCGCACAGGTCCTGATGCATGTGTGAAAGTGTTGTGGCATGTGTAGACGCCCGTCTTGGGGCTCCATGGTGTGGCCCCCCTCCACGGACGACAGTGCCGCCGTCACTTGGAGGGGGGAATCATGCGCGTCGGGTAGAACCGGAGGGAATCTAGTGGCTGGTTGGGTCCAGACCGTGTTCGGGGATGTTGCTATGGGCTGACCTATCGCAACCAGGTGGAAGAGTCCACTGGTCAAAGCCCGTCCGGCGAAAGTCAAAGGGAGAGATCTCCTGGTCAACTGGGATTCGGGGTAGCCTTCGGGGTGTAGCTATGCCATTGAAACATCGCACGGGTCCTGATGCATGTGTGAAAGTGTTGTGGCATGCGTAGATGCCGTCTTGGGGCTCCGTGGTGTGGCCCCCCCTCCATGGACGACAGTGCCGCCGTCACTTGGAGGGGGGAATCATGCGCGTCGGGTAAAACCGGAGGGAATCTAATGGCTGGTTGGGTCCAGACCGTGTTCGGGGATGTTGCTATGGGCTGACCTATCGCAACCAGGTGGAAGAGTCCACTGGTCAAACCCCGTCCGGCGAAAGTCAAAGGGCTAGATCTCCTGGTCAACTGGGATTCGGGGTGGCCTTCGCGATGTAGCTATGCCACCGAAACATCGCACGGGTCCTAATGCATGTGTGAAAGTGTTGTGGCATGCGTAGACGCCTGTCTTGGGGCTCCGTGGTGTGGCCCCCCTCCACGGACGACAGTGCCGCCGTCACTTGGAGGGGGGAATCATGCGTGTCGGGTAGAACCAGAGGGAATCTAGTGGCTGGTTGGGTCCAGACCATGTTCGGCGATGTTGCTATGGGCTGACCTATCGCAACCAGGTGGAAGAGTCCACTGTTCAAACCCCGTCTGGCGAAAGTAAAAGGGCTAGATCCGGCGGTCGTCTGCCGTGTCCCGGAGGGGGGAAACGGCCACGTCGGGCCGACACGGAGGGATTCTTGGGGTGGGTTGGGCGGGGACGATGTTCGGGGGTGTAGCTATGGGCTGGGCTATGACAACCAGGTGAAAAGGCCCACCGGTCAAACCCCGTCCGGCGAAAGTCAAAGGGCTAGATCCGGCGGTCGTCTGTGTCAGGGTTAGACGGAACGGGGTACCTGGGGGGTAGCAATGCCGCCAGGTGTTGCGGTGGGCCCTCCTACGCTTGTGGAAGCGTGGTGGCAGGCGCAGGCATCCCGCACGCGGCTCCGGGGTGTGCCCCCCTCACGGGTGTCGCTGCCGCCGTGTCCCAAGGGGGGAAACGGCCACGTCGGGCCGACACGAGGGAATCTTGGGGTGGGTTGGGCCGGGACGTGTTCGTGGGTGTACTATTGGGGGGGCTATGACAACCAGGTGAAAAGGTCCGCCGGTCAAACACCGTCCGGCGAAATCAAAGGTAGATCCGGCCGGTCGTCTCGTGTCAGGGTTAGACGGGACGGGGTACCTGGGGGGTAGCAAGGCCGCCAGTGTTGCGGTGGGCCTCCTACGCTTGTGTAAGCGTGGTGGCAGGCGCAGGCACCCCGCACGCGGCTCCGGGGTGTGCCCCCCTCACGGGTGTCGCTGCCGCCGTGTCCCAAGGGGGGAAACGGCCACGTCGGGCCGACACGGAGGGAATCTTGGGGTGGGTTGGGCCGGGACGGTGTTCGGGGGTGTAGCTATGGGGGGGCTATGACAACCAGGTGAAAAGGTCCACCGGTCAAACCCCGTCCGGCGAAAGTCAAAGGGCTAGATCCGGCGGTCGTCTGTGTCAGGGTTAAACGGGACGGGATAACTGGGGGTTAGCAATGCTGCCAGGTGTTGTGGTGGGCCCTCCTACGCTTGTGGAAGCATGGTGGCAGGCGCAGGCACCTGGCACGCAGCTCCGGGGTGTGCCCCCCCAACGAGCGTCGCTGCCGCCGTCGCACGGAGGGGGAAACAGCCACCACAGTTTACACATGACAAACTAAAAAATAGTAATAATTGAATTTATAAAAAACACCGGCATCCATCATGGAAAACGGACTATCACGGTGAAACCTTTAGTGCCCGGGCACCGGGCCGGCCACTGAAAGTTTCACCGTAATTGTCCGTTTTCTTAAAAGAAGTCTAATGAATACCGGAGCTCACGTCGTATGGATTAGCCAACTATTTAAACAGGTCATGTTGCTTGTCTTTGGGCGAGGTGGGACTATTTTTTGCAGTTTGCTGAGAGTCACACATATGCCGTAATAAAAAAATAATATTAAAAAATGCAGAGTATCTATGCCGACGGCTTAGCCGTCGGCATAGCTTGACACGTGGCATGTCCATCTATGTCGGAATAGGGACACCTTATCCACAGCAGCCCCACCCCCTCCACTCATTCTTCCTCCCCGAACGACCCCGCACCGTCTCCCCCACCCCCCCGCCCGCACGCCGTCTCCGCCCGGATCCGCCCGCGCCACCGCTCTATCTGCCCGCCCCGGCCTCCGTCCCTGCCCCGACCTCCATCGACCCCTCCCCGGCCACACCGCCGCCCCGCCTTGGCCACCCCGTCCTCGCGTCGCCCACCCCGCCCCAGACCCGACCGCCCTCGCCTCTGCCCCGTGCGCGGCCGGCCCTTCCCCGCGCCAGGCGATCGCCGCGGCGGCCCTCCACCGCCTGCTCCGGCCCTCGTACGTGCCTGCCCCTCCCCCCCGAGCCGACCCTCCCCCACGGTGAGCTCCCTCTCTCCCTCTCTGTAGATTTTTTTTGTTAATTTTGTTGTTGTTCATAGTTATGTAAGTAGATGTATGGATGCATAGTTAGATGATAGATGATTTGATGATAGTTAGAAATGTGAGAAATGAAAGAAATGCAATAAAATTTAACAAGAATGCAATAAATGCAAATGTATGATGATTTTTTTTGCGGAAGAGATGATATATGATGATGATGATGATGATTTTTTTATGCTTCGATGATTGTTAGATGATGATGATGATGATGATGAATATATTGTGATGTTCTTAATTATTGTCACGATGCAGGTTCTGTGGTGTTCCATCTTGGTGGAGTGATCGTCGTAGGAGCTGTTGGTCCCCGATCGTCCCTCCGCTATTCGACTACTTCGTCTACAGCCGTGGGTGAGCTACGAATCATATCACTAGATTTCGTTCTCAAGTCACGTCGCGTAACCTAGGCGTCTCCTGTCCGAAAGGGTTGCATCGATAAATATGCATTCAATTGCATATTTATCACCGCAGCTCTTTCGGATTGTTCAGCGTTTTTCACGGACAGCCCGAGGATGTGTAGATTGGGTACGTTCTCCATGTTCTACCCCGTTCCGAGACAAGATTTCGTCGGCTCCTTCCCATTGTTCTCTGGAGCACATTCTCTCGGCTATTTGCTGAGACATGTATCTGGAGAACAGTGGGGAGGTGCTGCCGAAATTTTGTCTCGGAACAGGGTAGAATGGAGAATGTACTCAATCTACACATCCTCGGGTGGGATTATGACCCATCTTTACCTATTAGAGATGTAGGTGGATTCAACGAGGTAGAAAATGAAATTTTGATGTGATTAATTTAAATGAATCCTTAATTTTGTTGTGTGGCTCCCAATAAAGCAGAGGATGGCAGATAATCAGTGGATGTACAGTGGTTTTTTCCGTCGGAATCGAGTAACATCAGAGTGGATCGCGAAACCGATGTGTATTTGAAGGAGATATTCCATAGTCCAATGAGAATTATCCCACCATGCCCCTGTGCGAGATGTGCTAGACATCACCATAGAAATTAGAAGGACATGACTGACCACCTTCGCATGCACGGATATATGCGAAACTTTGACATGCCGCCAATAAACTTAGCCGAGCAGGACCGTGGTAGAGAGGAGGTGATGCGACAACGCATCGATGGTTATGCGAACGACGGGGTCAGGGACATGCTAGATGATGTCATTGCTGCAGAAACGGCACATGCGACACCTTCAGAGAATGAACCGGAGGAGCCGGAGGCAACGGCAAAGGCCTTCTTGGAGGTCTTAGCCTCGTCGAAGAAACCTCTTTATGTGGGTGCGAAAATATCTCAGCTGGATGCCATCTCGCAACTGATTGCAGTCAAGGCTAAGTATGGCTGTAGCCAGAAATGCTTCGAAACATTCCTGGGAGTATGGGCTAACAGCCTCCCTGAAGGTCATGAACTGCCGAAAAGCATGTACACTACAAAGAAAATCATGAAGGCACTCTCTATGGATTATGAGAAAATAGATGTTTGTCCGAAGAATTGCCTTTTGTTTAGGCACGAGTATGCGGATGACAAGTACTGTAGGGAGTGCGGTTCGTCTCGGTACCTTGAGGTGGTCGGTGAGGATGGTAAGAAAAGGCAGCTAGCCATCCCCGTTAAGGTTCTTTGGTATCTCCATTTTATAGAAAGACTGCAGCGCCTTTTCATCACGGAGGAGTCTGCCAAAATGATGAAATGGCACAGGGAAGGTATAAGGTACAATCCAAATAAAATCGTACATCCATCGGAAGGCGAAGCATGGAAGTTGTTCGATGAAGAATACCCCGAGGAAGCAGCCGAGGTTGGGAATGTCATAATAGCCATATCAGGTGATGGGTTCAATCCATATGGTATGTCGTCCAATCCATACAGCTGCTGGCCCGTGTTTGTAATTCCACTCAATCTCCCTCCCGGTGCCCTAATGCAACGCAAGACCATGTTCTTGTCGCTCATCATTCCGGGTCCTGAATACCCGGGGAAGCAATTGGGTGTGTTTATGCAGCCATTGGTGGATGATTTGCACCATTCTTGGTACTTTCCGAGGTTGACATACGATCAGGATCTGCAAAGAAATTTCTTGATGAAAGTTTGGTTGCACTATTGCATGCATGACTTTCCCGGCTATGCTCTATTCTGCGGATGGTGTACAAGTGGGAAGATGCCATGCCCAGTGTGCATGCAGGCTCTGCGAATGATTTGGCTGAGTAAGGGTGGCAAGTATGTAGCCTTTGACCTGCATCGACAATTCCTCCCTCCAGACCATCCAGACAGGGAAGACAAGAAGAACTTCACGAAAGGCCACGTTGTTCATGAAGTAACCGAGATTCCAACATTTTCGGGGGCAGATGTTCTTGCTCAGCTAAAAGCTCTCAAGCCTAATGTCAAAGGCAAAGGCAAAGCCAAAGCCAAAGGCTTCGAGGGATATGGTGAGACGCACAACTGGACTCACATTACCCCCTTCTCGAAGCTTCCCTATTTCAAGGGCCTCAAACTTCCTTACAACATCGATGTGATGCACACCGAAAAGAATGTCACAGAGTCCCTTTTTCGCACGATCCTCAACATTCCTGATAAGACGAAGGATAACGTTAAAGCTAGAGCCGATCAACAGAGAATTTGTGAAAAACCACGTCTAAACATGAAGCCTCCCATAGGCGGTCGAAAAAACTGGTTCAAGCCAGATGCTGACTTTGTCCTTAAACCGCCAGAAAAGAAGGAAGTACTTATCTTGCTGAAACACATTTTGAAGTTCACCATTGGTTATGCATCGAATATAAGTAAGGGAGTCAATCTTTCAACGGGCAAAGTGACCGGCCTGAAGAGTCATGACTACCATGTATGGATTGAGCGGATAATGCCGGTGATGGTTCGAGGCTATGTCCCCGAGCATGTCTGGCGAGTGCTTGCCGAGCTAAGCCATTTCTTCCGCACGCTCTATGCTAAAGAAGTAAGTAAAGACGTGATTGAACAATTGCATAAGAAGGCACCAGAGTTGATAGTCAAGCTAGAGAAGATCTTTTCGCCAGGCTTCTTTACTCCGATGACACATCTCATTCTGCACCTCGCGAACGATGTATTGTTGGGGGGTCTGTGCAGAATCGTTGGCAGTACAGCCCTGAGAGATAGAACAAGCATCTCTGACAGAAATGTGGAAACAAAGCTAAGATTGAAGCTTCCATTGCTGAGGCAGTTATCCTAGAGGAGGTGTCAGACCTCAGGACATCATACTATCCAGACCACGTTCCCCATCTACATAACAAGGTGCCTCGATACAATATAGAAGAGCCCAAGTATCAACCCAGGCTCCATCTATTCAACATGCAAGGTGGCAGGGCTGGGGCCTCAAAATCTTATAACATGCCACGACAAGAGTGGGAGGACCTCATGTTCTATATCTTTGCACAACATCAAGGAAGTTGAGGAAGTGTGGATGAGGTAATACCACTACACCATTCCTTTATGTCTTCCACAGCATCATGTTCTATGTTCACTTAGTCCCGGTCTAACACCGCTTTTCTTCTTTTAGTGATTTCGTTGAAGAGGAATGGATCGGAATGAATCCTCCTACTGAGGCGGAGGCACTTACTCTTCTCCGTCATGGAAACCCTGGACGTAAAAATTTTGTTCCTTGGTTAATGGAGAAAGTAATTTTCCACATTCCCCTATTAGTTAACCGATCTAATGCACCCAGCAATTTCAATTATACTTGTAGGGAAAAGATCTGAACATATCTATGGATGACGAATTGAGATGGGTTTCCATGGGTTTTGACCCTGCAGTCATAACATGTAAAAAGTATGATGTGAATGGGTATCGCTTCCATACAGAGGAGCACCAGAACAGCCGGCCTGATCCCAAAACTATAAATACCGAAGTGTACACCCCCGGTCAAAATTCAGTAGACTAATACGGAAGGGTACAAAATATATAAGATATTACATTCTGCAACGGGTGCGAAACCCTAAGTCTGCCTGTGTTCAAATGGCGATGGTTCGATCCGCGGGAGGGGCAGAGACATACGCCTTCCATTGGTTTGGTCGAAGTTAAACCATCAACCGTCTATGCAGGAGCCGATCTCTTCATTGCGGCTACCCAAGCTACACAAGTTTATTATCTGCCTTACCCATGCCAGAAAGAGTACCTAAAGGGTTGGGAAGTTGTGTTCAAGGTGTCGCCACATGGTAAGCTACCGGACCTGAATGAAGACGATTACTACAACATTAACCCCATGACATACGAGGGAGTGTTCTATCAAGAGCCACCTGATGATGATGTGGTTAGAAACGATGACGCTAGAGCATTGGGTGATGATGATGTGGATCCAAACGACGACGATGCACGGAATGATGGTGAGACCATTGTCAATGAAAATGACATACTTATGCTAGAAAAGTTAAACGAAGACGCTGACGACGAGGAAGAGCCTCCACCTCCGTCAGACAACGAAGATGATATGATTGATAGTGATGATGAGACCGACCGAGAAAGAGGTTACAACAGTGATGATTCGTATGGGTTCTAGCAGATGTACGTTTCAAGTCTTTTTTTCTATGGTTTAGGAATATCCCTTTTTATGCTTTTTTATTAATGTGTTTATTATTCCTTATTATTATGCCTTTTCCTTCATTTTTAATGTACTAATTGTTTATTCTCTTTTCAATGCAGGTTCGTGGAACATGGGCAAGGGGAAGGCCGACGGCATGGGTTTCCTATGCAAGGTCGTCAGCATGTCTAGTCGGAGTGGTTGAGCACGTAATCCTCCCCCCCGACTACTTGACGATGACTCCTCACAGGGAGGTCGAGGGAGAGGTGCCCCCTAGAGGAGGAGGGGGCAGGGGGAGAGCCCCTAGATTTCGACGGGGTGGGGGGAGAGCCACTACAGGGGGTCGCGGCCAGAGAGAGCGCACCCTCACTGACTTAGGGGTGTTGTCTTCGAGGCCCTCCTCTAGTGAGGTACCCTCTTCTAGTGAGGTACCCTCTGACGAGGAGGAGGAGGACGAGGAGGTTCAGGAGGAGGTTCGGGATGGGGCCGAGGAGGAGGAGGAGGTTGGGGAGGGGGACGAGGAGGAGGAGGAGGCAGGCGAGGAGGAGGGTGGTGGCGGGGATGATGGTGGTGGCGGGGAGGGGGTTGGCAACAAGGGGTGGCTGCGTGGTAACGCAAAGCTACCAAAGCAGATTCCTGCTACCGAGGAGCAGAAGTGGCTCATTGAGCCCATGGGGAAAGAGTAAGTGCCACTTTATAATAATTTCATTCTTTTGCTTGTCACATGCTTATATTTTTCTTTATTTTGCTTGTCACATGCTAATATTTCATTCTTTTGCAGCAACTGGATATATCCTAAAGGGGCCCGTATTCCCAACGGCCTCATCACCATCTTGCTGAAGGTACACTGGCCGGGGCTGTACTGTCCGGATCCAGTAAGGCACCTGGACCGTTGGGTTTTGGCCACAAGCTGGGACCACTGGGAAGCGGCCCCCCACGCGGACCATGAGACCCATGCCAAGGCCGTGATCACTAATTTTTGGGTGAGTTATCTTCAGAAGCACAAGTCCATTCTGGTTTCATGAATGATTTAACTCATGGCTTCTTCCATTCTGGTTTCATGAATGATTGTAGAAATACTATCGAGTTCTTCCGGAGCACAAGGCCACTGCCGACCAGATGCTGCTCCAAGCCAAGAAGAAGGCCCGCCAGCTGTAGTACGAAGTGCGCTATGTGGCCATCTCGCAATACTATCACGACGCTCTTGGTGTGAAGATGACCAAGGAAGAAGCGCGGAGGATGGGCATTACCTTGGAGAGGCAAGAGTACTTGGCGGCAAGTATAAAAGATTTTTCATTCCGATGTTTGTGGTACATTTCATCGTTTCGTGCTGACATGCCCTTATGCTTTCATTATGTAGGTGTGTCCAAATTGGTGTTATGGAAAAGACGAGTCCTGGGCGGCATTGGTGGATCTGTGGTGTGATAAGGATGGAGCCTGGGAGGCTACGAGCATAAAAAACAAGGCTAACCGAGGGAAGGAGGGAGTACATGCTCAGGGAAACCGGAACCACTTTCTCCACAAGACACTTCATGTATGACTAACCTCATTAAACAATCTTCTTCTTCTATTTACCGTCACTTTCTTATGTATGACTAACCTCTGTTTGGTGGTGCAGGAGGAGAAACTGAAGCGGCCGCTCTCACACATGGAGGCGTGGGAGATCGCCCATACGCGGAAGAATCCCAAGCCTGGCGAGGCCAAGTACTATGGCAAGACCGTGCAGAAGAAGAAGGCCTACTCCAAGGGGTACCAGAGGTTACAACCTGGCACAGCTGACCCCATTAGCGCGGATCTGGACGAGAGGGTGGTGGTGGGCATGGGGCCCAAGAAGCACGGTCGGGAGGCGGTTCTGGATGCTGTAATCACTCCTTCTATCTCCTACACACAGCTCCGAGCTACCGACCCGAGCCTGAGCCAGCGCACGAGCACGCCCATGACCAGTGCGCAGTCACACTCCCTCTTTGATGAGCGGCAATCTGTAAGTATTTTCCCTCTTATCTTCATTGCTCACTTTATTTTTCGCATTGAGATGTTTTATGAGTTCCATCATGTCATACCATAGGCCTACATGGGTACACACGCCAGGAGACCATGGTGTGGCACGCGAGCCTTTTAGCATTTCATGAGCACAACTCTCTCATGATGGCGGTCAGTTTGGCCCCTTTCATTTCACTTCTATATTTGCACTTGCATTTCTTCTGACATTCTTTTTTGCTTGGTCAATGAACATGCAGCACGTTGTCGAGTGCATGGCGGCCGGCAGGGTTCCTCAATTGCAACCAGCACCATCTCCTCCACCACAACCAGTGCTGCTTACCTTTGAGGAGTTTCTGGCACAGCACCCTGGCCCCTCGCCGGTTAGTACATCCCCAAACTATTCACCCAAAGCATACCGTTTATTCAACACAATCATATATCCCCTTTATATGTCTTTTCAACATCCAGGGAACCGGTGGATCTACCGTTGGTGGTGGTGCTGGTGTTGGCACCACTCCCGAGTCACGGAGCCCGATCACTCCGATCCACGAAGGCGGAGGCGGAGGCGGTGGCGGTCTTGGCGGTAGCGCTGCCGCTAGCAGTGACGACCTGGGCTTCGGCGGACTTGGCGGTGACGACCTTGGCGGTGCTCGACGTCCTGGCGCTTAAGCCTTTGGGTGACGGTGGTGGTGATGATACACTTGTGGTCTTTACATGACTTGTGTGCTTCTTTATATGCTATTGTTGTTTGTGATGATGCTTATGTTTTGCGATGATGCCTATATTGTTGTGACGGTGGCGGATGATACTTATATGTGATGTATGTCTATTTGCATCATATATATCTGCTGATTATTTGAATTGAACTGAACTGAAAGCAAACAAAAAAAAGAAAAAAAAAACAGACACAAACTATGCCGACGGCCTTGCCGTCGGCATAGTGCTGCCCCAGGAGCTACCAGTGCGCGCCATGTGGCGCCTATGCCGACGGCTAGGCCATCGGCATAGATATGCCATGTGGCGCGCACTCGTTGGGCAGCACTTGACGGCGGCTCCGACAACCACCGTTAGGCGGGGACGTTGCCGACGGCTACGGCCGCCGTCAGGATAGCATCTATGCCGACGGCATCCCGGGCTACGGCGAGGGATATGTTGCCGACGGCCCTATGCCGACGGGGGCCGTCGGCATAGGCCTGTCCCGACGGGAATCAGGGCTATGCCGACGGCCTGGGCCGTCGGCATAGGGGTTAATTCTGGTAGTGTATATACTAGCACAAATATCCGTGCGTTGCAACGGGAGAGAAAATTGACGTGTGTCGCCTGGAAAAAAAATTGACATGTGTCCGTCAAAAAGTCCACCAGGAAGGCACGACGGCATACATACATTGGCACCAACAGCAGTAAAGAGGCGCATGCCAAAATTTTGAAGGAAAACAATATCAATTGTGCATTAGTCATGAAAGAAGCTTTAATACTGGTGCTAAGAAACACTTACTTTTTTCATAATCTTGAAAACTACTATCTTGCTTAGGGTTTTTCACGCCTGCCTCGCTAATCTCGGCAATCAAGACATGCAGATAGTGATTGGAAGGAATATCTTGCTTTTCTTAAAATATTTGATTAGAAAAAAATGTTGCATGAATGAAACTTGCAACAACTTTGATCTAGGTGTCTTTCGACCTATCTCATGGAGCCCAACAATCCCCTTTCTTTATTGCATGCAGGCCCCCAATTGAATATAATTTAATTAATCAGAACCTTCTTTCCTGCACAAAGCGTGCATGTCTTGTGGATTACCATTTGTTTCTTGTTTCTCCATGTGGCTCGTTGTCTATGTCTATACAGGCAACTTGCGCAAGTATAAGTTGGTCAGGTTTTATGTAAAAAGGTAAGGTGGGATTATTTCTTTTGTATAAACGAACCCCTTTCTCCCATAATAATGAGCTAGCATAGTTGGCGTAGTTGTTTGGTTGTTGCAGGCTTATCGTGAGATCGACCCACCATGCAAGGGATGGTTTTTATTTTTATTCCGGAAAGAGAGCCCACCTTCATTCTCATGGCCCACAAGGAAAAATCCCGTTAGAAGGCCACTTGCTTGGCACCCGGCCCAGCAGACGGAACAAGCCGCAGGTCGACGGACGAAATTTTGACGCACGAAGGGCGGGTGGACGAACGTTGGAAAATGGTCTGTGCGTTGCAACGGGATAAAAATTCATCACACTCCGGCACTCCTCTCTATAAATAATAATAAGTATTGTCAAGTATCCTTAACATGAAGAAGAATTGTTCCTTCAAGACAACCATCTTTGTAGAATTGTTTTTTTCTTTTTGCAGGAAAATGTAGCATTGCTAGACTTGCGGGTAGTGCTTTGCTAATGAGTAAACACCAAAATGAGGGATAATCGGCTATAGTCCAAGTCAATGTACATAATCCCATTTTAATTTAATCTAACACACCCGTTAATGCATCAATTAAGGGATTTCATAGATTCTCCCAATATATGTACTCCCTCCGTTCATAAATATAAGTCTTTGTAGAGATTCTACTATGGACTATATACGGAGCAAAATGAGTGAATCTACACTCTAAAATGCATCTATATACATCCGTACGTGGTTCATAGTGAAATCTCTATAAAGACTTATACGTAGGAACAGAGGGAATACTTTTATGCAGGCCCGTGTTGTAATTCTAGGTAGTCACCATGTATAATAGTAGGCAACGTGCATGTTAATTCGTCAAGGGCCCTTCCAGTATTTGTTGTGCACATAATCCCATTTTAATTTAAACTAACCACTTGTTCATTAAAAGGCGTGGAAAGCTGGGAATTGCATTGGAGTTAGGCATCATCATCTCAATCAAATCGACCTTGTACGTTGTCTGGGCCGGTTGGCTTGCGCTTGCTTTATTTCCCTGGCCAGAGTTAATGTATAAATAAATGGCAACCTGGCAACCTTCGCACCAGGGCTCTTGGTCTATTGGTTGCAAAATATCTTTAGCGTCCATGTGGTCTCAAGTTTGATGTATCATGAAAGTGCTACTTTTTTTTAATCTTTTTTTCGGCTTCCTCGAAGCTGGAGCGTGAGCCAGCAAGCGGACGATCAAACGAAAACTGGGAGGAGCGAATCGTTAATTTCCAAGACGGATGAAAATCGTATGGGTCCCACCATAAATATAAAAAAATGGAGAAATAACCCGTCCTTTAATATTAGGTAAAGATAAAGATACACCCTATATGGAAAGACATTAGTAATTAAATAAAACATTAAAAAATCTGAAAATATTTTTGAAATAAACTTGACCTTCCATTTTACTTGTAAAAATAATTCCACAAAAAGAAAAGAAAAAACCCGTTGATTCCTTATAGATTTTTTTTGGCCAAAATAAGATGGAGCGTGAGCCAGCAAGCGGACAATCAAACAAAAACTGGGACGAGCGAATCGTTAATTTCCAAGACGGACGAAAATCGTATGGGTCCCACCATAAATAAAAAAATAGAGAAACAATCCGTCCTTTAATATTAGGTAAAGATAAAGATACACCTTATATGGAAAGACATTAGTAATTAAATAAAACATTAAAAATTCTGAAAAAATATTTGAAATAAACTTGACATTCCATTGTACTCGTAAAAATAATTCCACAAAAAGAAAAAAAACCGTTGATTTCTTATAGAATTTTTTTGGCCAAAATAGTGTCAATAGTGACCTATAAATAGCAAATAATTTTTTTTGCCCTGAAGTCAACGCTGGGTTTTTATTTGCAAAAAATTATATACTAGTGCAAAAAGAAAATCAAGTTTATTCTAAAAAACTTCTAAACTTTTTTGACTTTTATTTTAGTTATTATTTTTCCCTTTATGAGGTGTATATACACCCAAGAAACAAAGGGTATCTCCCAAGATGGGCCGCTCAATGGACTGCTTTATTCAAGATTATGGTGTCGTGAGCTCAAAAAAGTCTGTGGTGCCATCGACCCTAACACAGAATGGTGGGATGATCATCTCCCGAGGAATATCTTTCTACCTATCAATGTCGAAAGAATTCACAGAATTCCACTCTCTGCTTCTGTCATGGAGGATTTTGTAGCCTGGAATGCAACGAAGTCTCGTGTGTCTTCAGTCAGATCAGCCTAGCACATTGAGTGGGAACATCAGTTTGGGGCTAGAGTTAGAAATCATTCAGCTGAGATGTCAAGAACCAATCCAGTATGCATGGGAGATCCTTTGGAAGCTGCAAGTGCCGAGTAAAGTTAAAAAAATTGTATGGCGAGTGCTGCATGGCATAGTTCCGGGCATGTGCATCTTGAGCAACAGACACATCAAAGTAAACCCTCAATGCTCAATTTGTAAGTCAGGACCAGAAGATATTCACCATTTGATCTTTACATGCAAGCGTGCAAAGGAGGGTTGGTCGAAACTTGGCCTTCAAGAGGAGATCGACAAAGCCCTATGTGTTGACCAATCGGGCCTTGTGGTGTTAGAGGAGATACTTAGGAGTCCGATGAAGAAATCCTCAGTTCGCGGACAGCTGGGGCTCCAAGAGACAGCTGCCGTAGCTGCTAGGTACATCTGGTATGAACACCGGGAAGCCGTCAAGGGTGAAAATATTAAGAGCATTGGGAATACTGTGTTTGCCATCCAGGCAATCACGATAAACCACACTTAGGTGCCGGAGGATGTTTTACCTAGTGCAAGATGGGAAAAGCCTTTGCCAGGGCATTATAAACTCACACCGATGCCACCTATTTTGAGGATGGAAGTGGCCTAGATGCTGTTGTCTTCTGCGAAACTGGCGGGGTGAAGCGATCGCAGGAGTGACTGAGCCCAACCATCACACTATGAATGCACAAACTGCAGAAACACTAGCAGTGAAACATGGTCTCAAGTTGCTCTTTCAAAGAGGATGCTCTCGAGTAACAGTGGAATCTAATTGCCCAGGACTGGTTGATGCATGCAACAGTGAGTTCGAAATCTGGAGCCCTTACACGCCGATATCAATGTATTGCTTTGAGTTAGCACATGGAATTCCATCAATCTCTTTTTCAGCACTGCCCGCGGGAAGCTAATAAGCTGGCACATTTCTTGGCTAGACATTGTTATGAGCAAGGTTATGTATGAATGGGCAGAGGAGGCCCCGAACTTTTTGTTATCACATGTACTGTATGATGTAACCTTGCCACGAGATGAATAAAGAGCTATGAGGTTGTCCCTTCAATAAAAAGAATGTGATGCCGTCGAAGCTGAAAGGTTGAACAATATTGATTTGATGTCAATAATTTTTGGGAAGGGATCTGTATTTTTTTAGAACGAAAAAAGTGATCTGCTCTCTCTCTCTCTTACACACACACACACACACACACACACACATCAATGGGTCGCACGACTGCATGTGTATATGTAATTGCTAATGTTTCCAACCTTTTTTTTAACACAGTACGGACGCAAGCGCTCGTATATACACGCATACATTCACCAACCTTTTTTTTAACACATTACAGACGCAAGCGCTTGGGATACCTCTGTTTACCTAACCATCCAACCACAGGTTGGTTTGCTGTTTCCAACCTTTTGAGTAATGAAATTCAGGTGGGCGATTGTCCTTAGTTGTTTTCGCTAAAAAAGCTATGCCAATAGAAAATAGTTAGAAAGTTCCTAAATATCAGCACATTTGGTATGATGGTTTCCAAAGGTGCGTGTTCGGGATGCAAAACACTTGCGCGATTGCGGATCACCTTGGCAGGATGGTGACCTTGCTACCAACCATCTCAGTTTTAGCCGACGATATAGCTAGACCGAGTCAACCTCCCCTGTGTCCATGTTGTTTGGAGAAGATAGACAACGAAATATCTGAAACTTAGATGGTCAACAACAAAATTTTCTTTGTACTTTAGCTGATTACCTCCTAAACTAGGTTTGTAACTTAGATTAGTTTTGTAAGTTAGCCAATTTCAAACTTGATGTACAACTTGGTACATGCCATGTGTCACTCACACATGATTCTACCCTTTATCACGCTTACGCAGACCAATACAATTGCTATATACATAGGGAAAATGGAATTTGCAGGACATCGGTGTGGTTCAGATCTTAGGAATAGGCGTCGCTTAGACCAAAATTACGGGCCATGACTTAACCCATGGTCCACCATTATCAAATTTGTACACATGCAAATGCAGTTTATTTGAAATTTTATTGAATTTTAAATTTGGTATCAATCACCATGAATTGATAGGTATTATTTTACAGATTACGAGCTCACACTTTTGTAGATCCATGCCACTGAGTGCATGCACCTGCTACCCGATTACATTTAGAAAGTCATCAGTCATGTCATCAATCTTCGGTTCCAGCTTTACATGCATTCCTCCATCCATGCATTCTTGCTACCGGCCTTCAAGTTCCGTAATGATCATCTGGAAGTTGCCAGACGTGTCCTCCTGTACGTCGAGAAGGTCCGCCGGAGTGCTCACTGGCATGCAGACCACCGGTCGAAGTGGCCGCCCTGGCACCTGTTGCTGCGACAGCATGGGGATCACAACAGCCATTTGTGGCCGTTGGCTCGGGCTCTCTTGAACGCACAACAACCCTACATGGATGCACGTCGCCGCCTGCTCTAGCTCCGCCAGGGAGCAGTCATCTCGCATAGTTGGGTCAAGGAGCTTGAGGCTTTTGTTTTCTTCAAATAGCTTCCATGCATGCAATTTTATTTTCTATTTTGTCAAGGTCAGCAAGTTTGAGACTTGGCCGTGTAGGCACGGAATTTCAAATTAGAATCTGATAAATCTCATTTTTTTTGGTTGCGTGAAAGGTAAATTGATTGATTACATGAGCTATGAGGTTGAAATTTCGTTGGTTCCTCCTCCCACTGACGATCTCCAGCAACAACACACCGAAGCTGTACACATCCTGCATGAATGATACCATGCCGTCCATGGCGTACTCCGGTGCCATGTAACCACTGTCACCACATGACACCATACAAAAACCCTCAAAAAATCCAGCTATAGAAATAAAAATTCGATGTAAATTATAGTACTTGACCATTGGTTCGGTTATGCAAAGTTGTAGTTCTTACTATGTCCCAACAATCCTTTCCGTGACGGTAGAATCCTGGTTGTCGCCGATGCTGCTGAACAACTTTGCGATTCCGAAATCCGATATCTTGGCGACCATCTCCCCATTAAGGAGAACATTGGCCGCCTTGAGATCTCGGTGGATCATAGTGTGCCTCGAGTCCTGGTGAAGGTAGAGAAGCCCTCTGGCAACGCCAAGGATGATGTCCATCCTGGTCTTCCAGCTCAAAGTGGCACGTCTCCTCAAATCTGTTGGCGATTTTGCATAATTGAATTTTCCGAGTTGAGTTCTGATGGTACAAATGGTGGTAAGTGTTTTGCTAAACGGGGGTAAAAAGACACGCACCAAAGATGAAGTTGTCCAAGCTCTTGTTACTCATGTACTCGTAGACGAGTATCCTGTCAGAGCAATGGATGCAGCAGCCAAGCAGGCGTACAAGGTTGCGATGTTGCAGCCTGGCAATGAGGTCCACCTCGTTCTTGAACTCTTTCAGGCCTTGCACTCTGTTGTCAGTTGATAACTTCTTCACTGCAATTTCCTGGCCATCTTGCATTTGACCCTGGTAAATTTAGTTCAGTTATTCTCTCAACATGCAACCTTCCATCTCACCATGTCTTGCATGTCATACAGAGAATTGATTGGAGTTGGCGCTAGAAATTAATTGTTGGGATCTGGATTAAAGAGTGAAAGTAGGAACTGAAGACGACAAGACATCATATAAGTATTAGCTGGAGGGTCCTCTATTCTCAAATACTATAGCAAAATTTTATTGGAAAATTCTACATTGCTACTAGACATTGTGGAGATGGGTCTAAGGCTAGTCATAGTGGGAAGAAGTGTCATGCATATGACACTAGTCTATGTTACTACCTTCATAGTGCAAAGTAACATAGAAGTAGTATCATAGATGATTGCATTTATTAGACTGTAGACTCATTTTACTTTGGGTAGCGTTATGTTACAGTAACATATTATGTCACTCCAAATGCCTCTCTCCTCATTAACTACATGCCGCATAAGTAAACTTGTCTTGGAATTCACTACGTTACTATCTAAGTTACTCCCACTATGACAAACCTATGAAAATGAAAGAGATGGAGTACCATATATTAATCCGACTTGAGATATTTTTTAATTAATGTATTAAATTTTATTTATTGCTAAAATTTCTCTAGCTGTTAAGTGATAACGTAACACATTTTTTATTCAGTGCAGTGACAAGCTACATGTCTCTTAGCATCTACTCCCTCCGTCCGCGAATAAGTTTACATCTACCTTTTGTCCTAAGTCAAAGTTTTCATTTTGACCAATTTTATAGAAAAGAGTAGTGACATATATGACATCAAATTGGTATATTATGAAAGTACATTTCAAAACGGATCTAGTGATACTAATTTAGTGCCATAAATGCTGCTACTTGGTCAAATACGTAGACAGAGAAGAATACGTAGACAGAGAAGAATAGGATGGACACTGTGACGACATCGACCCAATTTATTCGGGAAAAAAACCCTACTTGGTCAAACTGATTTGGTTAAATTCGTATTTACTTTTAAAATTAATCTTAACTTTGGGAGTACATGTTATTTCGTTGCGTGGTCTACTTTCATGTCATACGCAAGCCGTAGAATGTTTTATGTACGTTTGGTGAGTTGTGCCTGTGTGCGTCTATTGTAGAGTGATGTGTGTTTCTTAAAAAATGATGTTCATTGCCATGTCTTAGACAAGTTTGAATGGAGTCGGATTAATATAGGTCTACTAGCTAGTAAATTCGTAAGTTTCCGAGCATAGCTCCGATAGGGTTCAAATCCTAGACTTGAATCTTTTGCTCGTATTTTTCTGGATTTTTCTTTTTAGAAGATCCAGCGTTCGCTGGCATTTCATAGATTAAGCAGGAAGCAAGCGGAAAACAATGTGCGATCAAGTGATCAGTGGATGAAAATAGAGAAAACAGAAAAAAAAAGTCCCTCGGCCTAGCCAAAGAGAAGACCAACAACTAATCCAGGCCAACAGCACCACAAGATACAAGGTCGCCGGCACAACTAAACATGACAGAGCAGAGCACCCGGCCTGCAGATCTTCGTAGTGTCATCGTATATCATCCATCGCGCTCGTGACCCGATGACTTCGACTTCATTGCAACATGAAAGGGCACCCGCATCAAGCATGTCCGCCACAAGTGTGTTCCTCGACTTCATTGGCATTGGACAGAGAAGACATATCCGAAGCAGGGCAGACATGTGCCGCTCCAATCCCGAGAGGAGGACTAACAAGACTAGTCCGCCGCACCAAGCATCTCAAGTGTGCTCCTGCCGCCCACCACCACGGCACAAAAGCTAACGACCATACTCGGATGAACGCGCCATCGTGCCCACCTAGAACCTCTCCAAAGCAATGCTTCCAACAAAGTAAGGCAGCCAAGGATGCCCCATTGCCGATCCGACAAGACGGATCTAGGTTTTCACCTGGAGAAAGGATGGAAAGGCAGGAGGGTGACAGATCTCTTCAGTGATGCCTCCAAGAAGGAAAACAACATCCATGGATTTTACCATCACCGACATCGAGCAAGACTTTCGTCCGAAGAATCTGGACCAGAACGCCAAGGACAGAAGTCCCTGGCCACACAACACTAGTTGCCGCACCGCCCTAGCACACCTCGCGCCGCTCCGAAGATGACCGCCGGCATCAACGCAGGCCAGGACGCGGCCAGATCGGACCCACCCGCCTGCCTACAGCCGTCGCAGCACACCCATCGGCGTCCAGGCAGCAGCCCCCGCCTAAGACTCCACCCCACGGCCGATCCGGTGCAGATCCGCCGCCCCACTCGCCCGCGACTGGTCCGGGTGAGCCCAGATCGGGCCCGCCCCGCCGGCACCCGCAACTGCACGCCCGCAAACCGCCGGAGGGAGCAGAGGCTCGAGCTCTGTCGCCGCTCACGTGCGACACCTCCGGCGAAGTATGCACCGCCGCCGGCCTAGGATGGAGCCCTCCCGAGATCCGCAGCCCAGCCGCCTGCCGATGTCGCGCCTCCGAGATCCTCCACCACCATCCCCGGAGCCGGTCGAGCTTCGCCGGTGAGACCCTCAGGCGGCGGCGAGGGGAGGAAGGGAGGTGGGGGGGAGGAGGAA
This sequence comes from Thinopyrum elongatum, assembly GCA_011799875.1. Lineage (NCBI taxonomy): Eukaryota > Viridiplantae > Streptophyta > Magnoliopsida > Poales > Poaceae > Thinopyrum > Thinopyrum elongatum. Next base: position 54,001,542 of record CM022298.1, read on the forward strand.
GTGGGGGCGAGGAGGCGGCCGCGTTTGGGTTTTGCCCCCCGAGTCGCCAGGGAGGCGACGCGGAGGTGGGAGGTTTTTTTTTTTCCAGACTTTTCGAGAATGTTCGTTCTTGGGAGGAGACTCTCTTGCCGACTACGAAGACGTAATCATTAAGATGTTGTGTCTGTCGGCACAGTACCTCGAAGATGCTCATAAGGGTATGGTATGTGTAAGTGCGTCTATAAGGATGAGTGTATGTGCGCCATAATACAAGCCATTGTTTAAAGTTTTTTTTTTTTGCATGTGTTCAAAATGGACAAAATCCAACAGTTATCATGTGTTCCAACTAACGAGCATTGATCTATGGAAAATCAACACTTGGTGAAGGAGAAGCAGAGAGAAGCACAAGGATTTACCAAGGTCGGACATTGCCAGCATCACGAAGAGATCCTGCCCGCCGTTGAGGAACCGCGTGTCCATCAGCTCGCCGAACCACTGGATGCACCCGCTCCCTCCACCGCGGATGTCCAACGCGGCGTACGCCGTGCAGGAGCAGTTGAGCAGGCACCGCCGGCCGCACTCCTCGAGCGAGGTGCGGTTGTCCACGCTGCTCCCGTGCGCCTCCGGCGGCTTCACACCGCGCAGGGCGTAGAAACCGTCCTCGCCGCCGCCCTCGCACAGCAGCGGCGTGCTGCGAACGCACCCGCCGGAGGCACTACCGGAATCGCACCCTATGCCGACGGCCAGGGCCGTCGGCATAGCCCTGATTGGCCGTCGGGACAGGCCCCCGTCGGCATAGGGCCGTCGGCAACATATCCGTCGGCGTAGCCATGGAGGCCGTCGGCATAGGACCTATCCCGACGGTGTTCGTACATCTATGCCGACGGCCCTGGCCGTCGGCAACATTCCCGCCTAACGGCGGCCGCCGTCAAGTGCTGACCAACGGCTGCTCGCCACATGGCACATCTATGCCGACGGTGCAGCCGTCGGCTTAGTTTGAAACTATGCCGACGGCTACACTGTCGGCATAGCCGCGCCACATGGCGAGCAGCCGTAGGTCCTGGGGGCGGGGCTATGCCGACGGCCTAGCTGTCGGCCTAGTTTGAAACTACGCCGACGGCTAGGCCGTCGGCATAGCTCCACCCAGGAGTGCCCAGTTGCTGACACGTGGCAGATATGCCGACGGCTTAGCTGTCGGCCTAGTTTGAAACTATGCCGATGGCTTGGCTGTCCGCATAGCTGCCACGTGTCAGCAACTGGGTGCTCGCGCCAGCTCTATGCCGACGGCCTAGCCGTCGGCATAGTTTGCATTTGATTTTTTTTTCTTTTTTCTGTTTGTTTTCAGATCAATTCAATTCAAATATACAACAGATATATATGATGGAAATGCACATATAAAACACATCTAAGTATCTTAAGCATCAATATATGCATAAGCATCATCACAAAGGACCATCAAAAGTAACCGAAAGGATCATCATCACCACACACAAGTCATCTAAAGGATCATCATCACCACACACAAGTCGTTTAAAGGATCATCATCACCACACACAAGTCATCTAAAGAAACATAAGCATAAGCACACAAGTAACCGAAATGCTTAAGCGCCAGGACGTCGAGCACAGCGGAGGTCGTCACCGCCAAGACCGCCGAAGCCCAAGTCGTCACTGCTAGCGGCAGCGCTACCGCCAAGACCGCCTCCACCTCCGCCTCCGTGGATCGGAGTGGTCGGGCTCCGTGACTCGGGAGTGCTGCGAACACCACCGCCAACGGTAGATCCATCGGTTCCCTGGATGTTGAAAAGACATATTAACGGGATATATGACTGTGTTGAAAGGCATGATATGCTTTGGGTGAATAGATTGGGGATGAACTAACCGGCGAGGGGCCAGCGTTCTGTACCACAAACTCCTCAAAGGTCAGCAGCCTTGGTTGTGCTGGAGGACATTGTGCTGGTTGCAACTGAGGACACCTGCCGGCCGCCATTTCCTGAAAAGCGTGCTGCATCTGGCGATCCCTCTGCTCATGGTATGCATAAAGCCTCTCGTGCCACGCCATGGTCTCCTGGCGTGTGTACTCCAGGTAGGCCTATGGTATGACATGATGGAACTCATAAAACTACTAAATGCGGAAAATAAAGTGAGCAATGAAGATAAGAGGGAAAATACTTACAGATTGCCGCTCCTGAAAGAGGGACTGTGACTGTGCACTGGTCACTGGCGTGCTCGTGCGCTGGCTCAGGCTCGGGTCGATCCGACGGAGCTGTGTGTAGGAGATAGTAGGAGTGATCACAGCATCGAGAACCGCCTCCCGACCATGCTCCTTCGGCCCCATGACCACCACCACCCTATCGTCTAGATCTGCCGCAATGGGGTCAGGTGTGTCAGGATGTAACTTCAGATACCCTTCGGAGCAGGCCTTCTTCCTCCCCGCGGTCTTCTTGCCGTAGTACTTGGGCTCGCCAGGCTTGGGGTACTTCCGCGTATGGGCGATCTCCCACGCCTGCATGTGTGAGAGCGGCCGCTTCAGTTTCTCCTCCTGCACCACCAAACAGAGGTTAGTCATACATAAGAAAGTGATGGTAAATAGAAGAAGAAGAATGTTTAATGGGGTTAGTCATACATTAACTGCCTTGTGGAGATAGTGGTTTCGGTTTCCCTGAGCATGTACTCCCTCCTTCCCTCGGTTAGCCTTGTTTTTGATTCTCATAGCCGCCCAGGCTCCAGCCTCATCACACCAAAGATCCACCAATGCCGCCCAGGACTCGTCTTTTCCATAACACCAATTTGGACACACCTACATAATGAAAGCATAATGGCATGTCAACACGAAATGGTGAAATGTACCACAAGGTAATGAAAGCATAATGAAAGCGTAATGAAAAATCTTTTATACTTACCGCCAAGAACTCGTCCCTCTCCAAGGTAATGCCCATCCTCCGCGCTTCTGCCTTGGTCATCTTCACACCAAGATAGTCGTGGTAGTATGTCGAGATGGCCACATAGTGCACCTCGTACTACATCTGGCGGGCCTTCTTCTTGCATTGGTGCAGCACGATCTGGTCCGCTCTGGCCCTGTGCTCCGGAAGAACTCGATAGAATTCCTACAATCATGCATGAAACAAGAATGGAAGAAGCCATGAGTTAAATCATTCATGAAACTAGAATGGACTTGTGCTTCTGAAGAGAACTCACCCAGAAAGTAGTGATCACGGCCTTGGCATGGGTCTCATGGTCCGCGTGGAGGGCCGCTTCCCAGTGGTCCCAGCTCGTGGCCAAAACCCGACGGTTCGGGTGCCTGACTGGATCCGGACAGTACAACCCCGGCTAGTATAACTTCAGCAAGACGGCGATGAGGCGGTTGGGAATACAGTCCCCTTTAGAATATATCCAGTTGCTGCAAAAGAATGAACTATTAGCATGTGACAAGCAAAATAAATAACAACCGGAATGAGCATGTGACAAGCAAAATAATGAAATTATTATAAAGTGGCACTTACTCTTTCCCCGTGGGCTCAATGAGCCACTTCTGCTCCTCAGTAGCAGGAACCCGCTTTGGTAGCTTTGCGTTACCACGCAGCCAACCCTTGTTGTCAACCCCATTCCCGCCACCACCATCATCCCTGCCACCACCCTCCTCCTCGCCTGCCTCCCCCTCCCCAACCTCCTCCTCCTCCTCCTCGTCCTCCTCCTCCTCGCCTGCCTCCTCCTCCACCTCCTCCTCGGCCCCATCCCGAACCTCCTCCTCGCCAGAGGGTACCTCACTAGAGGAGGGCCTCGAAGACAACACCCCTAAGTCGGTGAGGGTGCGCTCTTTCTGGCCGCGACCCCCTGTAGTGGCTCTCCCGCCACCACCTCGCCCTCTAGGGGCTCTCCCCCCGCCCCCTCCTCCTCTAGGGGCACCTCTCCCTCGACCTCCCTGTGAGGAGTCATCGTCAAGTAGCCGGGTGGGAGGATTACGTGCTCGACCACTCCGACTAGGCAGGCCGACGACCTTGCGTAGGAAACCCACGCCGTCGGCCTTCCCCTTGCCCATGTTCCACGAACCTGCATTGAAAAGAGAATAAGCAATTAGTAAATTAATGAAATGAAGGAAAAGGCATGATAATAAACACATTAATAAAAATGCATAAAAAGGCATATTCCTAAACTATAGAAAAAAAAGACTTGAAACGTACATCTGCTAGAACCCATATGAATCATCACTGTTCTAACCTCTTTCTCGGTCCGTCTCATCATCACTATCAATCATATCATCTTCGTTGTCTGACGGAGGTGGAGGCTCTTCCTCGTCGTCAGCGTCTTCGTTTAACTTTTGGAGCATAAGTATGTCATTTTCATTGACAATGGTCTCACCATCATTCCGTGCATCGTCGTCGTTTGGATCCACATCATCATCACCCAATGGTCTAGCGTCATCGTTTCTAACCACATCATCATCATCAGGTTGCTCTTGATAGAACACTCCCTCGTATGTCATGGGGTTAATGTTGTAGTAATCGTCTTCATTTGGGTCCGGTAGCTTACCATGTGGCGACACCTTGAACACAACTTCCCAACCCTTTAGGTACTCTTTCTGGCATGGGTAAGGCAGATAATATACTTGTGTAGCTTGGGTAGCCGCAATGAAGAGATCGGCTCCGGCATAGACGGTTGATGGTTTAACTTCTACCAAACCAATGGAAGGCGTATGTTTTACCCCCTCCCGCGGATCGAACCATCGGCATTTGAACACAGGCAGACTTAGGGTCTCGCGCCCCTGGCGGAATTTAACCTCGTATATATTTTGTACCCTTTCGTAGTAGTCTACTGAATTTTGACTGGGGGTGTACACTCCGGTATCTATAGTTTTGGGATCGGGTCGGCTGTTCTGGTGCTCCTCTGTATGGAAGCGATACCCATTCACATCATACTTTTTACATGTCATGACGGCAGGGTCAAAACCCATGGAAACCCATCTCAATTCATCATCCATAGATATGTTCGGATCTTTTCCCTACAAGTATAATTGAAATTGCTGCGTGCATTAGTTCGGTTAACTAATAAATGTTGAACTAGGTATTTAATAGGGGAGTGTGGAAAATTACTTTCTCCATGAACCAAACAACAAAATTTTTACGTCCAGGGTTTCCATGACAGAGAAGAGTAAGTGCCTCCGCCTCAGTAGGAGGATTCATTCCCGTCCATTCCTCTTGAACGAAATCACTAAAAAAAGAAAAGCGGTGTTAGACCGGGACTAAGTGAACATAGAACATGATGATGTGGAAGACATAAAGTAATGGTGTAGTGGTATTACCTCATCCACACTTCCTCAACTTCCTTGATGTTGTGCAAGATATAGAACATGAGGTCCTCCCACTCTTGTCATGACATGTTACAAGATTTCGAGGCCCCAGCCCTCCCACCTTACGCGTTGAATAGATGGAGCCTGGGTTGATACTTGGGCTCTTCTATATTGTATCGAGGCACCTTGTTATGCAGATGGGGAACGTGGTCTGGATAGTATGATGTCCAGAGGTCTGACACCTCCTCTAGGATAACTGCCTCAGCTATGGAAGCTTCAATCTTAGCTTTGTTTCCACATTTCCGTCGGAGATGCTTGTTCTGTCTCTCAGGGCCGTACTGCCAGCGATTCTGCACAGGCCCCCCCAACAATACCTCGTTCGCAAGGTGCAGAATGAGATGTGTCATCGGAGTAAAGAAGCCTGGCGGAAAGATCTTCTCTAGCTTGCCTATCAACTCCGGTGCCTTCTTATGCAGTTTTTCAATCACCTCTTTACTTACTTCTTTAGCACAGAGCTTGCGAAAGAAATGGCTTAGCTCGGCAAGCACTCGCCAGACATGCTCGGGGACATAGCCTCGAACCATCACCAGCATTATCCGCTCAATCCATACATGGTAGTCATGACTCTTCAGGCCGGTCACTTTACCCGTTGAAAGATTGACTCCCTTACTTATATTCGATGCATAACCATCGGGGAAAACTTCAAAATTTGTTTCAGCCAGATAAGTACTTCCTTTTTTTCTGGCGGTTTAAGGACAAAGTCAGCATCTGGCTTGAACCAGTTTTTTCGACCACCTGTGGGAGGCTTCATGTTCAGACGTGGTCTATCACAAATTCTCTGTTGGTCGGCTCTAGCTTTAACGTCATCCTTCGTCTTATCACGAATGTTGAGGATCGTGCGGAAAAGGGACTCTGCCACATTCTTTTCGGTGTGCATCACATCTATGTTGTAAGGAAGTTTGAGGTCCTTGAAATAGGGAAGCTGCGAGAAGGGGGTAATGTGAGTCCAGTTGTGCGTCTCACCATATCCCTCGAAGCCTTTGGCTTTGGCTTTGCCTTTGCCTTTGACTTTAGGCTTGAGAGCTTTTAGCTGAGCAAGAACATCTGCCCTCGAAAATGTTGGAATCTCGGTTACTTCATGAACAACCCGGCCTTTCGTGAAGTTCTTCTTGTCTTCCCTGTCTGGATGGTCTGGAGGGAGGAACTGTCGATGCAGGTCAAAGGCTACATACTTGCCACCCTTACTCAGCCAAATCATTCGCAGAGCCTGCATGCACACTGGGCATGGCATCTTCCCACTTGTACACCATCCGCAGAATAGAGCATAGCTGGGAAATCATGCATGCAATAGTGCAACCAAACTTTCATCAAGAAATTTCTCTGCAGATCCCTGTCGTATGTCAACCTCGGAAAGTACCAAGAATGGTGCAAAGCATTCACCAGCGGCTGCATAAACATACCCAATTGCTTCCCCGGGTATTCAGGCCCCAGAATGATGAGCGACAAGAACATGGTTTTCCGTTGCATTAGGGCACCGGGAGGAAGATTAAGCGGAATTACAAACACGGGCCAGCAGCTGTATGGATTGGACGACATACCATATGGATTCAACCCATCACCTGATAAGGCTATTCTGACATTCCCAGCCTCGGCTGCTTCCTCGGGTTATTCTTCATCGAACGACTTCCATGCTTCCCCTTCCGATGGATGTACAATTTTTTTTGGATTGTACCTTATACCTTCCTTGTGCCACTTCATCATTTTGGCAGACTCCTTCGTGATGAAAAGGCGCTGCAGTCTTTTTATAAATCAAGATACCGAAGAACCTTATCGGGGATGGTAAGCTGCTTTTTCTCACCATCCTCACCGACCACCTCAATGTACCGAGACGAACCGCACTTCCTACAGTACTTGTCATCCGCATACTCGTGCCTAAACAAAAGGCAATTCTTCGGGTAAACATCTATTTTCTCATAATCCATAGAGAGTGCCTTCATGATTTTCTTTGTATCGTACATGCTTTTCGGCAGTTCATGACCCTCAGGGAGGCTGTTAGCCCATACTCGCAGGAATGCTTCGAAGCATTTCTGGCTACAGCCGTACTCAGCCTTGACTGCAATCAGTTGCGAGATGGCATCCAGCTGAGATATTTTCGCACCCGCATAAAGAGGTTTCTTCGACGAGGCCAAGACCTCCAAGAAGGCCTTTGCGGTTGCCTCCGGCTCCTCCGGTTCATTCTCTGAAGGTGTCGCATTTGCCGTTTCTCCAACAATGACATCATCTAGCATGTCCCTGACCCCATCGTCCTCATATCCATCGATGCGTTGTCGCATCACCTCCTCTCTACCACGGTCCTGCTCGGCTATGTTTATCGGCGGCATGTCAAAGTTTGGCATATATCCGTGCGTGCGAAGGTGCTCACTCATGTCCGTCTGATTTCTACGGTGATGTCTGACACATCTCGCACAGGGGCATGGTGGGATAATTCTCATTGGACGACGGAATATCTCCTTCAAATACACATCGGTTTTCGCGATCCACTCTGATGTTACTCGATTCCGACGGATAAAACCACTGTACATCCACTGATTATCTGCCATTCTCTGCTTTTTTGCAAGCCACACAACATAATTAAGGATTCACTTAAATTAATCACATCAAATTTTCAGTTTCTACCACGTTGAATCCACCTACATCTCTAATAGGTAAAGATGGGTCCTAATCCCACCCGAGGATGTGTAGATTGAGTACGTTCTCCATTCTACCCTGTTCCGAGACAAAATTTCGGCAGCACCTCCCCGCTATTCTCCAGATACACGTCTCGGCAAATAGCCGAGAGAATGTGCTCCGGAGAACAATGGGGAGGCGCCGCCGAAATCCTGTCTCGGAACGGGGTAGAACATGGAGAACATACCCAATCTACACATCCTCGGGCTGTCCATGGAAAACGCTAGACAATCCGAAAGAGCTGCGGTGATAAATATGCAATTGAATGCATATTTATCGATGCAACCCTTTTGGACGGGAGACGCCTAGGTTACGCCAGTTGACTTGAGAATGAAATCTAGTGATATGAAAAAATGGAGGAGATGGACTTGTAGCTCACCCTCGGCTGTAGAGGAAGTAGTCGAACAGCAGAGGGATGCTCAGGGGGACCAACGCATCGGACAACAGTCACTCCGATGAAATGCGACACCACAAAGCCTGCAAATTCCATCGCGAAAAAAATTAGAACATCACAACTCATAGAACATCACAATATCATCATCATCTAACAATCAACGAATCATAAAAAAATCGTCATCTATCATCATCATCATCATCTAAAAATTATCGAAGCATAAAAACACATAAACATCTATCATGAACATCATCATCTAACAATCATCTATCATATATCATCTATCATCATCATCATCATCTCAAAATCATCGAAGCATAAAAAATCATCATTATCTCTCCTCATCTAACAATCATCGTCATTATCATCTAAAAAAATCCGTATGAACAAGTTATGAACATCACATTTTTCTCAAATAACTAATTTTTAGCAAGACCATTATATAGGTGTCAAAAAATATTTCATCATTGTTTTGTAGCAACACCATCATGATCAAAATACCACCGTGCAAAAAGTATATAATCACATCACAAAACAACATTGACACTTCAAACTAAAAAAAACTCATATTTCTAATAACATCCATTGATCAATATTTTGCAAACTAACTACATCTAACAAATATGACATACATTCCATCTATCTATGCATTCATCCACCTAAAAACAGTAGCAAACCACTAAAAAAGAAAGAAAAAATAGCTCACGTAGAGGGCCGGCTGGTCGGGTCGGAGGAGGGGGGCGCCGGCGGTTGGGGGCCGGTGATGAGCAGCAGAAGAAGAAGGGTCGGCTGCTCCAGCCGGCCGGGAAGGGGCCGCCGGACCCGTGGTCGGCGTCGAGTCAGCCCTTGCGGGACAGAAGGGGGCGGGCGCGGACAGGGCGGCGCGGGGCGGGGATGACGGCGGCGCACCGCGGGTGGGTGGGGGAGACGGGGGACGCGCGGGCGGCGGCGGGCTCGGGGCGGGGCGGCACGGGGTCGTGGCGGGGAGGCGCGGGCGGCGGCGGGCTTGGGGCGGGACGGCGCGGGGTTGGTGCGGTGCGGGCGGCGGCGGTGGCGTGCTCAGGGCGGGCGGCGGAGGTGGTGGGCGGCAGCGCGGGTGTGGGTCCGGGGGAAGGGGGAGATGGGGAATGGGTGGTGGGGGGCGAACCGCAGCGGATAAGGTCAAACCTATGCCGACGGCCTGGCCGTCGGCATAGGCCTGGCCCTTTGCCACATCATCGATCCGTGGCCGTGTGCGCTGCTATGCCGACGGCTAAGCCGTCGGCATAGATACTTTGCATTTTTTTTATTACATCATTGATCCGTGGCCGTGTGCGCTGCTATGCCGACGGCTAAGCCGTCGGCATAGATACTTTGCATTTTTTTTATTACGTCATCGATCCGTGGCCGTGAAGCCGTCGGCATAGATACTTTGCATTTTTTTTATTATGGCATATGTGTGACTCTCAGCACAGTGTAAAAAATAGTCCCACCCCGTCCCGTCTAACCCTGACACAGACGACCACCGGATCCGTGTCGGCCCGACGTGTCCATTTCCCCCCTCCGGGACACGGCGGCAGCCACGCCCGGGAGGTCTACACGGCGGGACGGGGGCCCTAGGGGGGTAGCAATGCCACCGGAGCGTCGCACCGGGCCCTCAGACATGCGGGGTGTTGTGGTGGCATGTCCGAAGAGGCGGCACGCGTCTCCGGGGTGTGCCCACCATCACGGACGGCGCCGCTGCCGGCACCTGGAGGGGGAAACGGACGCGTCGGGTCTACAAGCAGGGGATCTTGCTGTGGGTCTGGCCCGGATGTTGCTCCAAAGTGTGCCTATGGGCTGACCTAACATAACCGGCTGGAGAGGTCCACTGGTCAAAGCCCGTCCGTGCAAAGTCAAAGGGCTAGATCCCGTGGTCAAACGCTACAGGGTTAGGCGGGACGGGGGCCCTGGGGGGGTAGCAATGCCACCGGAGCATCGCACCGGGCCCTCATACATGCGGGGTGGTGCGGTGGCATGTCTGAAGAGGCGGCACGCGTCTCCGGGGTGTGCCCCCCCTCACGGACGGCGATGACACGGTAGTAGACGTTCTGCGGTAACGATGCGGCGTGAATATTATTAAATACTCGAAGCGCGATAAAATCATGAGTTTTTTACACGACGTGGGCACATGTGCTATAGGACTGATGGTAATTTTTCATAATTTTTGGTGATGGAGAAGTGTCTAAACACTTCCCTCAACGCGGATTGCTCTCCGCGTGTCTACGACTGTGGCCGGCGGCCTCCGGGGGCTAGCATGGCGCCAAATCTTGCGTAGGCGGCCTCTCACAAGTCTGGAAGTGTTGTGGCGGTTGCAAAAGCCCGGCACGCGTCTCCGGGGTGTGGCCCCCCTCACGGACGGCGCCGCCGCCGGCACTTGGATTGTGGAAATGGACGCGTCGGGTCTACACGGAGGGGATCTTGCTGTGGGTCTGGCCCGGATGTTGCTCTAAAGTGTTCCTATGGGCTGACCTAACACAACCGGCTGGAGAGGTCCAATGGTCAAAGCCCGTCCGTGCAATGTCAAAGGGCTAGATCCTGTGGTCAAACGCTACAGGGTTAGGCGGGACGGGGGCCCTGGGGGGGTAGCTATGCCACCGGAGCGTCGCACCAGGCCCTCATACATGCGGGGTGGTGCGGTGGCATGTCCGAAGAGGGGGCACGCGTCTCCGGGGTGTGCCCCCCCTCACGGACGGCGATGACATGGTAGTAGACGTTCTGCGGTAACGATGCGGCGTGAATATTATTAAATACTCGGAGCGCGATAAAATCATGAGTTTTTTACACGACGTGGGCACATGTGCTATAGGAGTGATGGAAATTTTTCATAATTTTTGGTGATGGAGAAGTATATGAACACTTCCCTCTACGCGGATTGCTCTCCGCGTGTCTACGACTGTGGCCGGCGGCCTCCGGGGGCTACCATGCCGCCAAATCTTGCGTAGGCGGCCTCTCACAAGTCTGGAAGTGTTGTGGCGACGCATCTCCGGGGTGTGGCCCCCCTCACGGACGGCGCCGCCGCCGGCACCTAGAGGGGGGAAACGGACGCGTCGGGTCTACACGGAGGGGATCTTGCTGTGGGTCTGGCCCGGATGTTGCTCCAAAGTGTTCCTATGGGCTGACCTAACACAACCGGGTGGAGAGGTCCACTGGTCAAAGCCCGTCTGTGCAAAGTCAAAGGGCTAGATCCCGTGGTCAAACGCTACAGGGTTAGGCGGGACGGGGGCCCTGGGGGGGGGGGGTAGCAATGCCGCCGGAGCGTCACACCGGGCCCTCATACATGCGGGGTGGTGCGGTGGCATGCCGAAGAGGCGGCACGCGTCTCCGGGGTGTGCCCCCCCTCACGGACGGCGATGACACGGTAGTAGACGTTCTGCGGTAACGATGCGGCGTGAATATTATTAAATACTCAGAGCGCGATAAAATCATGAGTTTTTTACACGACGTGGGCACATGTGCTATAGGGCTGATGGTAATTTTTCATAATTTTTGGTGATGGAGAAGTATCTGAACACTTCCCTCTACTCGTGTTGCTCTCCGCGTGACTACGACTGTGGCCGGCGGCCTCCGGGGGCTAGCATGCCGCCAAATCTTGCGTAGGCGGCCTCTCACAAGTCTGGAAGTGTTGTGGCGGTTGCAAAAGCCCGGCACGCGTCTCCGGGGTGTGACCCCCTCACGGACGGCGCCGCCGCCGGCATCTGGAGGGGGGAAACAGACGCGTCGGGTCTACACCAAGGGGATCTTGCAGTGGGTCTGGCCCGGATGTTGCTCCAAAGTGTTCCTATGGGCTGACCTAACACAACCGGGTGGAGAGGTCCACTGGTCAAAGCCCGTCCGTGCAATGTCAAAGGGCTAGATCCTGTGGTCAAACGCTACAGGGTTAGGCGGGACGGGGGCCCTGGGGGGTAGCAATGCCACCGGAGCATCGCACCAGGCCCTCATACATGCGGGGTGGTGCGGTGGCATGTCCGAAGAGGCGGCACGCTTCTCCGGGGTGTGCCCCCCCCCTCACGGACGGCGATGACACGGTAGTAGACGTTCTGCGGTAACGATGCGGCGTGAATATTATTAAATACACGAAGCGCGATAAAATCATGAGTTTTTTACATGACGTGGGCACATGTGCTATAGGACTGATGGTAATTTGTCATAATTTTTGGTGATGGAGAAGTATCTGAACACTCCCTCTACGCGGATTGCTCTCCGCGTGTCTACAACTGTCGCCGGCGGCCTCCGGGTGCAAGCATGCCGCCAAATCTTGCGTAGGCGGCCTCTCACTAGTCTGGAAGTGTTGTGGCGGTTGCAAAAGCCCGACACGCGTCTCCGGGGTGTGGCCCCCCTCACGGACGGCGCCGCCGCCGGCACCTAGAGGGGGGAAACGGACAAGTTGGGTCTACACGGAGGGGATCTTGCTGTGGGTCTGGCCCAGATGTTGCTCCAAAGTGTTCCTATGGGCTGACATAACACAACCGGGTGGAGAGGTCCACTGGTCAAAGCCCGTCCGTTTAAAGTCAAAGGGCTAGATCCCGTGGTTAAACGCTACCGGGTTAGGCGAGACGGGGGCCCTGGGGGGGTAGCAATGCCACCGGAGCGTCGCACCGGACCCTCACACATGCGGGGTGGTGCGGTGGCATGTCCGAAGAGGCGGCACGCGTCTCCGGGGTGTGCCCCCTCTCACGGACGGCGATGACATGGTAGTAGACGTTCTGCGGTAACGATGCGGCGTGAATATTATTAAATACTCGGAGCGCGATAAAATCATGAGTTTTTTACACGACGTGGGCACATGTGCTATAGGAGTGATGGTAATTTTTCATAATTTTTGGTGATGGAGAAGTATATGAACACTTCCCTCTACGCGGATTGCTCTCCGCGTGTCTACGACTGTGGCCGGCGGCCTCCGGGGGCTACCATGCCGCCAAATCTTGCGTAGGCGGCCTCTCACAAGTCTGGAAGTGTTGTGGCGGTTGCAAAAGCCAGGCACGCGTCTCCGGGGTGTGGCCCCCCTCACGGACGGCGCCGCCACCGGCACCTGGAGGGGGGAAACGGACGCGTCGGGTCTACACGGAGGGGATCTTGCTGTGGGTCTGGCCCGGATGTTGCTCCAAAGTGTTCCTATGGGCTGACCTAACACAACCGGGTGGAGAGGTCCACTTGTCAAAGCCCGTCCGTGCAGAGTCAAAGGGCTAGATCCCGTGGTCAAACGCTACATGGTTAGGCAGGACGGGGGCCCTGGGGGGGTAGCAATGCCGCCGGAGCGTCGCACCGGGCCCTCATACATGTGGGGTGGTGCGGTGGCATGTCTGAAGAGGCGGCACGCGTCTCCGGGGTGTGCCCCCCCTCACGGACGGCGATGACACGGTAGTAGACGTTCTGCGGTAACGATGCGGCGTGAATATTATTAAATACTCGAAGAGCGATAAAATCATGAGTTTTTTACACGACGTGGGCACATGTGCTATAGGACTCATGGTAATTTTTCATAATTTTTGGTGATGGAGAAGTATCTGAACACTTCCCTCAACGCGGATTGCTCTCCGCGGGTCTACGACTGTGGCCGGCGGCCTCCGGGGGCTAGCATGCCGCCAAATCTTGCGTAGGCGGCCTCTCACAAGTCTGGAAGTGTTGTGGCGGTTGCAAAAGCCCGGCACGCGTCTCCGGGGTGTGGCCCCCCTCACGGACGGCGCCGCCGCCGGCACTTGGACGGGGGAAATGGACGCGTCGGGTCTACACGGAGGGGATCTTGCTGTGGGTCTGGCCCGGATGTTGCTCTAAAGTGTTCCTATGGGCTGACCTAACACAACCGGGTGGAGAGGTCCAATGGTCAAAGCCCGTCCGTGCAATGTCAAAGGGCAAGATCCTGTGGTCAAACGCTACAGGGTTAGGCGGGACGGGGGCCCTGGGGGGGTAGCTATACCACCGGAGCGTCGCACCAGGCCCTCATACATGCGGGGTGGTGCGGTGGCATGTCCGAAGAGGCGACACGCGTCTCTGGGGTGTGCCCCCCCTCACGGACGGCGATGACACGGTAGTAGACGTTCTGCGGTAACGATGCGGCGTGAATATTATTAAATACACAGAGCGCGATAATATCATGAGTTTTTTACACGACGTGGGCACATGTGCTATAGGACTGATGGTAATTTTTCATAATTTTTGGTTATGGAGAAGTATCTGAACACTTCCCTCTACGCGGATTGCTCTCCGCGTGTCTACAACTGTGGCCGGCGGCCTCCGGGTGCTAGCATGCCGCCAAATCTTGCGTAGGCGGCCTCTCACTAGTTTGGAAGTGTTGTGGCGGTTGCAAAAGCCCGACACGCGTCTCCGGGGTGTGGCCCCCCTCACGGACGGCGCCGCCGCCGACACCTAGAGGGGGATAACGGACGCGTCGGGTCTACACGGAGGGGATCTTGCTGTGGGTCTGGCCCAGATGTTGCTCCAAAGTGTTCCTATGGGCTGACCTAACACAACCGGGTGGAGAGGTCCACTGGTCAAAGCCCGTCCGTGCAAAGTCAAAGGGCTAGATCCCGTGGTCAAACGCTACAGGGTTAGGCGAGACGGGGCCCTGGGGGGGTAGCAAGGCCACCGGAGCGTCGCACCGGGCCCTCACACATGCGGGGTGGTGCGGTGGCATGTCCGAAGTGGCGGCACGCGTCTCCGGGGTGTGCCCCCCCTCACGGACGGCGATGACATGGTAGTAGAC
Organism: Thinopyrum elongatum; assembly: GCA_011799875.1. NCBI lineage: Eukaryota > Viridiplantae > Streptophyta > Magnoliopsida > Poales > Poaceae > Thinopyrum > Thinopyrum elongatum. The sequence goes on from CM022298.1 coordinate 54,016,649, forward strand.
GTTCTGCGGTAACGATGCGGCGTGAATATTATTAAATACTCGGAGCGCGATAAAATCATGAGTTTTTTACACGACATGGGCACATGTGCTATAGGAGTGATGGTAATTTTTCATAATTTTTGGTGATGGAGAAGTATCTGAACACTTCCCTCTACGCGGATTGCTCTCCGCGTGTCTACGACTGTGGCCGGCGGCCTCCGGGGGCTACCATGCCGCCAAATCTTGCGTAGGCGGCCTCTCACAAGTCTGGAAGTGTTGTGGCGGTTGCAAAATCCAGGCACGCGTCTCCAGGGTGTGGCCCCCCTCACGGACGGCGCCGCCGCCGGCACCTGGAGGGGGGAAACGGACGCGTCGGGTCTAAACGGTGGGGATCTTGCTATGGGTCTGGCCCGGATGTTGCTCCAAAGTGTTCCTATGGGCTGACCTAACACAATCGGGTGGATAGGTCCACTTGTCAAAGCCCGTCCGTGCAAAGTCAAAGGGCTAGATCCCGTGGTCAAACGCTACAGGGTTAGGCGGGACGGGGGCCCTGGGGGGGTAGCAATGCCGCCGGAGCGTCGCACCGGGCCCTCATACTTGCGGGGTGGTGCGGTGGCATGTCCGAAGAGGCGGCACGCGTCTCCGGGGTGTGCCCCCCCTCACGGACGGCGATGTCACGGTAGTAGACGTTCTGCAGTAACGATGCGGCGTGAATATTATCAAATACTCGGAGCGCGATAAAATCATGAGTTTTTTACACGATGTGGGCACATGTGCTATAGGACTGATGGTAATTTTTCATAATTTTTGGTGATGGAGAAGTATCTGAACACTTCCCTCTACGCGGATTGCTCTCCGCGTGTCTACGACTGTGGCCGGCGGCCTCCGGGGGCTAGCATGCCGCCAAATCTTGCGTAGGCGGCCTCTCACAAGTCTGGAAGTGTTGTGGCGGTTGCAAAAGCCCGGCACGCGTCTCCGGGGTGTGGCCCCCCTCACGGACGGCGGCGCCGCCGGCACCTGGAGGGGGGAAATGGATGCGTCGGGTCTACACGAAGGGGATCTTGCTGTGGGTCTAGCCCGGATGTTGCTCCAAAGTGTTCCTATGGGCTGACCTAACACAACCGGGTGGAGAGGTCCACTGGTCAAAGCCCGTCCGTGCAATGTCAAAGGGCTAGATCCTGTGGCCAAACGCTACAGTGTTAGGCGGGACGGGGGCCCTGGGGGGGTAGCAATGCCACTGGAGCGTCGCACCAGGCCCTCATACATGCGGGGTGGGGCGGTGGCATGTCCGAAGAGGCGGCACGCGTCTCCGGGGTGTGCCCCCCCTCACGGACAGCGATGACATGGTAGTAGACGTTCTGCGGTAACGATGCGGCGTGAATATTATTAAGTACTCGGAGCGCGATAAAATCATGAGTTTTTTACACGACGTGGGCACATGTGCTATAGGACTGATGGTAATTTTTCATAATTTTTGGTGATGGAGAAGTATCTGAACACTTCCCTCTACGCGGATTGCTCTCCGCGTGTCTACAACTGTGGTCGGCGGCCTCCGGGGGCTAGCATGCCGCCAAATCTTGCGTAGGCGGCCTCTCACAAGTCTGGAAGTGTTGTGGCGGTTGCAAAAGCCCGGCACGCATCTCTGGGGTGTGGCCCCCCTCACGGACGGCGCCGCCGCCGGCACCTGGAGGTTGGAAACGGACGTGTCGTGTCTACACGGAGAGGATCTTGCCGTGGGTCTGGCCCGGATGTTGCTCCAAAGTGTTCCTATGGGCTGACCTAACACAACCGGGTGCAGAGGTCCACTGGTCAAAGCCCGTCCGTGCAAAGTCAAAGGGCTAGATCCCGTGGTCAAACGCTACAGGGTTAGGCGGGACGGGGGCACTTGGGGGGTAGCAATGCCACCGGAGCGTCGCACCGGGCCCTCATACATGCGGGGTGGTGCGGTGGCATGTCCGAAGAGGCGGCACGCGTCTCCGGGGTGTGCCCCCCCTCACGGACGGCGATGACACGGTAGTAGACGTTCTGCGGTAACGATGCGGCATGAATATTATTAAATACTTGGAGCGCGATAAAATCATGAGTTTTTTACACGACGTGGGCACATGTGCTATAAGACTGATGGTAATTTTTCATAATTTTTGGTGATGGAGAAGTATCTGAACACTTCCCTCTACGCGGATTGCTCTCCGCGTGTCTACGACTGTGGCCGGCGGCCTCCGGGGGCTAGCATGCCGCCAAATCTTGCGTAGGCGGCCTCTCACAAGTCTGGAAGTGTTGTGGCGGTTACAAAAGCCCGGCACGCGTCTCCGGGGTGTGGCCCCCCTCACGGACGGCGCCGCCGGCGGCACCGGGAGGGGGGAAACGGACGCGTCGGGTCTACACGAAGGGGATCTTGCTGTGGGTCTAGCCCGGATGTTGCTCCAAAGTGTTCCCATGGGCTGACCTAACACAACCGGGTGAAGAGGTCCACTGGTCAAAGCCCGTCCGTGCAAAGTCAAAGGGCTAGATCCCGTGGTCAAACGCTACAGGGTTAGGCAGGACGGGGGCCCTGGGGGGGTAGCAATGCCACCGGAGCGTCGCACCGGGCCCTCATACATGCGGGGTGGTGCGTTGGCATGTCCGTTGAGGCGGCACGCGTCTCCGGGGTGTGCCCCCCCTCACGGACGGCGATGACACGGTAGTAGACGTTCTTCGGTAACGATGCGGCGTGAATATTATTAAATACTCGGAGCGCGATAAAATCATGAGTTTTTAACACGACGTGGGCACATGTGCTATAGGACTGATGGTAATTTTTCATAATTTTTGGTGATGGAGAAGTATCTGAACACTTCCCTCTATGCGGATTGCTCTCCGCGTGTCTACGACTGTGGCCGTTGGCCTCCGGGGTCTAGCATGCCGCCAAATCTTGCGTAGGCGGCCTCTCACAAGTCTAGAAGTGTTGTGGCGGTTGCAAAAGCCCGGCACGCGTCTCCGGGGTGTGGCCCCCCTCACGGACGGCGCCACCGCCGGCACCTGGAGGGGGCAAACGGACGCGTCGGGTCTACACGGAGGGGATCTTGCTGTGGGTCTGGCCCGAATGTTGCTCCAAAGTGTTCCTATGGGCTGACCTAACACAACCGGGTGGAGAGGTCCACTGGTCAAAGCCAGTCCGTGCAAAGTCAAAAGGCTAGATCCCGTGGTCAAACGCTACAGGGTTAGGCGGGACGGGGGCACATTGGGTGGGGGGGGTAGCAATGCCACCGGAGCGTCGCACCGGGCCCTCATACATGCGGGGTGGTGCGGTGGCATGTCCGAAGAGGCGGCACGCGTCTCTGGGGTGTGCCCCCCCTCACGGACGGCGATGACACGGTAGTAGACGTTCTGCGGTAACGATGCGGCATGAATATTATTAAATACTTGGAGCGCGATAAAATCATGAGTTTTTTACACGACGTGGGCACATGTGCTATAGGACTGTTGGTAATTTTTCATAATTTTTGGTGATGGAGAAGTATCTGAACACTTCCCTCTACGCGGATTGCTCTCCGCGTGTCTACGACTATGCCCGGCGGCCTGCAGGGGCTAGCATGCCGCCAAATCTTGCGTAGGCGGCCTCTCACAAGTTTGGAAGTGTTGTGGCGGTTGCAAAAGCCAGGCACGCGTCTCCGGGGTGTGGCCCCCCTCAAGGACGGTGCCGCCGCCGGCACCTGGAGGGGGGAAATGGACGCGTCGGGTCTACACGGAGGGAATCTTGCTGTGGGTCTGGCCCGGATGTTGCTCCAAAGTGTTCCTATGGGCTGACCTAACACAACCGGGTGGAGAGGTCCACTGGTCAAAGCCCGTCTGTGCAATGTCAAAGGGCTGGATCCCGTGGTCAAACAATACAGGGTTAGGCGGGACGGGGGCCCTGGGGGGGTAGCAATGCCACCGAAGCGTCGCACCAGGCCCTCCTACATGCGGGGTGGTGCGGTGGCATGTCCGAAGAGGCGGCACGCGTCTCCGAGGTGTGCCCCCCCTCACGGACGGCGATGACACGGTAGTAGACGTTCTGCGGTAACGATGCGGCGTGAATATTATTAAATACTCGGAGCGCGATAAAATCATGAGTTTTTTACACGACGTGGGCACATGTGCTATAGGACTAATGGTAATTTTTCATAATTTTTGGTGATGGAGAAGTATCTGAACACTTCCCTCTACGCGGATTGCTCTCCGCGTGTCTTTGACTGTGGCCGGCGGCCTCCGGGGGCTAGCATGCCGCCAAATCTTGCGTAGGTGGCCTCTCACAAGTCTGGAAGTGTTGTGGCGGTTGCAAAAGCCCGGCATGCGACTCCGGGGTGTGGCCCCCCTCACGGACGGCGCCGCCGCCGGCACCTGAAGGGGGGAACGGACGCGTCGGGTCTACACGAAGGGGATCTTGCTGTGGGTCTGGCCTGGATGTTGCTCCGAAGTGTTCCTATGGGATGACCTAACACAACTGGGTGGAGAGGTCCACTGGTCAAAGCCCGTCCGTGCAAAGTCAAAGGCCTAGATCCCGTGGTCAAACGCTACAGGGTTAGGCGGGACGGGGGCCCTGGGGGGGTAGCAATGCCACCGGAGCGTTGCACCGGGCCCTCATACATGCGGGGTGGTGTGGTGGCATGTCCGAAGAGGCGGCACGCGTCTCCAGGGTGTGCCCCCCCTCACGGACGGCAATGACACGGTAGTAGACGTTCTGCGGTAACGATGCGGCGTGAATATTATTAAATGCTCGGAGCGCGATAAATCATGAGTTTTTTACACGACGTGGGCACATGTGCTATAGGACTAATGGTAATTTTTCGTAATTTTTGGTGATGGAGAAGTATCTAAACAACACTTCCCTCTACGCGGATTGCTCTCCGCGTGTCTACGACTGTGGCCGGCGGCCTCCGGGGGCTAGCATGCCGCCAAATCTTGGGTAGGCGTCCTCTCACAAGTCTGGAAGTGTTGTGGCGGTTGCAAAAGCCCGGCACGCGTCTCCGGTGTTTGGCCCCCCTCACGGACGGCGCCGCCGCCGGCACCTGGAGGGGGGAAACGGACGCGTCGGGTCTACACGGAGGGGATCTTGCTGTGGGTCTGGCCCGGATGTTGCTCCAAAGTGTTCCTATGGGCTGACCTAACACAACCGGGTGGAGAGGTCCACTGGTCAAAGCCCGTTCGTGCAAAGTCAAAGGGCTAGATCCCGTGGTCAAACGCTATAGGGTTATGCGGGACGGGGGCCCTGGGGGGTAGGAATGCCACCGGAGCGTCGCACCAGGCCCTCATACATGCGGGGTGGTGCGGTGGCATGTCCGAAGAGGCGGCACGCGTCTCCGGGGTGTGCCCCCCCCCTCACGGACGGCGATGACACGATAGTAGATGTTCTGCGATAACGATGCGGCGTGAATATTATTAAATACTCGGAGCGCGATAAAATCATGAGTTTTTTACACGACGTGGGCACATGTGCTATAGGGCTGATGGTAAGTTTTCATAATTTTTGGTGATGGAGAAGTATCTGAACACTTCCCTCTACGCGGATTCCTCTCCGCGTGTCTACGACTGTGGCCGGCGGCCTCCGGGGGCTAGCATGCCGCCAAATCTTGGGTAGGCGTCCTCTCACAAGTCTGGAAGTGTTGTGGCGGTTGCAAAAGCCCGGCACGCGTCTCCGGGGTGTGGCCCCCTCATGGACGGCGCCGCCGCCGGGACCTGGAGGGGGGAAATGGACGCTTCGGGTCTACACGGAGGGGATCTTGCTGTGTGTCTGGCCCGGATGTTGCTCCAAAGTGTTCCTATGGGCTGACCTAACACAACCGGGTGGAGAGGTCCACTGGTCAAAGCCCGTCCGTGCAATGTCAAAGGGCTAGATCCTGTGGTCAAACGCTACATGGTTAGGCGGGACGGGTGCCCTGGGGGGGTAGCAATGCCACAAGAGCGTCGCACCAGGCCCTCATACATGCGGGGTGGTGCAGTGGCATGTCCGAAGAGGCGGCACGCGTCTCCGGGGTGTGCCCCCCCTCACGGACGACGATGACACGGTAGTAGACGTTCTACGGTAACGATGCGGCGTGAATATTATTAAATACTCGGAGCGCGATAAAATCATGAGTTTTTTACACGACGTGGGCACATGTGCTATAGGACTGATGGTAATTTTTCATAATTTTTGGTGATGGAGAAGTATCTGAACACTTCCCTCTACGCGGATTGCTCACCGCGTGTCTACGAATGTGGCCGGGGCCTCCGGGGGCTAGCATGCCGCCAAATCTTGCGTAGGCGGCCTCTCACAAGTCTGGAAGTGTTGTGGCGGTTGCAAAAGCCCGGCACGCGTCTCCGGTGTTTGGCCCCCCTCACGGACGGCGCCGCCGCCGGCACCTGGAGGGGGGAAACGGACGCGTCGGGTCTACACGGAGGGGATCTTGCTGTGGGTCTGGCCCGGATGTTGCTCCAAAGTGTTCCTATGGGCTGACCTAACACAACCGGGTGGAGAGGTCCACTGGTCAAAGCCCGTCCGTGCAAAGTCAAAGGCCTAGATCCCGTGGTCAAACGCTACAGGGTTAGGCGGGACGGGGGCCCTGGGGGGGTAGCAATGCCACCGGAGCGTTGCACCGGGCCCTCATACATGCGGGGTGGTGTGGTGGCATGTCCGAAGAGGCGGCACGCGTCTCCAGGGTGTGCCCCCCCTCACGGACGGCAATGACACGGTAGTAGACGTTCTGCGGTAACGATGCGGCGTGAATATTATTAAATACTCGGAGCGCGATAAAATCATGAGTTTTTTACACGACGTGGGCACATGTGCTATAGGACTGATTGTAATTTTTCATAATTTTTGGTGATGGAGAAGTATCTGAACACTTCCCTCTATGCGGATTGCTCTCCGCGTGTCTACGACTGTGGCCGGCGGCCTGCAGGGGCTAGCATGCCGCCAAATCTTGTGCAGGCGGCCTGTCACAAGTTTGGAAGTGTTGTGGCAGTTGCAAAAGCCCGGCACGCGTCTCCGGGGTGTGGCTCCCCTCACGGACGGCGCCACCGCCGGCACCTGGAGGGGGGAAATGGACGCGTCGGGTCTACACGGAGGGTCTCTTGCTGTGGGTCTGGCCCGGATGTTGCTCTAAAGTGTTCCTATGGGCTGACCTAACACAACCGGGTGGAGAGGTCCACTGGTCAAAGCCCGTCTGTGCAATGTCAAAGGGCTAGATCCCGTGGTCAAACGCTACAGGGTTAGGCGGGACGGGGGCCCTGGGGGGGGGGGGTAGCAATGCCACCGGAGCGTCGCACCAGGCCCTCATACATGTGGGGTGGTGCGGTGGCATGTCCGAAGAGGCGGCACGCGTCTCCGGGGTGTGCCCCCCCTCACGGACGACGATGACACGGTAGTAGACGTTCTGCGGTAACGATGCGGCGTGAATATTATTAAATGCTCGGAGCGCGATAAATCATGAGTTTTTTACACGACGTGGGCACATGTGCTATAGGACTAATGGTAATTTTTCGTAATTTTTGGTGATGGAGAAGTATCTAAACAACACTTCCCTCTACGCGGATTGCTCTCCGCGTGTCTACGACTGTGGCTGGCGGCCTCCGGGGGCTAGCATGCCGCCAAATCTTGCGTAGGCGGCCTCTCACAAGTCTGGAAGTGTTGTGGCGGTTGCAAAAGCCCGGCACGCGTCTCCGGGGTGTGGCCCCCCTCACGGACGGCGCCGCCGCCGGTACCTGGAGGGGTGAAACGGACGCGTCGGGTCTACACGGAGGTGATCTTGCTGTGGATCTGGCCCGGATGTTGCTCCAAAGTGTTCCTATGGGCTGACCTAACACAACCGGGTGGAGAGGTCCTCTGTCAAAGGGCTAGATCCCGTGGTGCAACGCTACAGGGTTAGGCGGGACGGGGCCCCTGGGGGCGTAGCAATGCCACCGGAGCATCGCATCGGGCCCTCATACATGCGGGGTGGTGCGGTGGCATGTCTGAAGAGGCGGGACACGTCGCCGGGGTGTGCCCCCCCCTCACGGACGGCTATGACACGGTAGTAGACGTTCTGCGGTAACGATACGGCGTGAATATTATTAAATACTCGGAGCGCGATAAAATCATGAGTTTTTTACACGACGTGGGCACATGTGCTATAGGACTGATGGTAATTTTTCATAATTTTTGGTGATGGAGAAGTATGTGAACACTTCCCTCTACGCGGATTGCTCTCCGCGTGTCTACGACTGTGGCCGGCGGCCTGCAGGGGCTAGCATGCCGCCAAATCTTGCGTAGGCGGCCTCTCACAAGTTTGGAAGTGTTGTGGCGGTTGCAAAAGCCCGGCACGCGTCTCCGGGGTGTGGCCCCCCTCACGGACGGCGCCGCCGCCGGCACCTGGAGGGGGGAAATGGACGCGTCGGGTCTACACGGAGGGGATCTTGCTGTGGGTCTGGCCCGGATGTTGCTCCAAAGTGTTCCTATGGGCTGACCTAACACAACCGGGTGGAGAGGTCCACTGGTCAAAGCCCGTCTGTGCAATGTCAAAGGGCTAGATCCCGTGGTCAAACGCTACAGGGTTAGGCGGGACGGGGGCCCTGGGGGGGTAGCAATGCCACCGTAGCGTCGCACCAGGCCCTCATACATGCGGGGTGGTGCGGTGGCATGTCCGAAGAGGCGGCACGCGTCTCCGAGGTGTGCCCCCCCTCACGGACGGCGATGACATGGTAGTAGACGTTCTGCGGTAACGATGCGGCGTGAATATTATTAAATACTCGGAGCGCGATAAAATCATGAGTTTTTTACACGACTTGGGCACATGTGCTATAGGACTAATGGTAATTTTTCATAATTTTTGGTGATGGAGAAGTATCTGAACACTTCCCTCTACGCGGATTGCTCTCCGCGTGTCTTTGACTGTGGCCGGCGGCCTCCGGGGGCTAGCATGCCGCCAAATATTGCGTAGGTGGCATCTCACAAGTCTGGAAGTGTTGTGGCGGTTGCAAAAGCCCGGCATGCGACTCCGGGGTGTGGCCCCCTCACGGACGGCGCCGCCGCCGGCACCTGGAGGGGGGAAACGGACGCGTCGGGTCTACACGAAGGGGATCTTGCTGTGGGTCTGGCCTGGATGTTGCTCCGAAGTGTTCCTATGGGATGACCTAACACAACTGGGTGGAGAGGTCCACTGGTCAAAGCCCGTCCGTGCAAAGTCAAAGGGCTAGATCCCGTGTTCAAACGCTACAGGGTTAGGCGGGACGGGGGCCCTGGGTGGGGGGGGGGGGTAGCAATGCCACCGGAGCATCGCACCAGGCCCTCATACATGCGGGGTGGTGCGGTGGCATGTCCGAAGAGGCAGCACGCGTCTCCGGGGTGTGCCCCCCCTCACGGACGGCGATGACACGGTAGTAGACGTTCTGCGATAACGATGCGGCGTGAATATTATTAAATACTCGGAGCGCGATAAAATCATGAGTTTTTTACACGACGTGGGCACATGTGCTATAGGACTGATGGTAATTTTTCATAATTTTTGGTGATGGAGAAGTATCTGAACACTTCCCTCTACGCGGATTGCTCTCCGCGTGTCTACGACTGTGGACGGCGGCCTCCGGGGGCTAGCATGCCGCCAAATCTTGCGTAGACGGCCTCGCACAAGTCTAGAAGTGTTGTGGCGGTTGCAACAGCCTGGCACGCGTCTCCGGGGTGTGGCCCCCCTCACGGACGGCGCCGCCGCCGGCACCTGGAGGGGGGAAACGGACGCGTCGGGTCTACACGGAGGGGATCTTGCTGTGGGTCTGGCCCGGATGTTGCTCCAAAGTGTTCCTATGGGCTGACCTAACACAACCGGGTGGAGAGGTCCACTGGTCAAAGCCCGTTCGTGCAAAGTCAAAGGGCTAGATCCCGTGGTTAAACGCTACAGGGTTATGCGGGACGGGGGCCCTGGGGGGGTAGCAATGCCACCGGAGCGTCCCACCGGGCCCTCATACATGCGGGGTGGTGCGGTGGCATGTCCGAAGAGGTGGCACGCGTCTCCGGGGTGTGCCCCCCCTCACGGACGGCGATGACACGGTAGTAGACGTTCTGCGGTAACGATGCGGCGTGAATATTATTTAATACTCGAAGCGCGATAAAATCATGAGTTTTTTACACGATGTGGGCACATGTGCTATAGGACTGATGGTAATTTTTCATAATTTTTGGTGATGGAGAAGTATCTGAACACTTCCCTCTACGCGGATTCCTCTCCGCGTGTCTACGACTGTGGCCGGCGGCCTCCGGCGGCTAGCATGCCGCCAAATCTTGCGTAGGCGTCCTCTCACAAGTCTGGAAGTGTTGTGGCGGTTGCAAAAGCCCGGCACGCGTCTCCCGGGTGTGGCCCCCTCATGGACGGCGCCGCCGCCGGGACCTGGAGGGGGGAAATGGACGCTTCGGGTCTACACGGAGGGGATCTTGCTGTGGGTCTGGCCCGGATGTTGCTCCAAAGTGTTCCTATGGGCTGACCTAACACAACCGGGTGGAGAGGTCCACTGGTCAAAGCCCGTCCGTGCAATGTCAAAGGGCTAGATCCTGTGGTCAAACGCTACATGGTTAGGCGGGACGGGTGCCCTGGGGGGTAGCAATGCCACCGGAGCGTCGCACCAGGCCCTCATACATGCGGGGTGGTGCAGTGGCATGTCCGAAGAGGCGGCACGCGTCTCCGGGGTGTGCCCCCCCTCACGGACGACGATGACACGGTAGTAGACGTTCTACGGTAACGATGCGGCGTGAATATTATTAAATACTCGGAGCGCGATAAAATCATGAGTTTTTTTACACGACGTGGGCACATGTGCTATAGGACTGATGGTAATTTTTCATAATTTTTGGTGATGGAGAAGTATCTGAACACTTCCCTCTACGCGGATTGCTCTCCGCGTGTCTACGAATGTGGCCGGGGCCTCCGGGGGCTAGCATGCCGCCAAATCTTGCGTAGGCGGCGTCTCACAAGTCTGGAAGTGTTGTGGCGGTTGCAAAAGCCCGGCACGCGTCTCCGGGGTGTGGCCCCCCTCACGGACGGCGCCGCCGCCGGCACCTGGAGGGGGGAAACGGACGCGTCGGGTCTACACGGAGGGGATCTTGCTGTGGGTCTGGCCCGGATGATGCTCCAAAGTGTTCCTATGGGCTGACCTAACACAACCGGGTGGAGAGGTCCACTGGTCAAAGCCCGTCCGTGCAAAGTCAAAGGGCTAGATCCCGTGGTCAAACGCTACAGGGTTAGGCGGGACGGGGGCCCTGGGGGGGTAGCAATGCCATCGGAGCATTGCACCGGGCCCTCATACATGCGGGGTGGTGCGGTGGCATGTCCGAAGAGGCGGCACGCGTCTCCAGGGTGTGCCCCCCCTCACGGACGGCGATGACACGGTAGTAGACGTTCTGCGGTAACGATGCGGCGTGAATATTATTAAATACTCGGAGCGCGATAAAATCATGAGTTTTTTACACGACGTGGGCACATGTGCTATAGGACTGATTGTAATTTTTCATAATTTTTGGTGATGGAGAAGTATCTGAACACTTCCCTCTACGCGGCTTGCTCTCCGCGTGTCTACGACTGTGGCCGGCGGCCTGCAGGGGCTAGCATGCCGCCAAATCTTGCGTAGGCGGCCTCTCACAAGTTTGGAAGTGTTGTGGCAGTTGCAAAAGCCCGGCACGCGTCTCCGGGGTGTGGCTCCCCTCACGGACGGCGCCACCGCCGGCACCTGGAGGGGGGAAATGGACGCGTCGGGTCTACACGGAGGGTATCTTGCTGTGGGTCTGGCCCGGATGTTGCTCTAAAGTGTTCCTATGGGCTGACCTAACACAACCGGGTGGAGAGGTCCACTGGTCAAAGCCCGTCTGTGCAATGTCAAAGGGCTAGATCCCGTGGTCAAACGCTACAGGGTTAGGCGGGACGGGGGCCCTGGGGGGGTAGCAATGCCACCGGAGCGTCGCACCAGGCCCTCATACATGTGGGGTGGTGCGGTGGCATGTCCGAAGAGGCGGCACGTGTCTCCGGGGTGTGCCCCCTTCACGGACGGCGATGACACGGTAGTAGACGTTCTGCGGTAACGATGCGGCGTGAATATTATTAAATACTCGGAGCGCGATAAATCATGAGTTTTTTACACGACGTGGGCACATGTGCTAGAGGACTAATGGTAATTTTTCGTAATTTTTGGTGATGGAGAAGTATCTGAACAACACTTCCCTCTACGCGGATTGCTCTCCGCGTGTCTACGACTGTGGCCGGCGGCGTCCGGGGGCTAGCATGCCGCCAAATCTTGCGTAGGCAGTCTCTCACAAGTCTGGAAGTGTTGTGGCGGTTGCAAAAGCCCGGCACGCGTCTCCGGGGTGTGGCCCCCCTCACGGACGGCGCCGCCGCCGGCAGCTGGAGGGGGGAAACGGACGCGTCGGGTCTACACGGAGGGGATCTTACTGTGGATCTGGCCCGGATGTTGCTCCAAAGTGTTCCTATGGGCTGACCTAACACAACCGGGTGGAGAGGTCCATTGTCAAAGGGCTAGATCCCGTGGTCCAACGCTACAGGGTTCGGCGGGACGGGGGCCCTGGGGGCGTAGCAATGCCACCGGAGCGTCGCACCGGGCCCTCATACATGCGGGGTGGTGCGGTGGCATGTATGAAGAGGCGGGACACGTCTCCGGGGTGTGGCCCCCCCCCTCACGGACGGCGATGACACGGTAGTAGATGTTCTGTGGTAACGATGCGGCGTGAATATTATTAAATACTCGGAGCGCGATAAAATCATGAGTTTTTTACACGACGTGGGCACATGTGCTATAGGACTGATGGTAATTTTTCATAATTTTTGGTGATGGAGAAGTATCTGAACACTTCCCTCTACGCGGATTGCTCTCCGCGTGTCTACGACTGTGGCCGGCGGCCTGCAGGGGCTGGCATGCCGCCAAATCTTGCGTAGGCGGCCTCTCACAAGTTTGGAAGTGTTGTGGCGGTTGCAAAAGCCCGGCACGCGTCTCCGGGGTGTGGCCCCCCTCACGGACGGCGCCGCCGCCGGCACCTGGAGGGGGGAAATGGACGCGTCGGGTCTACATGGAGGGGATCTTGCTGTGGGCCTGGCCCGGATGTTGCTCCAAAGTGTTCCTATTGGCTGACCTAACACAACCGGGTGGAGAGGTCCACTGGTCAAAGCCCGTCTGTGCAATGTCAAAGGGCTAGATCCCGTGGTAAAACGCTACAGGGTTAGGCGGGACGGGGGCCCTGGGGGGGTAGCAATGCCACCGGAGCGTCGCACCAGGCCCTCATACATGCGGGGTGGTGCGGTGGCATGTCCGAAGAGGCGGCACGCGTCTCCGGGGTGTGCCCCCCCTCACGGACGGCGATGACACGGTAGTAGACGTTCTGCGGTAACGATGCGCCGTGAATATTATTAAATACTCGGAGCGTGATAAAATCATGAGTTTTTTACACGACGTGGGCACATGTGCTATAGGACTAATGGTAATTTTTCATAATTTTTGGTGATGGAGAAGTATCTGAACACTTCCCTCTACGCGGATTGCTCTCCGCGTGTCTACGACTATGGCCGGCGGCCTTCGGGGGCTAGCATGCCGCCAAATCTTGCGTAGGCGGCCTCTCACAAGTCTGGAAGTGTTGTGGCGGTTGCAAAAGCCCGGCACGCATCTCCGGGGTGTGGCCCCCCTCACGGACGGTGCCGCCGCCGGCACCTGGAGGGGGGAAACGGACGCGTCGGGTCTACACGGAGGGGATCTTGCTGTGGGTCTGGCTCGGATGCTGCTCCAAAGTGTTCCTATGGGCTGACCTAACACAACCGGGTGGAGAGGTCCACTGGTCAAAGCCCGTGCGTGCAAAGTCAAAGGGCTAGATCCCGTGGTCAAACGCTACAGGGTTAGGCGGGACGGGGGCCCTGGGGGGGTAGCAATGCCACCGGAGCGTCGCACCGGGCCCTCATACATGCGGGGTGGTGCGGTGGCATGTCCGAAGAGGCGACACGCGTCTCTGGGGTGTGCCCCCCCTCACGGACGGCGATGACACGGTAGTAGACGTTCTGCGGTAACGATGCGGCGTGAATACTATTAAATACTCGGAGCGCGATAAAATCATGAGTTTTTTACATGACGTGGGCACAAGTGCTATAGCACTGATAGTAAATTTTCATAATTTTTCGTGATGGAGAAGTATCTGAACACTTCCCTCTACGCGGATTGCTCTCCGCGTGTCTACGACTGTGGACGGCGGCCTCCGGGGGCTAGCATGCCACCAAATCTTGCGTAGGCGGCCTCTCACAAGTCTAGAAGTGTTGTGGCGGTTGCAAAAGCCTGGCACGCGTCTCCGGGGTGTGGCCCCCCCTCACGGACGGCGCCGCCGCCGGCACCTGGAGGGGGGAAACGGACGCGTCGGGTCTACACGGAGGGGATCTTGCTGTGGGTCTGGCCCGGATGTTGCTCCAAAGTGTTCCTATGGGCTGACCTAACACAACCGGGTGGAGAGGTCCACTGGTCAAAGCCCGTCTGTGCAAAGTCAAAGGGCTAGATCCCGTGGTCAAACGCTACAGGGTTAGGCGGGGAGGGGGCCCTGGGGGGGTAGCAATGCCACCGGAGCATCGCACCGGGCCCTCATACATGCGGGGTGGTGCGGTGGCATGTCCGAAGAGGCGGCACGCGTCTCCGGGGTGTGCCCCCCCTCACGGACGGCGATGACACGGTAGTAGACGTTCTGCGGTAACGATGCGGCGTGAATATTATTAAATACTCGGAGCGTGATAAAATCATGAGTTTTGTAAACGATGTGGGCACATGTGCTATAGGACTAATGGTAATTTTTCATAATTTTTGGTGATGGAGAAGTATCTGAACACTTCCCTCTACGCGGATTGCTCTCCGCGTGTCTACGACTGTGGCCGGCGGCCTGCAGGGGCTAGCATGCCGCCAAATCTTGCGTAGGCAGCCTCTCACAAGTTTGGAAGTGTTGTCGCGGTTGCAAACGCCCGGCACGCGCCTCCGGGGTGTGGCCCCCCTGACGGACGGCGCCGCCGCCGGCACCCGGAGGGGGGAAATGGACGCGTCGGGTCTACACGGAGGGGATCTTACTGTGGGTCTGGCCCGGATGTTGCTCCAAAGTGTTCCTATGGGCTGACCTAACACAACCAGGTGGAGAGGTCCACTGGTCAAAGCCCGTCTGTGCAATGTCAAAGGGCTAGATCCCGTGGTCAAACGCTACAGGGTTAGGCGGGACGGGGGCCCTGGGGGGGTAGCAATGCCACCGGAGCGTCGCACCAGGCCCTCATACATGCGGGGTGGTGCGGTGGCATGTCCGAAGAGGCGGCATGCGTCTCCGGGGTGTGCCCCCCTCACGGACGGCGATGACACGGTAGTAGACGTTCTGCGGTAACGACGCGGCGTCAATATTATTAAATACTCGGAGCGTGATAAAATCATGAGTTTTTTACACGACGTGGGCACATGTGCTATAGGACTAATGGTAATTTTTCATAATTTTTGGTGATGGAGAAGTATCTGAACACTTCCCTCTACGCGGATTGCTCTCCGCGTGTCTAAGACTGTGCCCGCCGGCCTTCGGGGGCTAGCATGCCGCCAAATCTTGCGTAGGCGGCCTCTCACAAGTCTGGAAGTGTTGTGGCAGTTACAAAAGCCTGGCACGCATCTCCGGGGTATGGCCCCCCTCACGGACGGCGCCGCCGCCGGCACCTGGAGGGGGGAAACGGACGCGTCGGGTCTACACGGAGGGGATCTTGCTGTGGGTCTGGCCCGGATGTTGCTCCAAAGTGTTCCTATGGGTTGACCTAACACAACCGGGTGGAGAGGTCCACTGGTCAAAGCCCGTCCGTGCAAAGTCAAAGGGCTAGATCCCGTGGTCAAACGCTACAGGGTTAGGCGGGACGGGGGCCCTAGGGGGTAGCAATGCCACCGGAGCGTCGCACCGGGCCCTCATACATGCGGGGTGGTGCGGTGGCATGTCCGAAGAGGCGACACGCGTCTCCGGGGTGTGCCCCCCCTCACGGACGGCGATGACACGGTAGTAGACGTTCTGTGGTAACGATGCGGCGTGAATACTATTAAATACTCGGAGCGCGATAAAATCATGAGTTTTTTACATGACGTGGGCACATGTGATATAGCACTGATAGTAATTTTTCATAATTTTTGGTGATGGAGAAGTATCTGAACACTTCCCTCTACGCGGATTGCTCTCCGCGTGTCTACGACTGTGGACGGCGGCCTCCGGGGGCTAGCATGCCACCAAATCTTGCGTAGGCGGCACCTCACAAGTCTAGAAGTGTTGTGGCTGTTGCAAAAGCCTGGCACGCGTCTCCAGGGTGTGGCCCCCCTCACGGACGGCGCCGCCGCCGGCAACTGGAGGGGGGAAACGGACGCGTCGGGTCTACACGGAGGGGATCTTGCTGTGGGTCTGGCCCGGATGTTGCTCCAAAGTGTTCCTATGGGCTGACCTAACACAACCGGGTGGAGAGGTCCACTGGTCAAAGCCCGTCCGTGCAAAGTCAAAGGGCTAGATCCCGTGGTCAAACGCTACAGGGTTAGGCGGGGAGGGGGCCCTGGGGGGGTCGCAATGCCACCGGAGCATCGCACCGGGCCCTCATACATGCGGGGTGGTGCGGTGGCATGTCCGAAGAGGCGGCACGCGTCTCCGGGGTGTGCCCCCCCTCACGGACGGCGATGACACGGTAGTAGACGTTCTGCGGTAACGATGCGTCGTGAATATTATTAAATACTCGGAGCGCGATAAAATCATGAGTTTTTTACATGATGTGGGCTCATGTGCTATAGGACTGATGGTAATTTTTCATAATTTTTGGTGATGGAGAAGTATCTGAACACTTCCCTCTACGCGGATTGCTCTCCGCGTGTCTACGACTGTGGCCGGCGGCCTCCGGGGGCTAGCATGCCGCCAAATCTTGCGTAGGCGTCCTCTCACAAGTCTGGAAGTGTTGTGGCGGTTGCAAAAGCCCGGCACGCGTCTCCGGGGTGTGGCCCCCCTCATGGACGGCGCCGCCGCCGGCACCTGGAGGGGGGAAATGGACGCGTCGGGTCTACACGGAGGGGATCTTGCTGTGGGTCTGGCCCGGATGTTGCTCCAAAGTGTTCCTATGGGCTGACCTAACACAACCGGGTTGAGAGGTCCACTGGTCAAAGCCCGTCCGTGCAATGTCAAAGGACTAGATCCTGT
This sequence comes from Thinopyrum elongatum, assembly GCA_011799875.1. Lineage (NCBI taxonomy): Eukaryota > Viridiplantae > Streptophyta > Magnoliopsida > Poales > Poaceae > Thinopyrum > Thinopyrum elongatum. The sequence goes on from CM022298.1 coordinate 54,033,798, forward strand.
GGTCAAACGCTACAGGGTTAGGCGGGACGGGTGCCCTGGGGGGGTAGCAATGCCACCGAAGCATCACACCAGGCCCTCATACATGCGGGGTGGTGCAGTGGCATGTCCGAAGAGGTGGCACGCGTCTCCGGGGTGTGCCCCCCCTCACGGACGGCGATGACATGGTAGTAGACGTTCTGCGGTAACGATGCGGCGTGAATATTATTAAATACTCAGAGCACGATAAAATCATGAGTTTTTTACACGACGTGGGCACATGTGCTATAGGACTGATGGTAATTTTTCATAATTTTTGGTGATGGAGAAGTATCTGAACACTTCCCTCTACGCGGATTGCTCTCCGCGTGTCTACGAATGTGGCCGGCGGCCTCCGGGGGCTAGCATGCCGCCAAATCTTGTGTAGGCGGCCTCTCACAAGTCTAGAAGTGTTGTGGCGGTTGCAAAAGCCCGGCACGCGTCTCCGGGGTGTGGCCCCCCTCACGGACGGCGCCGCGCCGGCAACTGGAGGGGGGAAACGGACGCGTCGGGTCTACACGGAGGGGATCTTGCTGTGGGTCTGGCCCGGATGTTGCTCCAAAGTGTTCCTATGGGCTGACCTAACACAACCGGGTGGAGAGGTCCACTGGTCAAAGCCCGTCCGTGCAATGTCAAAGGGCTAGATCCTGTGGTCAAACGCTACATGGTTAGGCGGGACGGGTGCCCTGGGGGGTAGCAATGCCACCGGAGCGTCGCACCAGGCCCTCATACATGCGGGGTGGTGCAGTGGCATGTCCGAAGAGGCGGCACGCGTCTCCGGGGTGTGCCCCCCCTCACGGACGACGATGACACGGTAGTAGACGTTCTACGGTAACGATGCGGCGTGAATATTATTAAATACTCGGAGCGCGATAAAATCATGAGTTTTTTACACGACGTGGGCACATGTGCTATAGGACTGATTGTAATTTTTCATAATTTTTGGTGATGGAGAAGTATCTGAACACTTCCCTCTACGCGGATTGCTCTCCGCGTGTCTACGACTGCGGCCGGCGGCCTCCAGGTGCTAGCATGCCGCCAAATCTTGCGTAGGCGGCCTCTCACAAGTTTGGAAGTGTTGTGGCGGTTGCAAAAGCCCGGCACGCGTCTCCGGGGTGTGGCTCCCCTCACGGACGGCGCCGCCGCCGGCACCTGGAGGGGGGAAATGGACGCGTCGGGTCTACACGGAGGGGATCTTGCTTTGGATCTGGCCCGGATGTTGCTCTAAAGTGTTCCTATGGGCTGACCTAACACAACCGGGTGGAGAGGTCCACTGGTCAAAGCCCTTCTGTGCAATGTCAAAGGGCTAGATCCCGTGGTCAAACGCTACAGGGTTAGGCGGGACGGGGGCCCTGGGGGCGTAGCAATGCCACCGGAGCGTCGCACCAGGCCCTCATACATGCGGGGTGGTGCGGTGGCATGTCCGAAGAGGCGGCACGCGTCTCCGGGGTGTGCCCCCCCTCACGGACGGCGATGACACGGTAGTAGACGTTCTGCGGTAACGATGCGGCGTGAATATTATTAAATACTCGGAGCGTGATAAAATCATGTGTTTTTTACACGACGTGGGCACATGTGCTATAGGACTAATGGTAATTTTTCATAATTTTTGGTGATGGAGAAGTATCTGAACACTTCCCTCTACGCGGATTGCTCTCCGCGTGTCTACGACTATGGCCGGCGGCCTTCGGGGGCTAGCATGCCGCCAAATCTTGCGTAGGCGGCCTCTCACAAGTCTGGAAGTGTTGCGGCGGTTGCAAAAGCCCGGCACGCGTCTCCGGGGTGTGGCCCCCCTCACGGACGGCGCCGCCGCCGGCACCTGGAGGGGGGAAACGGACGCGTCGGGTCTACACGGAGGGGATCTTGCTGTGGGTCTGGCCCGCATGTTGCTCCAAAGTGTTCCTATGGGCTGACCTAACACAACCGGGTGGAGAGGTCCACTGGTCAAAGCCCGTCCGTGCAAAGTCAAAGGGCTAGATCCCGTGGTCAAACGCTACAGGGTTAGGCGGGACGGGGGCCCTGGGGTGTAGCAATGCCACCGGAGCGTCGCACCGGGCCCTCATACATGCGGGGTGGTGCGGTGGCATGTCCGAAGAGGCGACACGCGTCTCCGGGGTGTGCCCCCCCTCACGGACAGCGATGACACGGTAGTAGACGTTCTGCGGTAACGATGCGGCGTGAATACTATTAAATACTCGGAGCGCGATAAAATCATGAGTTTTTTACATGACGTGGGCACAAGTGCTATAGCACTGATAATAATTTTTCATAATTTTTGGTGATGGAGAAGTATCTGAACACTTCCCTCTACGCGGATTGCTCTCCGCGTGTCTACGACTGTGGACGGCGGCCTCCGGGGGCTAGCATGCCACCAAATCTTGCGTAGGCGGCCTCTCACAAGTTTGGAAGTGTTGTGGCGGTTGCAAAAGCCCGGCACGCGTCTCCGGGGTGTGGCCCTCCTCACAGACGGCGCCGCGCCGGCACCTGGAGGGGGGAAACGGACGCGTCGGGTCTACACGGAGGGGATCTTGCTGTGGGTCTGGCCCGGATGTTGCTCCAAAGTGTTCCTATGGGCTGACCTAACACAACCGGGTGGAGAGGTCCACTGGTCAAAGCCCGTCCGTGCAAAGTCAAAGGGCTAGATCCCGTGGTCAAACGCTACAGGGTTAGGCGGGTCGGGGGCCCTGGGGGGTAGCAATGCCACCGGAGCGTCGCACCGGGCCCTCATACATGCGGGGTGGTGCGGTGGCATGTCCGAAGAGGCGACACGCGTCTCCGGGGTGTGCCCCCCCTCACGGACGGCGATGACACGGTAGTAGACGTTCTGCGGTAACGATGCGGCGTGAATACTATTAAATACTCGGAGCGCGATAAAATCATGAGTTTTTTACATGACGTGGGCACAAGTGCTATAGCACTGATAATAATTTTTCAAAATTTTTGGTGATGGAGAAGTATCTGAACACTTCCCTCTACGCGGATTGCTCTCCGCGTGTCTACGACTGTGGCCGGCGGCCTCCGGGGGCTAGCATGCCGCCAAATCTTGCGTAGGCGTCCTCTCACAAGTCTGGAAGTGTTGTGGCGGTTGCAAAAGCCCGGCAGGCGTCTCCGGGGTGTGGCCCCCCTCATGGACGGCGCCGCCGCCGGCACCTGGAGGGGGGAAATGGACGCGTCGGGTCTACACGGAGGGGATCTTGCTTTGGATCTGGCCCGGATGTTGCTCTAAAGTGTTCCTATGGGCTGACCTAACACAACCGGGTGGAGAGGTCCACTGGTCAAAGCCCGTCCGTGCAAAGTCAAAGGGCTAGATCCCGTGGTCAAACGCTACAGGGTTAGGCGGGGAGGGGGCCCTGGGGGGGTAGCAATGCCACCGGAGCATCGCACCGGGCCCTCATACATGCGGGGTGGTGCGGTGGCATATCCGAAGAGGCGGCACGCGTCTCCGGGGTGTGCCCCCCTCACGGACGGCGATGACACGGTAGTAGACGTTCTGCGGTAACGATGCGTCGTGAATATTATTAAATACTCGGAGCGCGATAAAATCATGAGTTTTTTACATGTTGTGGGCACAAGTGCTATAGGACTGAGGGTAATTTTTCATAATTTTTGGTGATGGAGAAGTATCTGAACACTTCCCTCTACGCGGATTGCTCTCCGCGTGTCTACGACTGCGGCCGGCGGCCTCCAGGGGCTAGCATGCCGCCAAATCTTGCGTAGGCCGCCTCTCACAAGTTTGGAAGTGTTGTGGCAGTTGCAAAAGCCCGGCACGCGTCTCCGGGGTGTGGCTCCCCTCACGGACGGCGCCGCCGCCGGCACCTGGAGGGGGGAACTGGACGCGTCGGGTCTACACGGAGGGGATCTTGCTGTGGGTCTGGCCCGGATGTTGCTCTAAAGTGTTCCTATGGGCTGACCTAACACAACCGGGTGGAGAGGTCCACTGGTCAAAGCCCGTCTGTGCAATGTCAAAGGGCTAGATCCCGTGGTCAAACGCTACAGGGTTAGGCGGGACGGGGGCCCTGGGGGGGGGGGGGTAGCAATGCCACCGGAGCATCGCACCGGGCCCTCATACATGCGGGGTGGTGCGGTGGCATGTCCGAAGAGGCGGCACGCGTCTCCGGGGTGTGCCCCCCCTCACGGACGGCGATGACACGGTAGTAGACGTTCTGCGGTAACGATGCGTCGTGAATATTATTAAATACTCGGAGCGCGATAAAATCATGAGTTTTTTACATGTTGTGGGCACAAGTGCTATAGGACTGAGGGTAATTTTTCATAATTTTTGGTGATGGAGAAGTATCTGAACACTTCCCTCTACGCGGATTGCTCTCCGCGTGTCTACGACTGTGGCCGGCGGCCTCCGGGGGCTAGCATGCCGCCAAATCTTGCGTAGGCGTCCTCTCACAAGTCTGGAAGTGTTGTGGCGGTTGCAAAAGCCCGGCAGGCGTCTCCGGGGTGTGGCCCCCCTCATGGACGGCGCCGCCGCCGGCACCTGGAGGGGGGAAATGGACGCGTCGGGTCTACACGGAGGGGATCTTGCTGTGGGTCTGGCCCGGATGTTGCTCCAAAGTGTTCCTATGGGCTGACCTAACACAACCGGGTGGAGAGGTCCACTGGTCAAAGCCCGTCTGTGCAATGTCAAAGGGCTAGATCCCATGGTCAAACGCTACAGGGTTAGGCGGGACGGGGGCCCTGGGGGGGTAGCAATGCCACCGGAGCGTTGCACCAGGCCCTCATACATGCGGAATGGTGCGGTGGCATGTCCGAAGAGGCGGCACGCGTCTCCGGGGTGTGCCCCCCCTCACGGACGGCGATGACACGGTAGTAGAGGTTCTGCGGTAACGATGCGGCGTGAATATTATTAAATACTCGGAGCGTGATAAAATCATGAGTTTTTTACACGACGTGGGCACATGTGCTATAGGACTAATGGTAATTTTTCTTAATTTTTGGTGATGGAGAAGTATCTGAACACTTCCCTCTACGCGGATTGCTCTCCGCGTGTCTAAGACTGTGGCCGGCGGCCTTCGGGGGCTAGCATGCCGCCAAATCTTGCGTAGGCGGCCTCTCACAAGTCTGGAAGTGTTGTGGCAGTTGCAAAAGCCCGGCACGCGTCTCCGGGGTGTGGCCCCCCTCACAGACGGCGCCGCCGCCGGCACCTGGAGGGGGGAAACGGACGCGTCGGGTCTACACGGAGGGGATCTTGCTGTGGGTCTGGCCCGGATGTTGCTCCAAAGTGTTCCTATGGGCTGCCCTAACACAACCGGGTGGAGAGGTCCACTGGTCAAAGCCCGTCCGTGCAAAGTCAAAGGGCTAGATCCCGTGGTCAAACGCTACAGGGTTAGGCGGGACGGGGGCCCTGGGGGGTAGCAATGCCACCGGAGCGTCGCACCGGGCCCTCATACATGCGGGGTGGTGCGGTGGCATGCCCGAAGAGGCGACACGCGTCTCCGGGGTGTGCCCCCCCTCACGGACGGCGATGACACGGTAGTAGACGTTCTGCGGTAACGATGCGGCGTGAATACTATTAAATACTCGGAGCGCGATAAAATCATGAGTTTTTTACATGACGTGGGCACATGTGATATAGCACTGATTGTAAATTTTCATAATTTTTGGTGATGGAGAAGTATCTGAACACTTCCCTCTACGCGGATTGCTCTCCGCGTGTCAACGACTGTGGACGGCGGCCTCCGGGGGCTAGCATGCCACCAAATCTTGCGTAGGCGGCCTCTCACAAGTCTAGAAGTGTTGTGGCGGTTGCAAAAGCCTGGCACGCGTCTCCGGGGTGTGGCCCCCCTCACGGACGGCGCCGCCGCCGGCACCTGGAGGGGGGAAACGGACGCGTCGGGTCTACACGGAATGGATCTTGCTGTGGGTCTGGCCCGGATGTTGCTCCAAAGTATTCCTATGGGCTGACCTAACACAACCGGGTGGAGAGGTCCACTGGTCAAAGCCCGTCCGTGCAAAGTCAAAGGGCTAGATCCCGTGGTCAAACGCTACAGGGTTAGGCGGGGAGGGGGCCCTGGGGGGGTAGCAATGCCACCGGAGCATCGCACCGGGCCCTCATACATGCGGGGTGGTGCGGTGGCATATCCGAAGAGGCGGCACGCGTCTCCGGGGTGTGCCCCCCTCACGGACGGCGATGACACGGTAGTAGACGTTCTGCGGTAACGATGCGTCGTGAATATTATTAAATACTCGGAGCACGATAAAATCATGAGTTTTTTACATGATGTGGGTACATGTGCTATAGGACTGATGGTAATTTTTCATAATTTTTGGTGATGGAGAAGTATCTGAACACTTCCCTCTACGCGGATTGCTCTCCGTGTGTCTACAACTGTGGCCGGCGGCCTCCGGGGGCTAGCATGCCGCCAAATCTTGCGTAGGCGTCCTCTCACAAGTCTGGAAGTGTTGTGGCGGTTGCAAAAGCCCGGCACGCGTCTCCGGGGTGTGGCCCCCCTCATGGACGGCGCCGCCGCCGGCACCTGGAGGGGGGAAATGGACACGTCGGGTCTACACGGAGGGGATCTTGCTGTGGGTCTGGCCCGGATGTTGCTCCAAAGTGTTCCTATGGGCTGACCTAACACAACCGGGTTGAGAGGTCCACTGGTCAAAGCCCGTCCGTGCAATGTCAAAGGACTAGATCCTGTGGTCAAACGCTACAGGGTTAGGCGGGACGGGTGCCCTGGGGGGGTAGCAATGCCACCGGAGCGTCGCACCAGGCCCTCATACATGCGGGGTGGTGTAGTAGCATGTCCGAAGAGGCGGCACGCGTCTACGGGGTGTGCCCCCCCTCACGGACGGCGATGACATGGTAGTAGACGTTCTGCGGTAACGATGCGGCGTGAATATTATAAAATACTCAGAGCACGATAAAATCATGAGTTTTTTACACGACGTGGGCACATGTGCTATAGGACTGATGGCAATTTTTCATAATTTTTGGTGATGGAGAAGTATCTGAACACTTCCCTCTACGCGGATTGCTCTCCGCGTGTCTACGAATGTGGCCGGCGGCCTCCGGGGGCTAGCATGCCGCCAAATCTTGTGTAGGCGGCCTCTCACAAGTCTAGAAGTGTTGTGGCGGTTGCAAAAGCCCGGCACGCGTCTCCGGGGTGTGGCCCCCCTCACGGACGGCGCCGCGCCGGCACCTGGAGGGGGGAAACGGACGCGTCGGGTCTACACGGAGGGGATCTTGCTGTGGGTCTGGCCCGGATGTTGCTCCAAAGTGTTCCTATGGGCTGACCTAACACAACCGGGTGGAGAGGTCCACTGGTCAAAGCCCGTCCGTGCAAAGTCAAAGGGCTAGATCCCGTGGTCAAACGCTACAGGGTTAGGCGGGACGGGGGCCCTGGGGGGGGTAGCAATGCCACCGGAGCGTCGCACCGGGCCCTCATACATGCGGGGTGGTGCGGTGGCATGTCCGAAGAGGCGGCACGCGTCTCCGGGGTGTGCCCCCCCTCACGGACGGCGATGACACGGTAGTAGACGTTCTGCGGTAACGATGCGGCGTGAATATTATTAAATACTCGTAGCGCGATAAAATCATGAGTTTTTTACACGACGTGGGCACATGTGCTATAGGACTGATTGTAATTTTTCATAATTTTTGATGATGGAGAAGTATCTGAACACTTCCCTCTACGCGGATTGCTCTCCGCGTGTCTACGACTGCGGCCGGCGGCCTCCAGCGGCTAGCATGCCGCCAAATCTTGCGTAGGCGGCCTCTCACAAGTTTGGAAGTGTTGTGGCGGTTGCAAAAGCCCGGCACGCGTCTCCGGGGTGTGGCTCCCCTCACGGGCGGCGCCGCCGCCGGCACCTGGAGGGGGGAAATGGACGCGTCGGGTCTACACGGAGGGGATCTTGCTGTGGGTCTGGCCCGGATGTTGCTCTAAAGTGTTCCTATGGGCTGACGTAACACAACCGGGTGGAGAGGTCCACTGGTCAAAGCCCGTCTGTGCAACGTCAAAGGGCTAGATCCCGTGGTTAAACGCTACCGGGTTAGGCGGGACGGGGGCCCTGGGGGGTAGCAATGCCACCGGAGCGTGGCACCAGGCCCTCATACATGTGGGGTGGTGCGGTGGCATGTCCGAAGAGGCGGCACGCGTCTCCGGGGTGTGCCCTCTTCACGGACGGCGATGACACGGTAGTAGACGTTCTGCGGTAACGATGCGGCGTGAATATTATTAAATACTCGGAGCGCGATAAATCATGAGTTTTTTACACGACGTGGGCACATGTGCTATAGGACTAATGGTAAATTTTCATAATTTTTGGTGATGGAGAAGTATTTGAACAACACTTCCCTCTACGCGGATTGCTCTCCGCGTGTCTACGACTGTGGCCGGCGGCCTCCGGGGGCTAGCATGCCGCCAAATCTTGCGTAGGCGGCCTCTCACAAGTCTGGAAGTGTTGTGGCGGTTGCAAAAGCCCGGCACGCGTCTCCGGGGTGTGGCCCCCCTCACGGACAGCGCCGCCGCCGGCACCTGGAGGGGGGAAACGGACGCGTCGGGTCTACACGGAGGGGATCTTGCTGTGGGTCTGGCCCGGATGTTACTCCAAAGTGTTCCTATGGGCTGACCTAACAAAACCGGGTGGAGAGGTCCACTGTCAAAGGGCTAGATCCCGTGGTCAAACGCTACAGGGTTAGGCGGGACGGGGGCCCTGGGGGGTAGCAATGCCACCGGAGCGTCGCACCGGGCCCTCATACATGCGGGGTGGTGCGGTGGCATGTCCAAAGAGGCGGCACGTGTCTCCGGTGTGTGCCCCCCCTCACGGACGGCGATGACACGGTAGTAGACGTTCTGCAGTAACGATGCGGCGTGAATATTATTAAATACTCGGAGCGCGATAAAATCATGAGTTTTTTACATGACGTGGGCACATGTGCTATAGGACTGATGGTAATTTTTCATAATTTTTGGTGATGGAGAAGTATCTGAACACTTCCCTCTACGCGGATTGCTCTCCGTGTGTCTACGACTGTGGCCGGCGGCCTCCGGGGGCTAGCATGCCGCCAAATCTTGCGTAGGCGGCCTCTCACAAGTCTGGAAGTGTTGTGGCGGTTGCAAAAGCCCGGCACGCGTCTCCGGGGTGTGGCCCCCCTCACGGACGGCGCCGCGCCGGCACCTGGAGGGGGGAAACGGACGCGTCGGGTCTACACGGAGGGGATCTTGCTGTGGGTCTGGCCCGGATGTTGCTCCAAAGTGTTCCTATGGGCTGACCTAACACAACCGGGTGGAGATGTCCACTGGTCAAAGCCCGTCCGTGCAAAGTCAAAGGGCTAGATTCCGTGGTCAAACGCTACAGGGTTAGGCGGGACGGGGGCCCTGGGGGGTAGCAATGCCACCGGAGCGTCGCACCGGGCCCTCATACATGCGGGGTGGTGCGGTGGCATGTCCGAAGACGCGGCACGCGTCTCCGGGGTGTGCCCCCCCTCACGGACGGCGATGACACGGTAGTAGACGTTCTGCGGTAACGATGCGGCGTGAATATTATTAAATACTCGGAGCGCGATAAAATCATGAGTTTTTTACACGACGTGGGCACATGTGCTATAGGACTGATTGTAATTTTTCATAATTTTTGGTGATGGAGAAGTATCTGAACACTTCCCTCTACGCGGATTGCTCTCCGCGTGTCTACGACTGTGGCCGGCGGCCTCCAGGGGCTAGCATGCCGCCAAATCTTGCGTAGGCGGCCTCTCACAAGTTTGGAAGTGTTGTGGCGGTTGCAAAAGCCCGGCACGCGTCTTCGGGGTGTGGCTCCCCTCACGGGCGGCGCCGCCGCCGGCACCTGGAGGGGGGAAATGGACGCGTCGGGTCTACACGGAGGGGATCTTGCTGTGGGTCTGGCCCGGATGTTGCTCTAAAGTGTTCCTATGGGCTGACCTAACACAACCGGGTGGAGAGGTCCACTGGTCAAAGCCCATCTGTGCAATGTCAAAGGGCTAGATCCCGTGGTTAAACGCTACCGGGTTAGGCGGGACGGGGGCCCTGGGGGCGTAGCAATGCCACCGGAGCGTGGCACCAGGCCCTCATACATGTGGGGTGGTGCGGTGGCATGTCCGAAGAGGCGGCACGCGTCTCCGGGGTGTGCCCCCTTCACGGACGGCGATGACACGGTAGTAGACGTTCTGCGGTAACGATGCGGCGTGAATATTATTAAATACTCGGAGCGCGATAAATCATGAGTTTTTTACACGACGTGGGCACATGTGCTATAGGACTAATGGTAAATTTTCATAATTTTTGGTGATGGAGAAGTATCTGAACAACACTTCCCTCTACGCGGATTGCTCTCCGCGTGTCTACGACTGTGGCCGGCGGCCTCCGGGGGCTAGCATGCCACCAAATCTTGCGTAGGCGGCCTCTCACAAGTCTGGAAGTGTTGTGGCGGTTGCAAAAGCCCGGCACGCGTCTCCGGGGTGTGGCCCCCCTCACGGACGGCGCCGCCGCCGGCACCTGGAGGGGGGAAACAGATGCGTCGGGTCTACACGGAGGGGATCTTGCTGTGGGTCTGGCCCGGATGTTTCTCCAAAGTGTTCCTATGGGCTGACCTAACACAACCGGGTGGAGAGGTCCACTGTCAAAGGGCTAGATCCCGTGGTCAAACGCTACAGGGTTAGGCGGGACGGGGGACCTGGGGGTGGTAGCAATGCCACCGGAGCGTCGCACCGGGCCCTCATACATGCGGGGTGGTGCGGTGGCATGTCCGAAGAGGCGGCACGTGTCTCCGGGGTGTGCCCCCCCTCACGGACGGCGATGACACGGTAGTAGACGTTGTGCGGTAACGATGCGGCGTGAATATTATTAAATACTCGGAGCGCGATAAAATCATGAGTTTTTTACATGACATGGGCACATGTGCTATAGGACTGATGGTAATTTTTCATAATTTTTGGTGATGGAGAAGTATCTGAACACTTCCCTCTACGCGGATTGCTCTCCGCGTGTCTACGACTGTGGCCGGCGGCCTCCGGGGGCTAGCATGCCGCCAAATCTTGCGTAGGCGGCCTCTCACAAGTCTGGAAGTGTTGTGGCGGTTGCAAAAGCCCGGCACGCGTCTCCGGGGTGTGGCCCCCCTCACGGACAGCGCCGCCGCCGGCACCTGGAGGGGGGAAACGGACGCGTCGGGTCTACACGGAGGGGATCTTGCTGTGGGTCTGGCCCGGATGTTGCTCTAAAGTGTTCCTATGGGCTGACCTAACACAACCGGGTGGAGAGGTCCACTGGTCAAAGCCCGTCTGTGCAATGTCAAAGGGCTAGATCCCGTGGTCAAACGCTATAGGGTTAGGCGAGACGGGGGCCCTGGGGGGGGGGGGTAGCAATGCAACCGGAGCGTCGCACCAGGCCCTCATACATGCGGGGTGGTGCGGTGGCATGTCCGAAGAGGCGGCACGCGTCTCCGGGGTGTGCCCCCCCTCACGGACGGCGATGACACGGTAGTAGACGTTCTGCGGTAACGATGCGGCGTATATATTATTAAATACTCGGCGCGCGATAAAATCATGAGTTTTTTACACGACGTGAGAACATGTGCTATAGGACTAATGGTAATTTTTCATAATTTTGGTGATGGAGAAGTATCTGAACACTTCCTCTACGGCGATTGCTCTCCGCGTGTCTACGACTGTGTCGGCGGCCTCCGGGGGCTAGCATGCCGCCAAATCTTGCGTAGGCGGCCTCTCACAAGTCTGGAGTGTTGTGGCGGTTGCAAAAGCCCGGCACGTCGTCCTGGGTGTGGCCCCCCTCACGGACGGCGCCGCCGCCGACACCTGGGGGAAACGGACGCGTCGGGTCTACACGGAGGGGATCTTGCTGTGGGTCTGGCCCGGATGTTGCTCCAAAGTGTTCCTATGGGCTAACCTAACACAACCGGTGGAGAGGTCCACTGTCAAAGCCCGTCCGTGCAAAGTCAAAGGGCTAGATCCCGTGGTCAAACGCTACAGGGTTAGGCGGGACGGGGCCCTGGGGGTAGCAATGCCACCGGAGCGTCGCACCGGGCCCTCATACATGCGGGGTGGTCGGTGGCATGTCCGAAGAGGCGACACGCGTCTCCGGGTGTGCCCCCCCTCACGGACGGCGATGACACGGTAGTAGACGTTCTGCGGTAACGATTGGCTGAATACTATTAAATACTCGGAGCGCGATAAAATCATGAGTTTTTACATGACGTGGGCACATGTGCTATAGGACTGATGGTAATTTTTCATAATTTTTGTGATGGAGAGTATCTGAACACTTCCCTCTACCGATTGCTCTCCGCGTGTCTACGACTGTGGTCGGCGGCCTCCGGGGGCTAGCATGTCCGCCAAATCTTGCGTAGGCGGCCTCTCACAAGTCTGGAAGTGTTGTGGGCGGTTGCAAAACCCGGACGCGCTCCCGGGTGTGGACCCCCTCAGGACGGCCGCGCCGCGCCGGCACCTGGAGGGGGGAAACGGACGCGTCGGGTCACACGAAGGGATCTTGCTGTGGGTCTGGCCCGATGTTGCTCCAAGTGTTCCTATGGGCTGACCTAACACACGGGTGGAGAGGTCCACTGGTCAAGCCCGTCCGTGCACAAGTCAAAGGGCTAGATCTCGTGGTCAAACGTACAGGGTTAGGCGGGACGGGCCCTGGGGGGGTAGCAATGCCACCGGAGCTCGCACCGGGCCCTCATACATGCGGGTGGTGCGGTGGCTGTCCGAAGAGGCGGCACGCGTCTCCGGGTGTGCCCCCCCTCACGGACGGCGATGACACGGTAGTAGACGTTCTGCGGTAACGATGCGGCGTGAATATTATAAATACTCGGAGCGCGATAAAATAGAGTTTTTTACACGACGTGGGCACTGTGCTATAGGACTGATGGTAATTTTTTCATATTTTTTGGTGGGAGAGTATCTGAAACACTTCCCCTACCGGATTGCTCTCCGCGTGTCTACGACTGTGACCGGCGGCCTCCGGGGGCTAGCATGCCGCCAAATCTTACGTAGGCGGCCTCTCACAAGTCTGGAAGTGTTGGGGCGGTTGCAAAAGCTAGGCACGCGTCCTCGGGGTGTGGCCCCCCCAAACGCGGCGCCGCCGCCGGCACCTGGAGGGGGAAACGACGCGTCGGTCTACACGGAGGGGATCTTGCTGTGGGTCTGGCCTGGATGTTGCTCCAAAGTGTTCCTATGGGCTGACCTAACACAACCGGTGGAGAGGTCCACTGGTCAAAGCCCGTCCATGCAAAGTCAAGGGCTAGATCCCTTGTCAAACGCTATAGGGTTAGGCAGGACGGGGGCCCTGGGAGGGTAGCATGCCACCGGAGCGTCGCACCGGGTCCTCATACATGCGGGGTGGTGTGGTGGCATGTCCGAAGAGGCGCACGCGTCTCCGGGGTGTGCCCCCCCTCACGGACGGCGCCCCGAGCCGGCACCTGGAGGGGGGAAACGGACGCGTCGGGTCTACACGGAGGGGATCTTCCTGTGGTCTGCCCGAATGTTGCTCCAAAGTGTTCCTAGGGCTGACCTAACACAACCGGGTGGAGAGGTCCACTAGTCCAAGCCCGTCCATGCAAAGTCAAAGGGCTAGATCCCTGGTCAAACGCTACAGGGTTAGGCGGGACGGGGGCCCTGGGGGCGTAGCAAATGCCACCGGAGCGTCGCACCGGGCCCTCATACATGGGGTGGTGCGGTGGCATGTCCGAAAGAGGCGGCACGCGTCTCCGGGGTGTGCCCCCCTCACGGACGGCGATGACACGGTAGTAGACGTTCTGCGGTAACGATGCGGCGTGAATATTATTAAATACTCGGAGCGCGATAAAATCATGAGTTTTTTACACGATGTGGGCACATGTGCTAGAGGACTGATGGTAATATTTCATAATTTTTGGTGATGGAGAAGTATTTGAACACTTCCCTCTACGCGGATTGCTCTCTCCGCGTGTCTACGACTATGGCGGCGGCCTCCGGGGGCTAGCATGCCGCCAAATCTTGCGTAGGCGGCCTCTCACAAGTCTGGAAGTGTTGTGGGCGGTTGCAAAAGCCCGGCACGCGTCTCCGGGGTGTGGCCCCCCTCAGGACGGCGCCGCCGCCGGCACCTGGAGGGGGGAAACGACGCGTCGGGTCTACACGGAGGGGATCTTGCTTGGGTCTAGCCCGATGTTGCTCAAAGTGTTCCTATGGCTGACCGAACACAACCGGGTGGAGAGGCCACTGGTCAAAGCCCGTCCGTGCAAAGTCAAAGGGCTAGATCCGTGGTCAAACGCTACAGGGTTAGGCGGGACGGGGCCCTGGGGGGTAGCAATGCCACCGGAGCGTCGCACCGGGCCCTCATACATGCGGGGTGGGTGCGGTGGCAGTCCGAAGAGCGGCACGCGTCTCCGGGGTGTGCCCCCCCTCACGGACGGCGATGACACGGTAGTAGACGTTCTGCGGTAACGATGCGGCGTGAATTTATTAAATACTCGGACGCGATAAATCATGAGTTTTTTACACGACGTGGGCACATTGCTATAGGACTGATGGTAATTTTTCATAATTTTTGGTGATGGAGAAGTATCTGAACACTTCCTCTACGCGGATTGCTCTCCGCGGTCTACGATGTGCCGGCGGCCTCGGGGGCTAGCATGCCCCAAATCTAGTAGGGCGGCCTCTCACAAGTCTGGAAGTTTTGGGGCGGTTGCAAAAGCAGGCACACGTCTCCGGGGTGTGCCCCCCTCACAGCGGCGCGCCGCCGGCACCTGGAGGGGGAACGGACGCGTCGGGTCTACACGGGGATCTTGCTGTGGGTCTGGCCGGATGTTGCTCCAAAGTGTTCCTATGGGCTGACCTACACAACCGGGTGGGAGAGGTCCACTGGTCAAAGCCCGTCCGTGCAAAGTCAAAGGGCTAGATCCCGTTTCAACGCTACAGGGTTAGAGGACGGGCCCTGGGAGGGTAGCATGCCACCGGAGCGTCGCACCGGGTCCTCATACATGCGGGTGGTGTGTGGCATGTCCGAAGAGGCGGCACGCGTCTCCGGGGTGTGCCCCCCCCCTCGCGACGGCGCCGCCCGCCGGACCTGGAGGGGGGAAACGGACGCGTCGGGTTTACACGGAGGGGATCTTCCTGTGGGTCTGGCCCGAATGTTGCTCCAAAGTGTTCCTATGGGCTGACCTAACACAACGGTGGAGAGGTCCACTAGTCCAAGCCCGTCCTGCAAAGTCAAAGGGCTAGATCCGTGTCAAACGCTACAGGTTTAGGCGGGACGGGGCCCTGGGGGGGTAGCAATGCCACCGGAGCGTCGCACCAGGGCCCTCATACATGCGGGTGGTGCGGTGGCATGTCCGAAGAGGCGGCACGCGTCTCCGGGGTGTGCCCCCCTCACGGACGGCGATGACACGGTAAGTAGACGTTTTGGCGGTAACGATGCGGCGTGAATATTATTAAATACTCGAGCGCGATAAAATCATGAGTTTTTTACAACGATGTGGGCACATGTGCTATAGGACTGATGGTAATTTTCATAATTTTTGGTGGTGGAGAAGTATCTGAAACACTTCCCTCTACGCGGATTGCTCTCCGACGTGTCTCGACTGTGACCGGCGGCCTCCGGGGCTAGCAATGCGCCAAATCTTACTAGGCGGCCTCATCCAAGTCTGGAAGTGTTGGGTGGCGGTTGCAAAAGCTGGCACAGCACTCTCCGGGGTGTGGCCCCCTCACGGACGCGCGCCGCGCCGGCACCTGAGGGGGAAACGGACGCGTCGTTCTACACGGAGGGGATCTTGCTGTGGGTCTGGCCTGATGTTGCTCCAAAGTGTTCCTATGGGCTGACCTAACACAACCGGGTGGAGAGGTCCACTGGTCAAGCCCGTCCGTGCAAGTCAAAGGGCTAGATCCCGTTGTCAAACGCTACAGGTTAGGCAGACGGGGGCCCTGGGGGTAGCAATGGCGTGAATACTATTAATACTCGGAGGGCGATAAAATCATGAGTTTTTTTACATGACGTGGCAATGGGTCTGGATAGGACTGATGGTAATTTTTCATAATTTTTGGTGATGGAGAAGTATCGGAACACTCCCTCTACGCGGATTGCTCTCCGCGTGTCTACGACTGTGGCGGCGGCCTCCGGGGGCTAGCATGCCGCAAATCTTGCGTAGGCGGCCTCTCACAAGTCTGGAAGTGTTGTGGCGGTTGCAAAAGCCCGGCACGCGTCTCCGGGGTGTGCGCCCCCTCACGGACGCGCCGCCGCGCACCTGGAGGGGGGAAACGGACGCGGCGGGTCTACACGAGGGGATCTTGCTGTGGGTCTGGCCCGATGTTGCTCCAAAGTGTTCCTATGGGCTGACCTAACACAACCGGTGGGGAGGTCCACTGGTCAAAGCCCGTCCGTCAAAGTCAAAGGGCTAGATCCGTGGTCAAACTGTACAGGGTTAGGCGGGACGGGGGTCCCGGGGGGGGTAGCAATGCCACCGAGCGTCGCACCGGGCCCTCATACATGCGGGGGTGGTGTGGTGGCATGTCGAAGAGGCGGCACGGCTCTCCGGGTGTGGCCCCCCTCACGGACGGCGATGACACGGTAGTAGACGTTCTTGCGGTAACGACGGCGTGAATATTATTAAATACTCGAGGCGATAAAATAATGAGTTTTTTACACTCGTGGCACATGTGTGCTATAGGACTTGATGGTAATTTTTCATAATTTTTGGTGATGGAGAGTACTGAACACTCCCTCTACGCGGATTGCTCTCCGCGTGTCTACGACTGTGCCGGCGGCCTCCGGGGGCTAGCATGCCGCAAATCTGTCGTAGGCGGCCTCTCCACAAGTCTGGAAGTGTTTGGGGCGGTTGCAAAAGCAGGCACGCGTCTCCGGGGTGTGGCCCCCCTCACGGGCTGCCGCCGCCGGCACCTGGAGGGGAAACGACGCGTCGGGTCTACACGGATGGGGATCTTGGGGGTCTGGTCTGGCTGGATTGTCTCCAAAGTGTTCCATGGGCTGACTAACACAACCGGTTGGAAGGTCCCACTGGTCAAAGCCCGTGCCATTGCAAAAGTGCAAGGCTAGATTCCCTTGTCAGCTCTAGGGTTAGGCAGGACGGGGGCCCTGGGAGGGTAGCAATGCCACCGGAGCGTCGCGACCGGGTCCTCATACATGCTGGGTGGTGTGGTTGGCATGTCCAAGAGGCGCCCGCTCTCCGGGGTGTGCCCCCCCTCACGGACGGCGCCCGCCGCACCTGGAGGGGGGAAACGGACGCGTCGGTCTACACGGAGGGGATCTTGCTGTGGGTCTGGCCGCATGTTGCTCCAAAGTGTTCCTATGGGCTGACCTGACACAACCGGGTGGGAGAGGTCCACTGTCAAGCCCGTCCGAGCAAAGTCAAAGGGCTAGATCCCGTGGTCAAACCTACAGGTTAGGCGGACGGGGGCCCTGGGGGGTAGCAATGCCACCGGAGCGTCGCACCGGGCCTCATACATGCGGGGTTGGTGGGGGGCATGTCGAAAGGCGGCACGCGTCTCGGGTGTGGCCCCCCCTCACGGACGGCGATGACACGGTAGTAGACGTTCTGGGTAACGATGCGGCGTGAATATATAAATATCGGAGGGCGATAAAATCATGAGTTTTTTACACGACTGTGGCACTGTGCTATAGGACTGATGGTAATTTTTCATAATTTTTGGTGATCGGGAAGTATTGAACAATTCCCTCTACGCGGATTGCTCTTCGCGCGTGTCTACGACTTGGTCGGGCCGGCGGCCTCCGGGGGCTAGCATGCCGCCAAATCTTGCGTAGGCGGCCTCTACAAGTCTGGAAGTGTTGTGGCGGTTGCAAAAGCCCGGCACGCGTTCTCCGGGGTGTGCCCCCTCAGGACGGCGCCGCCCCGGCACCTGGAGGGGGAAACGGACGGTCGGGTCTACACGGAGGGATCTTGCTGTGGGTCTGCCCGGATGTTGCTCTCCAAAGTGTTCCTATGGGCTGACCGACACAACCGGTGGGGAGGTACCACTGGTCAAAGCCCGTCCGTGCAAAGTCAAAGGCTAGATCCCGTGGTCAAACGCTACAGGGTTAAGGCGGGACGGGTCCTGGGGGGGTAGCAATGCCACCGGAGCGTCGCACGGGCCCCTTACATGCGGGGTGGTGGTGGCATGTTCGAAGAGGCGGCACGCGTCTCCGGGGTGTGGCCCCCCCTCACGGACGGCGATGACACGGTAGTAGACGTTCTGGGGTACGATGCGGCGAATATTATTAAATACTCGGAGGGCGATAAAATCATGAGTTTTTACACGACGTGGGACATGTGCTATAGGACTGATGGTAATTTTTCATAATTTTTCGTGATGGAGAAGTATCCGAACTTCCCTCTATGCGGATTGCTCTCCGCGTGTCTACGACTGTGGCCGGCGGCCTGGGGGCTAGCATGCGCCAATCTTGCGTAGGCGCCTCTCAACAAGTCTGAAGTGTTGTGGCGGTTGCAAAGCCCGGCACGGTCTCGGGTGTGCCCCCCTCACGGACGGCGCCGCCGCCGGCACCTGGAGGGGGGAAAGGACGCGTCGGGTCTACACGGAGGGGATCTTGCTGTGGGTCTGGCCCGGATGTGCTCCAAAGTGTTCTATGGCTGACCTACACAACCGGGTGGGAGAGGTCCACTGGTCAAGCCGTCGCTGTGCAAGTCAAAGGGCTAGATCCCGTGGTCAAACCTAAGGGTAGGCGGACGGGGGCCCTGGGGGGGGGGGGGGGGGTAGCAATGCACCGGAGCGTCGCACCGGGCCCTCATACATGCGGGTGGTGCGGTGGCATGTTCGAAGAGGCGGCACGCTCTCCGGGGGTTGGCCCCCCTCACGGACGGCGATGACACGGTAGTAGACGTTCTGTGGTAACGATGCGGCGTGAATATTATTAATACTCGGCGCGATAAAATCATGAGTTTTTACACGACGTGTGAACATGTGCTATGGACTGATGGTAATTTTTCATAATTTTTGTGATCGAGAAGTATCCGAAACAATTCCCTCTACGGGATTGCTCTCGCGCGTGTCTACGACTGTGCGGCGGCCTCCGGGGGCTAGCATGCCGCCAAATCTTGCGTAGGCGGCCTCTCACAAGTCTGGAGTGTTGTGGCGGTTGCAAACAGCCGCACGTCGTCCGGGTGTGCCCCCCTCCGGACGGCGCCGCCGCGCACCTGGGGGGAAACGGACGCGTCGGGTCTACACGGAGGGGATCTTGCTGTGGGTCTGGCCCGGATGTTGCTCCAAAGTGTTCCTATGGGCTGACCTGACACAACCGGGTGGGAGAGGTCCACTGGTCAAAGCCCGTCCGTGCAAAGTCAAAGGGCTAGATCCCGTGGTCAAACTCTACAGGGTTTAGGCGGGACGGGGGGCCCTGGGGGGTAGCAATGCCACCGGAGCGTCGCACCGGGCCCTCATACATGCGGGTGGTGTGGTGGCATGTCGAAGAGGCGGCACGCGTCTCCGGGTGTGCCCCCCTCACGGACGGCGATGACACGGTAGTAGACGTTCTGTGGTAACGATGGCTGAATATATTAAATACTCGGAGGGCGATAAAATCATGAGTTTTTTACAGACGTGTGCACATGTGCTATAGGACTGATGGTAATTTTTCATAATTTTTGTGATGGAAGTATCCGAACATTCCCTCTATGCGGATTGCTCTTCGCGCGTGTCTACGACTGTGGCGGCGGCCTCCGGGGGCTAGCATGCCGCCAATCTTGCGTAGGCGGCCTCTCACAAGTCTGGAAGTGTTGTGGCGGTTGCAAACGCCCGGCACGCGTCTCCGGGTGTGCCCCCTCAGGACGGCGCGCCGCGCGGCACCTGGAGGGGGAAACGGACGCGTCGGGTCTACACGGAGGGGATCTTGCTGTGGGTCTGGCCCGATGTTGCTCCAAAGTGTTCCTATGGGCTGACCTGAACACACCGGGTGGGAGGTCCACTGGTCAAAGCCCGTCCGTGCAAAGTCAAAGGGCTAGATCCGTGGTCAAACATACAGGGTTAGGCGGGACGGGCCCTGGGGTGGGTAGCAATGCCACCGGAGCGTCGCACCGGGCCTCATACATGCGGGGTGGTGGGTGGCTGTTCGAAGAGGCGGCACGGTCTCCGGGTGTGCCCCCCTCACGGACGGCGATGACACGGTAGTAAAGACGTTCTGTGGTAACGATGCGGCGTGAATATTATAAATACTCGGAGGGCGATAAAATACGAGTTTTTTTACACGACGTGGCACTGTGCATAGGACTGATGGTAATTTTTTCATATTTTTGGTGCGAGAAGTATCGAAACTTCCCTCTATCGGATTGCTCTTCGCGCGTGTCTACGACTGTGCCGGCGGCCTCCGGGGGCTAGCATGCCGCCAAATCTTACGTAGGCGGCCTCTCACAAGTCTGGAAGTGTTGGTGGCGGTTGCAAAAGCCGCACGCGTCCCGGGGTGGTGCCCCCCCACGCGGCGCCGCCGCCGGCACCTGGAGGGGGAAACGGACGCGTCGGTCTACACGGAGGGGATCTTGCTGTGGGGTCTGGCCCGGATGTTGCTCCAAAGTGTTCCTATGGCTGACCTAACAACCGGGTGGGAGGTTCCACTGGTCAAAGCCCGTCCGTGCAAAGTCAAAGGGCTAGATCCCTGTGGTCAAACTCTAAAGGGTTAGGCGGACGGGGGCCCTGGGGAGGGTAGCAATGCCACCGGAGCGTCGCACCGGGCCTCATACATGCGGGGTGGTGTGGTGGCATGTCGAAGAGGCGGCACGCGTCTCCGGGGTGTGCCCCCCTCACGGCGGCTCCCCCGAAGGCCGGCACATGAGGGGGGAAACTGACGCGTCGGTCTACACGATGGGGAAGATGAATTGTAATTTTTTTCATCAATTTTTCGTGGATGAGAAGTATCCGAACATTCCCTCTAGCGGATTGATCTTCGCCGCGTTCTACAGCTCGGCCGGCGGCCTCCTGTGGGCTAGCATGCCGCCAAACTTGCGTAGGCGAGCCTCTCCACAAGTTTGAACTGTTGTGGCGGTTGCAAAGCCCGGCCGTCTCCGGGGTGTGGCCCCCTCACGACGGCGCCGCCGCGCCGGCCCTGGAGGGGGGAACAGGACGCGTCGGGTCACACGAGGGATCTTTCTGTGGGTCTGGCCCGATGGTTGCTCAAAGTGTTCCTATGGGCTGACCTAACACAACCGGGTGGAGAGGTCCCTGGTCAAAGCCCGGTGTCAATGTCAAAGGCTAGATCCCGTGGTCAAACGTACAGGGTTAGCGACGGGGCCCTGGGGGGTAGTCAATGCCACCGAGCTCGCACCGGGACCCTCATACATGCGGGTGGTGCGTGGCATGTCCGAAGAGGCGGCACGCTCTCCGGGGTGTGCCCCCCTCACGGACGGCGATGACACTGTTAGACGTTTCTGTGGGTAACGATGCGTCGTGAATATGTAAAATACTCGGAGCGCGATAAAATCATGAGTTTTTTACAGAGTGGGGCACAAGTTGCTATAGGACTGAGGTAATTTTTTCATAATTTTGGTGATGGGAAGTATCTGACACACTCTCCTCTCCGCGGATTGCTCTCCGCGTGTCTGCGACTGTGGCCCGGCGGCCTCCAGGGCAGCCATCGCCGCAAATCTCGTAGGGCGCTCCTCTCACAGTTCTGGAAGTGTTGTGGCGTTTGCAAAACCCGGCAGGCGTCTCCCGGGTGTGGCCCCCCTCAGGACGCGCGCCGCCCGGCACCGTGAGGGGGGAAATGGCGCGTCGGGTCTACACGAGGGGATCTTGCTGTGGGTCTGGCCCGGATGTTGCTCAAAGTGTTCCTTGGGCTGACCTAACACAACCGGGTGAGAGGTCCACTGGTCAAACCGTCTGTGCAAGTCAAAGGCTAGATCCTGGTCAAACGCTACGGGTTAGGCGGACGGGGGCCCTGGGGGGTAGCAATGCCACCGGGAGCGTGCACCGGCCCTCATACATGTGCGGTTGGTGCGGTGGCATGTCCAAAGGCGCACGCGTCTCCGGGGTGTGCCCCCCCTCACGGACGGCGGATGACACGGTAGTAGAGCTTCTGTCGTAACGATCGGCGTGAAATATTATTAAATACTCGGACGGATAAATAATGAGTTTTTTACACGCGGTGGGCACATTGCTATAGGACTAATGGTAATTTTTCTAATTTTTGTGATGGAGAAGTATCTGAACACTTCCCTCTACGCGGATTGCTCCCGCGTGTCTAGACTGTGGCCGCGGCGGCTCGGTGGGCTAGCATGCCGCCAAATCTTGCGTAGGCGGCCTCTCACAAGTCTGGAAGTGTTGTGGCGGTTGCAAAGCCCGGCACGCTCTCCGGGGTGTGGCCCCCCTCACAGCGCCGCCGCCGGCACCTGGGGGGAAACGGACGCGTCGGGTTCTACACGAGGGGATCTTGCTGTGGGTCTGGCCCGGATGTTGCTCCAAAGTGTTCCTATGGGCTGCCTAACAAACCGGGTGGGAGAGGTCCACTGTCAACCCGTCCGTGCAAAGTCAAAGGGCTAGATCCCGTGTCAAACGCTACAGGTTAGGCGGGACGGGGGCCGCGGGGGGTAGCATGCCACCGGAGCGTCGCCACCGGGCCCTCATACATGCGGGGTGGTGCGGTGGCATGCCGAAGAGGCGCACGCGTCTCCGGGGTTGCCCTCCCTCACGGACGGCGATGACACGGTAGTAGACGTTCTGCGGGTAACGATGCGGCGTGAATATATTAAATACTCGGAGCGCGATAAAATCATGAGTTTTTTACATGACGTGGCACATGTGATCTAGGACTGGTAATTTTCATAATTTTGGTGATGGAGAAGTATCTGAACACTTCCCTCTACGCGGATCTCTCCGCGTGTCAACACTGTGGCGGCGGCCTCCGGGGCTTAGCTGCCCCAAATCTTGCGTAGGCGGCATCCACGTCTGAATTGTTGTGGCGGTTGCAAAAGCCGGCACGCTCTCCGGGGTGTGGCCCCCCTCACGGACGGCGCCGCCGCGCCGGCACCTGGAGGGGGGAAACGGACGCGTCGGGTCTACACGGAGGTCTTGCTGTGGGTCTGGCCCGGATGTTGCTCCAAATTATTCCTATGGGCTGACCTAACACAACCGGGTGAGAGGTCCACTGGTCAAAGCCCTCCGTGCAAAGTCAAAGGGCTAGATCCCTGGTCAAACGCTACAGGGTTAGGCGGGGAGGGGGCCCTGGGGGGTAGCAATGCCACCGAGCGTCGCACCGGGCCCTCATACATGCGGGGTGGTGCGGTGGCATGTCCAAGAGGCGGCACGCTTCTCCGGGGTGTGCCCCTCACGGACGGCGATGACACGGTAGTAGACGTTCTGCGGTAACGATGCGCGTGAATATTATTAAATACTCGGAGCGCGATAAAATCATGAGTTTTTTACAGATGTGGGACATGTGCTATAGGACTGATGGTAATTTTTCATAATTTTTGGTGATGGAGAAGTATCTGAACACTTCCTCTACGCGGATTGCTCTCCGTGTCTACGAACTGTGCGGCGCGCCTCCGGGGGCTAGCATGCCGCCAATCTTGCTAGGCGCCTCTCACAAGTCTGGAAGTGTTGTGGCGGTTGCAAAGCCCGGCACGCGTCTCCGGGTGTGGCCCCCCTCACGGACGGCGCCGCGCCGGCACCTGGAGGGGGGAAAAGGACGCAGTCGGGTCTACACGGAGGGGATCTTGCTGTGGGTCTGGCCCGGATGTTGCTCCAAAGTGTTCCTATGGGCTGACCTAACACACCGGTGGAGAGGTCCACTGGTCAAAGCCCGTCCGTGCAATCAAAGGCTAGATCCTGTGGTCAAACGCTACAGGGTTAGGCGGGACGGGGCCCTGGGGGGTAGCAATGCCACCGGAGCGTCGCACCGGCCCTCATACATGCGGGTGGTGTGTGCATGTCCAAGAGGCGGCACGCGTCTCCGGGGTGTGCCCCCCTCACGGACGGCGATGACACGGTTAGTAGACGTTCTGCGGTAACGATGCGGCGTGAATATTATTAATACTCGAGAGCCGATAAAATCATGAGTTTTTTACACGACGTGGGCACATGTGCTATAGGACTGATGGTATTTTTCATAATTTTTGGTGATGGAGAAGTATCTGAACACTTCCCTCTACGCGATTGCTCTCCGCTTGTCTACACTGTGCCGGCGGCCTCCGGGGGCTAGCATGCCGCCAAATCTGCGTAGGCGGCCTCTCACAAGTTGGAAGTGTTGTGGGCGGTTGCAAAAGCCCGGCACGCGTCTCCGGTGTGGCCCCCTCTCGGACGGCGCCGCCGGCACCTGGAGGGGGAAACGGACGCGTCGGGTCTACACGGAGGGGATCTTGCTGTGGTCTGGCCCGGATGTTGCTCCAAAGTGTTCCTATGGGCTGACCTAACACAACCGGTGGAGAGGTCCACTGGTCAAAGCCCGTCCGTGCAAAGTCAAAGGGCTAGATCCCGTGGTCAAACGCTACAGGGTTAGGCGGGACGGGGGCCCTGGGGGGTAGCAATGCCACCGGAGCGTCGCACCGGCCCTCATACATGCGGGTGGGTGCGTGTGGCATTTCGAAGAGGCGGCACGCGTTCCGGGGTGTGCCCCCCTCACGGACGGCGATGACACGGTAGTAGACGTTCTGCGGTAACGATGCGGCGTGAATATTATTAAATACTCGGAGCGCGATAAAATCATGAGTTTTTACACGACGTGGGCACAGTGCTATAGGACTGATTGTAATTTTTCATAATTTTTGATGAGAGAAGTATCTGAACACTTCCCTACGCTTAGTGCTCTCCGCGTGTCTACGACATGTGGCCGGCGGCCTCCGGGCTAGCATGCCGCCAAATCTTGCGTAGGCGGCCTCTCACAAGTCTGAAGTGTTGTGGCGGTTGCAAAAGCCCGGCACGCGTCTCCGGGTGTGGCCCCTCACGGACGGCGCCGCCGCCGGCACCTGGAGGGGGGAAACGGACGCGTCGGGTCTACACGGAGGGGATCTTGCTGTGGGTCTGGCCGGATGTTTCCAAAGTGTTCCTATGGGCTGACTAACACAACCGGGGTGGAGAGGTCCACTGGTCAAAGCCCGTCTGCAAGTCAAAGGCTAGATCCCGTGGTAACGCTACGGGTTAGGCGGGACGGGGGCCTGTGGTTAGCAATCCACCGGCTCACATGCCCTCATACATGTGGTGGTGCGGTGGCATGTCCGAAGAGGCGGCACGCGTCTCCGGGGTGTGCCCCCCTCACGGACGGCGATGACACGGTAGTAGACGTTCGCGGTAACGATGCGGCGTGAATATTATTAAATACTCGGAGCGCGATAAAATCATGAGTTTTTTACACGACGTGGCACATGTGCTATAGGACTGATGGTAATTTTTCATAATTTTTGGTGATGGAGAAGTATTGAACACTTCCCTCTACGGGATTGCTCTCCGCGTGTCTACCTGTGGCCGGCGGCCTCCGGGGGCTAGCATGCCGCCAAATCTTGCTAGGCGGCCTCTCACAAGTTGGAAGTGTTGTGGCGGTTGCAAAAGCCCGGCACGCGTCTCCGGGGGTGTGGCCCCCCTCAGGCGGCGCGCCGCCGGCACCTGGAGGGGGAAACGGACGCGTCGGTCTACACGGAGGGGATCTTGCTGTGGGTCTGGCCCGATGTTCTCCAAAGTGTTCCTATGGGCTGACCTAACAAAACCGGTGGAGAGGTCCACTGGTCAAAGGTCTGTCCCGTGGTCAAACGCTACAGGGTTAGGCGGGACGGGGGCCCTGGGGGGGGGTAGCAATGCCACCGAGCGTCGCACGGCCCTCATACATGCGGGGTGGTGCGGTGGCATGTCCGAAGAGGCGGCACGGTCTCCGGGTGTGCCCCCCTCACGGACGGCGATGACACGGTAGTAGACGTTCTGCGTAACGATGCGGCGTAATATTATTAAATACTCGGAGCGCGATAAAATCATGAGTTTTTTACAGACGTGGGCACATGTGCTATAGGACTGATGGTATTTTTCATATTTTTGGTGATGGAGAAGTATCTAACACTTCCCTCTAGCGGATTGCTCTCCGTGTGTCTACGACTGTGGCCGCGGCCCTGGGCGTAGCATGCCGCAAATCTTGCGTAGGCGGCCTCTCACAAGTTGGAAGTGTTGTGGCGGTTGCAAAAGCCGCGCACGTGTCTCGGGGTGTGGCCCCCCTCAGGACGGCGCCGCCGCCGGCACCTGGAGGGGGAAAGGACGCGTCGGGTCTACACGAGGGGATCTTGCTGTGGGTCTGGCCCGGATGTTGCTCCAAAGTGTTCTATGGGCTGACCTAACACAACCGGTGGAGAGGTCCACTGGTCAAAGCCCGTCGTGCAAGTCAAAGGGCTAGATCCCGTGGTCAAACGCTAAGGGTTAGGCGGCGAGCGGGGGCCCTGGGGGGGGGGTAGCAATGCACCGAGCGTCGCACCGGCCCTCATACATGCGGGGTGGTGCGGTGGCATGTCCGAAGAGGCGGCACGCGTCTCCGGGGTGTGCCCCCCTCACGGACGGCGATGACACGGTAGTAGACGTTCTGCGGTAACGATGCGGCTGAATATTATTAATACTCGGAGCGCGATAAAATCATGAGTTTTTTACATGACGTGGGCACATGTGCTATAGGACTGATGGTAATTTTTCATAATTTTGGTGATGGAGAAGTATCTGAACACTTCCCTCTACGCGGATTGCTCTCGCGTGTCTACGACTGTGGCCGGCGGCCTCCGGGGGCTAGCATGCCCCAAATCTTGTAGGCGGCCTCTCACTTCTGAAGTGTGTGGCGGTTGCAAAAGCCCGGCCGCGTCTCCGGGGTTGGCCCCCCTCAGGACGGCGCCGCGCCGGCACCTGGAGGGGGGAAACGGACGCGTCGGGTCTACACGGAGGGGATCTTGCTGTGGGTCTGGCCCGGATGTTGCTCCAAAGTGTTCCTATGGGCTGACCTAACACAAACGGGTGGAGAGTCCACTGGTCAAAGCCCGTCCGTGCAAGTCAAAGGGCTAGATCTCCGTGGTCAAACGTACAGGGTTAGGCGGGACGGGGCCTGGGGGGGTAGCAATGCCACCGGAGCTGTCGCACCGGGCCCTCATACATGCGGGGTGGTCGGTGCATGTCCAGAGCGGCACGCGTCTCCGGGTGTGCCCCCCTCACGGACGGCGATGACACGGTAGTAGACGTTCTGCGGTAACGATGCGGCGTGATTTATTAAATACTCGGAGCGCGATAAAATCATGAGTTTTTTACACGCGTGGCACTGTGCTATAGGACTGATGTATTTTTCATAATTTTGGTGATGGAGAAGTATCTGAACACTTCCCTCTACGCGGATTGCTCTCCGCGTGTCTACGATGTGGCCGCGCCTCCGGGGCGAAGCATGCCGCCAAATCTTGCGTAGCGGCCTCTCACAAGTTGGAAGTGTTGTGGCGGTTGCAAAACCGGCACGCGTCTCGGGGTGTGCCCCCCTCACGGCGGCGCCGCCGCCGGCACCTGGAGGGGGGAAGGACGCGTCGGGTCTACACGGAGGGGATCTTGCTGTGGGTCTGGCCCGGATGTTGCTCCAAAGTGTTCCTATGGCTGACCTAACACAACCGGTGTGGAGAGGTCCACTGGTCAAAGCCCGTCCTGGCATGTCAAAGGGCAGATCCGTGGTAAAACGCTACGGTTAGGCGGGACGGGGCCCTGGGGGGTAGCATGCACGGGGAGCGTGGCACAAACAGCACCTACACACCCCCTGGCCCCATCACAGGCGCACCACCGGCCCTCATACATGGGGTGGTGGTGCGGTGGCATGTCCGAAAGGCGGCACGCGTTCTCCGGGGTGTCCCCCTCACGGACGGCGATGACACGGTAAGTAGACGTTCTGCGGTAACGATGCGGCGTGAATATTATAAATACTCGGAGCGCGATAAAATCATGAGTTTTTTACACGACTTGGGCACATGTGCTATAGGACTGATGGTAATTTCATAATTTTTGGTGATGGAGAAGTATTGAACACTTCCCTCTACGCGGATTGCTCTCCGCGTGTCTACGACTGTGGCCGGCGGCCTCGGGGGCTAGCATGCCCCAAATCTTGCGTAGGCGGCCCTCACAAGTCTGGAAGTGTTGTGGCGGTTGCAAAAGCCCGGCACGCGTCTCCGGGTGTGGCCCCCCTCAGAGGACGCGCCCCGCCGGCACCTGAGGGGGAAACAGCGTCGGGTCTACACGGAGGGGATCTTGCTGTGGGTCTGGCCCGGATGTTCTCCAAAGTGTTCCTATGGGCTGACCAACACAACCGTGGAGATGGTCAAGCCCGTCGTCAACAAGGGCTAGATCCCGTGGTCAAACGCTACAGGTTAGGCGGGACGGGGCCCTGGGGGGGTAGCAATGCCACCGAGCGTCGCACCGGGCCCTCATACATCGGGGTGGTGCGGTGGCATGTCCGAAGAGCGGCACGGTCTCCGGGTGTGCCCCCCTCACGGACGGCGATGACACGGTAGTAGACGTTGTGCGGTAACGATGCGGCGTGAATATTTTAAATACTCGGAGGCGCGATAAAATCATGAGTTTTTTACACGACTGGGCACATGTGCTATAGGACTGATGGTAATTTTTCATAATTTTTGGTGATGGAGAAGTATC
Organism: Thinopyrum elongatum; assembly: GCA_011799875.1. NCBI lineage: Eukaryota > Viridiplantae > Streptophyta > Magnoliopsida > Poales > Poaceae > Thinopyrum > Thinopyrum elongatum. The sequence goes on from CM022298.1 coordinate 54,062,362, forward strand.
TGAACACTTCCCTCTACGCGGATTGCTCTCCGCGTTTCTACGACTGTGGCCGGCGGCCCCGAGGGGCTAGCATGCCGCCAAATCTTGCGTAGGGCGGCCTCTCAACAAGTCTGGAAGTGTTTGGTGGCGGTTGCAAAAGCCGGCACGTGTCTCCGGGGTGTGGCCCCCCTCACGGACGGGGCCACGCCGGCACCTGGAGGGGGAAATGGACGCGTCGGGTCTACACGGAGGGGATCTTCTGTGGGTCTGGCCGGATGTTGCTCCAAAGTGTTCCTATGGGCTGACCTAACACAACCGGGTGGAGAGGTCCACTGGTCAAGCCCGTCTGTGCAATGTCAAAGGGCTAGATCCCGTGGTCAAACGCTATAGGGGGGCGGACGGGGCCCTGGGGGGGGGGGGGGGGAGTACATGCAACCGAGCGTCGCACCAGGCCCTCATACATGCGGGGTGGTGCGGTGGCATGTCCGAAGAGGCGGCACGCGTCTCCGGGGTGTGCCCCCCCTCACGGACGGCGATGACACGGTAGTAGACGTTCTGCGGTAACGATGCGGCGTATATATTATTAAATACTCGGCGCGCGATAAAATCATGAGTTTTTTACACGACGTGAGAACATGTGCTATAGGACTAATGGTAATTTTTCATAATTTTTGGTGATGGAGAAGTATCTGAACACTTCCCTCTAGGCGGATTGCTCTCCGCGTGTCTACGACTGTGGTCGGCGGCCTCCGGGGGCTAGCATGCCGCCAAATCTTGCGTAGGCGGCCTCTCACAAGTCTGGAAGTGTTGTGGCGGTTGCAAAAGCCCGGCACGCGTCTCTGGGGTGTGGCCCCCCTCACGGACGGCGCCGCCGCCGACACCTGGAGGGGGGAAACGGACGCGTCGGGTCTACACGGAGGGGATCTTGCTGTGGGTCTGGCCCGGATGTTGCTCCAAAGTGTTCCTATGGGCTAACCTAACACAACCGGGTGGAGAGGTCCACTGGTCAAAGCCCGTCCGTGCAAAGTCAAAGGGCTAGATCCCGTGGTCAAACGCTACAGGGTTAGGCGGGACGGGGGCCCTGGCGGGGTAGCAATGCCACCGGAGCGTCGCACCGGGCCCTCATACATGCGGGGTGGTGCGGTGGCATGTCCGAAGAGGCGACACGCGTCTCCGGGGTGTGCCCCCCCTCACGGACGGCGATGACACGGTAGTAGACGTTCTGCGGTAACGATTTGGCGTGAATACTATTAAATACTCGGAGCGCGATAAAATCATGAGTTTTTTACATGACGTGGGCACATGTGCTATAGGACTGATGGTAATTTTTCATAATTTTTGGTGATGGAGAAGTATCTGAACACTTCCCTCTACGCGGATTGCTCTCCGCGTGTCTACGACTGTGGTCGGCGGCCTCCGGGGGCTAGCATGCCGCCAAATCTTGCGTAGGCGGCCTCTCACAAGTCTGGAAGTGTTGTGGCGGTTGCAAAAGCCCGGAACGCGTCTCCGGGGTGTGGACCCCCTCACGGACGGCGCCGCCGCCGGCACCTGGAGGGGGGAAACGGACGCGTCGGGTCTACACGAAGGGGATCTTGCTGTGGGTCTGGCCCGGATGTTGCTCCAAAGTGTTCCTATGGGCTGACCTAACACAACCGGGTGGAGAGGTCCACTGGTCAAAGCCCGTCCGTGCAAAGTCAAAGGGCTAGATCTCGTGGTCAAACGATACAGGGTTAGGCGGGACGGGGTCCCTGGGGGGGTAGCAATGCCACCGGAGCCTCGCACCGGGCCCTCATACATGCGGGGTGGTGCGGTGGCATGTCCGAAGAGGCGGCACGCGTCTCCGGGGTGTGCCCCCCCTCACGGACGGCGATGACACGGTAGTAGACGTTCTGCGGTAACGATGCGGCGTGAATATTATTAAATACTCGGAGCGCGATAAAATAATGAGTTTTTTACACGACGTGGGCACATGTGCTATAGGACTGATGGTAATTTTTCATAATTTTTGGTGATGGAGAAGTATCTGAACACTTCCCTCTACGCGGATTGCTCTCCGCGTGTCTACGACTGTGACCGGCGGCCTCCGGGGGCTAGCATGCCGCCAAATCTTACGTAGGCGGCCTCTCACAAGTCTGGAAGTGTTGGGGCGGTTGCAAAAGCTAGGCACGCGTCTCCGGGGTGTGGCCCCCCTCACGGACGGCGCCGCCGCCGGCACCTGGAGGGGGAAACGGACGCGTCGGGTCTACACGGATGGGGATCTTGCTGTGGGTCTGGCCTGGATGTTGCTCCAAAGTGTTCCTATGGGCTGACCTAACACAACCGGGTGGAGAGGTCCACTGGTCAAAGCCCGTCCATGCAAAGTCAAAGGGCTAGATCCCGTTGTCAAACGCTATAGGGTTAGGCAGGACGGGGGCCCTGGGAGGGTAGCAATGCCACCGGAGCGTCGCACCGGGTCCTCATACATGCGGGGTGGTGTGGTGGCATGTCCGAAGAGGCGGCACGCGTCTCCGGGGTGTGCCCCCCCTCACGGACGGCGCCACCGCCGGCACCTGGAGGGGGGAAACGGACGCGTCGGGTCTACACGGAGGGGATCTTCCTGTGGGTCTGGCCCGAATGTTGCTCCAAAGTGTTCCTACGGGCTGACCTAACACAACCGGGTGGAGAGGTCCACTAGTCCAAGCCCGTCCATGCAAAGTCAAAGGGCTAGATCCCGTGGTCAAACGCTACAGGGTTAGGCGGGACGGGGGCCCTGGGGGCGTAGCAATGCCACCGGAGCGTCGCACCGGGCCCTCATACATGCGGGGTGGTGCGGTGGCATGTCCGAAAAGGCGGCACGCGTCTCCGGGGTGTGCCCCCCCTCACGGACGGCGATGACACGGTAGTAGACGTTCTGCGGTAACGATGCGGCGTGAATATTATTAAATACTCGGAGCGCGATAAAATCATGAGTTTTTTACACGATGTGGGCACATGTGCTATAGGACTGATGGTAAATTTTCATAATTTTTGGTGATGGAGAAGTATTTGAACACTTCCCTCTACGCGGATTGCTCTCCGCGTGTCTACGACTATGGTCGGCGGCCTCCGGGGGCTAGCATGCCGCCAAATCTTGCGTAGGCGGCCTCTCACAAGTCTGGAAGTGTTGTGGCGGTTGCAAAAGCCCGGCACGCGTCTCCGGGGTGTGGCCCCCCTCATGGACGGCGCCGCCGCCGGCACCTGGAGGGGGGAAACGGACGCGTCGGGTCTACACGGAGGGGATCTTGCTGTGGGTCTAGCCCGGATGTTGCTCCAAAGTGTTCCTATGGGCTGACCGAACACAACCGGGTGGAGAGGACCACTGGTCAAAGCCCGTCCGTGCAAAGTCAAAGGGCTAGATCCCGTGGTCAAACGCTACAGGGTTAGGCGGGACGGGGTCCCTGGGGGGGTAGCAATGCCACCGGAGCGTCGCACCGGGCCCTCATACATGCGGGGTGGTGCGGTGGCATGTCCGAAGAGGCGGCACGCGTCTCCGGGGTGTGCCCCCCCTCACGGACGGCGATGACACGGTAGTAGACGTTCTGCGGTAACGATGCGGCGTGAATATTATTAAATACTCGGAGCGCGATAAAATCATGAGTTTTTTACACGACGTGGGCACATGTGCTATAGGACTGATGGTAATTTTTCATAATTTTTGGTGATGGAGAAGTATCTGAACACTTCCTTCTACGCGGATTGCTCTCCGCGTGTCTACGACTGTGACCGGCGGCCTCCGGGGGCTAGCATGCCGCCAAATCTTACGTAGGCGGCCTCTCACAAGTCTGGAAGTGTTGGGGCGGTTGCAAAAGCTAGGCACACGTCTCCGGGGTGTGGCCCCCCTCACAGACGGCGCCGCCGCCGGCACCTGGAGGGGGAAACGGACGCGTCGGGTCTACACGGAGGGGATCTTGCTGTGGGTCTGGCCTGGATGTTGCTCCAAAGTGTTCCTATGGGCTGACCTAACACAACCGGGTGGAGAGGTCCACTGGTCAAAGCCCGTCCGTGCAAAGTCAAAGGGCTAGATCCCGTTGTCAAACGCTACAGGGTTAGGTAGGACGAGGGCCCTGGGAGGGTAGCAATGCCACCGGAGCGTCGCACCGGGTCCTCATACATGCGGGGTGGTGTGGTGGCATGTCCGAAGAGGCGGCACGCGTCTCCGGGGTGTGCCCCCCCTCACGGACGGCGCCGCCGCCGGCACCTGGAGGGGGGAAACGGACGCGTCGGGTTTACACGGAGGGGATCTTCCTGTGGGTCTGGCCCGAATGTTGCTCCAAAGTGTTCCTATGGGCTGACCTAACACAACCGGGTGGAGAGGTCCACTAGTCCAAGCCCGTCCGTGCAAAGTCAAAGGGCTAGATCCCGTGGTCAAACGCTACAGGGTTAGGCGGGACGGGGGCCCTGGGGGGGTAGCAATGCCACCGGAGCGTCGCACCGGGCCCTCATACATGCGGGGTGGTGCGGTGGCATGTCCGAAGAGGCGGCACGCATCTCCGGGGTGTGCCCCCCCTCACGGACGGCGATGACACGGTAGTAGACGTTTTGCGGTAACGATGCGGCGTGAATATTATTAAATACTCGGAGCGCGATAAAATCATGAGTTTTTTACACGATGTGGGCACATGTGCTATAGGACTGATGGTAATTTTTCATAATTTTTGGTGATGGAGAAGTATCTGAACACTTCCCTCTACGCGGATTGCTCTCCACGTGTCTACGACTGTGACCGGCGGCCTCCGGGGGCTAGCATGCCGCCAAATCTTACGTAGGCGGCCTCTCACAAGTCTGGAAGTGTTGGGGCGGTTGCAAAAGCTAGGCACACGTCTCCGGGGTGTGGCCCCCCTCACGGACGGCGCCGCCGCCGGCACCTGGAGGGGGAAACGGACGCGTCGGTTCTACACGGAGGGGATCTTGCTGTGGGTCTGGCCTGGATGTTGCTCCAAAGTGTTCCTATGGGGGGGGTAACGATGCGGCGTTGATGAATATTATTAAATACTCGAGCAGCGATAAAATCATGAGTTTTTTACACGATGTGGGCACATGTGCTATAGGACTGATGGTAAATTTTCATAATTTTTGTGATGGAGAAGTATTAACACTTCCCTCTAAGCGGATTGCTCTCCGCGTGTCTACGATATGGGCGGCGGCCTCCGGGGGCTAGCATGCGCCAAATCTTGCGTAGGGGCCTCTCAAAAGTCTGGAAGTTGTTGTGGCGGTTGCAAAAGCCCGGACGAGTCTCCGGGGTGTGGCCCCCCTCAGGACGGCGCCGCCGCCGGCACCTGGAGGGGGGGAAGGAAACGGACGCGTGGGTCACACGGAGGGGATCTTGCTGTGGTCTGGCCCGGATGTTGCTCCAAAGTGTTCCTATGGGCTGACCCCGAACACGGGTGGAGAGGGACCACTGGCAAAGCCCGTCCGTGCAAAGTCAAAGGGCTAGATCCCGGGTCAAACCGCTACAGGGTTAGGCGGGACGGGGGGTCCCTGGGGGGGTAGCAATGCCACCGAGCGTCGCACCGGGCCCTCATACATGGGGGGTGGTGCGGTGGCATGTCCGAAGAGGCGGCACGCGTCTCCGGGGTTGTGCCCCCCCTCACGGACGGCGATGACACGGTAGTAGACGTTCTGCGGTAACGATGCGGCGTGAATATTATTAAATACTCGGAGCGCGATTAAAATCATGAGTTTTTTACCGAGTGGGCACATGTGCTATAGGACTGATGGTAATTTTTCATAATTTTTGGTGATGGAGAAGTATCGAAACACTTCCTCTACGCGGATTGCTCTCGCGTGTCTACGACTGTGGCCGGCGGCCTGGAGGGCTAGCATGCCGCCAAATCTTGCGTAGGCGCCTCTCACAAGTCTGGAAGTGTTTGTGGCGGTTGCAAAAGCCCGCACGGTCTCGGGTGTGGCCCCCCTCACGGACGGGCCACCGCCGGCCCTGGGAGGGGGGAAATGGACGCGTGGGTCTACACGGAGGGGATCTTGTGTGGGTCTGGCCCGAGATGTGCTCCAAAGTGTTCCTATGGGCTGACCTAACACAACCGGGTGGAGAGGTCACTGGTCAAAGCCCGTCCGTGCAATGTCAAAGGGCTAGATCCCGTGGTCAAACGCTAAGGGTTAGGCGGACGGGGGCCCTGGGGGGGGGGGGGGGGGGGTAGCAATGCACCGGAGCGTCGCACCAGCCTCATACATGGGGGTGGTGCGGGCATGTCCGAAGAGGCGCACGCGTCTCCGGGTGTGCCCCCCCTCACGGACGGCGATGACACGGTAGTAGACGTTCTGCGGGTAACGATGCGGCGTGATATATTATTAAATACTCGGAGCGCGATAAAATCATGAGTTTTTTACACGACGTGGGCACATGTGCTATAGGACTGATGGTAATTTTCATAATTTTGGTGGATGGAGAAGTATCTGAACACTTCCCTTACGCGGGATTGCTCTCCCGCGTGTCTACGACTGTGGTCGGCGGCCTCCGGGGGCTAGCATGCGCCAAATCTTGCGTAGGCGGCCTCTCACAAGTCTGGAAGTGTGGTGGCGGTTGCCAAAAGCCCGGCACGCGTCTCGGGGTGTGGCCCCCCTCACGGACGGCGCCGCGCCGGACACCTGGAGGGGGGAGGGGAAACGGACGCGTCGGGTCTAAACGGAGGGGATCTTGGTGGGTCTGGCCGGATGTTGCTCCAAAGTGTTCCTATGGGCTGACCTAAACACAACAGGGTGGAGAGGTCCACTGGTCAAAGCCCGTCCGTGCAAAGTCAAAGGTAGTCCGCTAGATCGTGTCAAACGCTACAGGGTTAGGCGGGACGGGGGGCCGGCTGGGGGGGGTAGCAATGCCACCGGAGCGTCGCACGGGCCCTCATACATGCGGGGTGGTGCGGTGGCATGTCCGAAGGGCGGCACGCGTCTCCGGGTGTGCCCCCCCTCACGGACGGCGATGACACGGGAGTAGACGTTCGCGGTAACGATTGGCGTGAATATATTAATACTCGGAGCGCGATAAAATCATGAGGTTTTTACACTGACGTGGGCACATGTGCTATAGGACTGATGGTAATTTTTCATAATTTTTGGTGATGGAGAAGTATCTGAACACTTCCCTCTACGCGGATTGCTCTCCGCGTGTCTACGACTGTGGTGGCGGCCTCCGGGGGGTAGCATGCCGCCAAATCTTGCGTAGGGGCGGCCTTTCACAAGTCTGGAAGTGTTTGTGGGCGGTTGCAAAAGCCGGACGCGTCTCCGGGGTGTGGCCCCCTCACGGACGGCGCCGCCGCCGGCACCTGGAGGGGGGGGAAACGGACGCGTCGGGGCTACACGAAGGGGATCTTGCTGTGGGTCTGGCCCGGATGTTGCTCCAAAGTGTTCTATGGGCTGACCTAACACAACCGGGTGAGAGGTCCACTGGTCAAAGCCCGTCCGTGCAAAGTCAAAGGGCTAGATCCGTGGTCAAACGTACAGGGTTAGGCGGGACGGGGGCCCTGGGGGGGTAGCAATGCCACCGGAGCTCGCACCGGGCCCTCATACATGCGGGGTGGTGCTGGTGGCATGTCCGAAGAGGCGGCACGCGTTCTCGGGGTGTGCCCCCCCTCACGGACGGCGATGACACGTGTAGTAGACGTTCTGCGGGTAACGATGCGGCGTGAATATTATTAATACTCGGGAGCGCGATAAAACATGAGTTTTTTACACGACGTGGGCACATGTGCTATAGGACTGATGGTAATTTTCATAATTTTGGTGATGGAGAAGTATCTGAACACTTCCCCTACGCGGATTGCTCTCCGCGTGTCTACGACGTGACGGCGGCCTCCGGGGGCTAGCATGGCCAAATCTACGTAGGCGGCCTCTCACAAGTCTGGAAGGTTGGGCGGTGGCAAAAGCTAGGCACGCGTTCGGGGTGTGGCCCCTCACGGACGGCGCCGCCGCCGGCACCTGGAGGGGAAAACGGAAGCGTCGCGGTCTACACGGAGGGGATCTTGCTGTGGGTCTGGCCTGGATGTTGCTCCAAAGTGTCCTATGGGCTGACCTAACACAAACGGGTGGAGAGGTCACTGGTCAAAAGCGTCCATGCAAAGTCAAAGGGCTAGATCCGTTGTCAACGCTATAGGGTGTAGGCAGGACGGGGGCCCTGGGAGGGTAGCAATGCCACCGGAGGCGTCGCAAGGGTCCTATACATGCGGGTGGTGTGTGGTGGTGGATGCCGAAGAGGCGGAGGTCTGGGGTGTGCCCCCCTCACGGACGGCGCCGCCGCCGCGGCACCTGGAGGGGGGAAACGGACGCGTCGGGTCTACACGGAGGGGATCTTCCTGTGGGTCTGGCCCGATGTTGCTCCAAAGTGTTCCTAGGGCTGACACTAACACAACCGGGTGGAGAGGTCCACTAGTCCAAGCCGTGCCTGCAAAGTCAAAGGGCTAGATCCCGTGGTCAAACGCTACAGGGTTAGGCGGGACGGGGGCCCTGGGGGGTAGCAATGCCACCGGAGCGTCGCACGGGCCCTCATACATGCGGGGTGGTGCGGTGGCATGTCCGAAGAGGCGGCACGCGTCCGGGGTGTGCCCCCCTCACGGACGGCGATGACACGGTAGTAGACGTTCTGCGCGGTAACGATGTCGGCGTGAATATTATTAAATACTCGGAGCGCGATAAAATCATGAGTTTTTTCACACGATTGGGGCACATGTGCTATAGGACTGATGGTAATTTTTCATAATTTTGGTGATGGAGAAGTATCTGAACACTTCCCTCTACGCGGATTGCTCTCCGTGTCTACGACTATGGCGGCGGCTCCGGGGGCTAGCATGCCGCCAAATCTTGCGTAGGCGGCCTCTCACAAGTCTGGAAGTGTGGTGTGGCGGGTGCAAAAGCCCGGCACGCGTCTCCGGGGTGGGCCCCCCAGGACGGCGCCGCCGCCGGCACCTGGAGGGGGGAAAACGGACGCGTCGGGTCTACACGGAGGGGATCTTGCTGTGGGTCTAGCCCGGATGTTGCTCCAAAGTGTTCCTATGGGCTGACCGAAACAAACCGGGTGGAGAGGCCACTGGTCAAAGCCCGTCCGTGCAAAGTCAAAGGGCTAGATCCGTGGTCAAACGCTACAGGGTTAGGCGGGACGGGGTCCTGGGGGGGGTAGCAATGCCACCGGAGCGTCGCACCGGCCCTCATACATGCGGGGTGGTGCGGTGGCATGTCCGAAGAGGCGGCACGCGTCGGGGTGTGCCCCCCCCTCACGGACGGCGATGACACGGTAGTAGACGTTCTGCGGTAACGATGCGGCGTGAATATTATTAAATACTCGGAGCGCGATAAATCATGAGTTTTTTACACGACGTGGGCACATGGGCTATAGGACTGATGGTAATTTTTATAATTTTGGTGATGGAGAAGTATCTGAACACTTCCTCTACGCGGATTGCTTCCGCGTGTCTACGACTGTGACCGGCGGCCTCCGGGGGCTAGCATGCCGCCAAATCTTACGTAGGCGGCCTCTCACAAGTCTGGAAGTGTGGGGCGGTTGCAAAAGCTAGGCACACGTCTCGGGGTGTGGCCCCCCTCACAGACGGCCGCCGCCGGCACCTGGAGGGGGAAACGGACGCGTCGGGTTCTACACGGAGGGGATCTTGCGTGGGTCTGGCCTGGATGTTTGCTCCAAAAGTGTCCTATGGGCTGACCTAACAAAACGGGTGGAGAGGTCCACTGGTCAAAGCCCGTCCGTGCAAAGTCAAAGGGCTAGATCCCGTTGTCAACGCTACAGGGTTAGGTAGGACGAGGGGCCCTGGGAGGGTAGCATGCACACGGAGCGTCGCACGGGTCCTCATACATGCGGGGTGGTTGTGGTGGCATGTCCGAAGAGGCGGCACGCGTTCCGGGGTGTGCCCCCTCACGGACGGCGCGCCGCCGGCCACCTGGAGGGGGGAGGAAACGGACGTCGGGTTTACACGGAGGGGATCTTTCCTGTGGGTCTGGCCCGAATGTTGCTCCAAGTGTTCCTATGGGCTGACCTAACACAACCGGGTGGAGAGGTCCACTAGTCCAAGCCCGTCCGTGCAAAGTCAAAGGGCTAGATCCCGTGGTCAAACGCTACAGGGTTAGGGGGACGGGGGCCCTGGGGGGGTAGCAATGCCACGGAGCGTCGCAACGGGCCCTCATACATGCGGGGTGGTGGGTGGCATGTCCGAAGAGGCGGCACGCTCTCCGGGGTGTGCCCCCCTCACGGACGGCGATGACACGGTAGTAGACGTTTTGCGGTAACGATGCGGCGTGAATATTATTAAATACTCGGAGCGCGATAAAATCATGAGTTTTTTACACGATGTGGGCACATGTGCTATAGGACTGATGGTAATTTTTCATAATTTTTGGTGATGGAGAAGTATCTGAAACACTTCCCCTACGCGGATTGCTCTCCACGTGTCTACGACTGTGACCGGCGGCCTCCGGGGGCTAGCATGCGCCAAATCTTACGTAGGCGGCCTCTCACAAGTTGGAAGTGTTGGGGCGGGTGCAAAAGCTAGGCACACGTCTCCGGGGTGTGGCCCCTCACCGGACGGGCGCCGCCGGCACCTGGAGGGGGAAACGGCAGCGTCGGTTCTACACGGAGGGGATCTTGCTGTGGGTCTGGCCTGGATGTTGCTCCAAAGTGTTCCTAGGGCTGACCTAACACAAACGGGGGGAGAGGTCCACTGGTCAAAGCCCGTCCGTGCAAAGTCAAAGGGCTAGATCCCGTTGTCAAACGCTACAGGGTTACGGCAAAGACGGGGGCCCTGGGAGGGTAGCAATGCCACCGGAGCGTCGCACCGGGTCCTATACACGCGGGGTGGTGTGGTGGCATGTCGAAGAGGCGGCACGCGTCTCCGGGGTGTGCCCCCCCCAGGACGGCGCCGCCGCCGGCACCTGGAGGGGAAACGGAGCGTCGGGTTTACACGGAGGGGATTCTCCTGTGGGTCTGGCCCGAATGTTGCTCCAAAGTGTTCCTATGGGCTGACCTAACACAACCGGGTGGGAGGTCCACTAGTCCAAGCCCGTCCGTGCAAAGTCAAAGGGCTAGATCCCGTGGTCAAACGCTACAGGGTTAGGCGGGACGGGGGCCCTGGGGGGTAGCAATGCCACCAGAGCGTCGCACCGGGGCCTCATACATGGGGGTGGTGCGGTGGCATGTCCGAAGAGGCGGCACCCGTCTCCGGGGTGTGCCTCCCCTCACGGACGGCGATGACACGGTAGTAGACGTTCTGCGGTAACGATGCGGCGTGAATATTATTAAATACTCGGAGCGCGATAAAATCATCAGTTTTTTACCAGATGTGGCCACATGTGTATAGGACTGATGGTAATTTTTCATAATTTTGGTGATGGAGAAGATATGAACACTTCCCTCTACGGGATTGCTCTCCGTGTGTCTACGACTGTGGCCGGCGGCCTCCGGGGGCTAGCATGCCGCCAAATCTTGCGTAGGCGGCCTCTCACAAGTCTGGAAGTGTTGTGGCGGTTGCAGAAGCCCGGCACGCGTCTCGGGATGTGCCCCCCCTCACGGACGGCGCCGCCGCCGGCACCTGGAGGGGGGAAATGGACGCGTCGGGGCTACACGGAGGGGATCTTGCTGGGGGTCTGGCCTGGATGTGCTCCAAAGTGTTCTATGGGTGACCTAACACAACCAGTGGAGAGGTCCACTGGTCAAAGCCCGTCCGTGCAAAGTCAAAGGGCTAGATCCTGTTGTCAAACGTATACAGGGTTAGCGGGGACGGGTGCCCTGGGGGGTAGCAATGCCACCGGAGCGTCGCACCAGGCCCTCATACTGCGGGGTGGTGCGGTGTGTGGCATGTCCGAAGAGGCGGCAGTGTCTCGGGGTGTGCCCCCCCCACAGGCGCGAGATGACACGGTAGTAGACGTTCTGCGATAACGATGCGGCGTGAATATTATTAAATACTCGGAGCGCGATAAAATCATGAGTTTTTTACACGACGTGGGCACATGTGCTATAGGACGATGGTAATTTTAATATTTTGGTGATGGAGAAGTATCTGAACACTTCCCTCTACGCGGATTGCTCTCCGCGGTCTACGACTGTGCCGGCGGCCTCCGGGGCTAGCATGCCGCCAAATCTTACGTAGGCGGCCTCTCACAAGTCTGGAAGTGTTGGGGCGGTTGCAAAAAGCTAGGCACACGTCTCCGGGGTGTGGCCCCCTCACAGACGGCGCCGTCGCCGGCACCTGGAGGGGGGGGAAACGACGCGTCGGTCTACACGGAGGGGATCTTGCTGGGGTGGCCTGGATGTTGCTCCAAAGTGTTTCCTATGGGCTGACCTAACACAAACGGGTGAGAGGTCCACTGGTCAAAGCCGTCCGTGCAAAGTCAAAGGGCTAGATCCCGTTGTCAAACGCTACAGGGTTAGGCAGGACGGGGGCCCTGGGAGCGGTAGCAATGCCACCGGAGCGTCGCACCGGATCTCATACATGGGGGGTGGTGTGTGGCATGTCCGAAGAGGCGGCACGCGTCTCGGGGTGTGCCCCCCCTCAGGACGGCGCCGCCGCCGGCACCGGAGGGGGGAAACGGAGCGTCGGGTTTACACGGAGGGGATCTTCCTGTGGGTCTGGCCCGAATGTTGCTCCAAAGTGTTCCTATGGGCTGACCTAACACAACACACGGGTGGAGAGGTCCACTAGTCCAAGCCGTCCGTTGCAAAGTCAAGGGCTAGATCCCGTGGTCAAACGCTACAGGGTTAGGCGGGACGGGGGGCCCTGGGGGGGTAGCAATGCCACGGAGCGTCGCACCGGGCCCTCATACATGCGGTGGTGCTGGTGGCATGTCCGAAGAGGCGGCACGCGTCTCCGGGGTGTGCCCCCCTCACGGACGGCGATGCACAGGTAGTAGACGTTCTGCGTAAAGATGCGGCGTGATTATTAAATACTCGGAGCGCGATAAAATCATGAGTTTTTTACACGATGTGGGCACATGTGCTATAGGACTGATGGTAATTTTTCATAATTTTTGGTGATGGAGAAGTATCTGAACACTTCCCTCTACGCGGATTGCTCTCCAGTGTCTACGACTGTGACCGGCGGCCTCCGGGGGCTAGCATGCCGCCAAATCTTACGTAGGCGGCCTCTCACAAGTCTGGAAGTGGTGTGGGGCGGTTGCAAAACTAGGCACACGGTCTCCGGGGTGTGGCCCCCCTCACGGACGGCGCCGCCGCCGGCACCTGGAGGGGGAAAACGGACGCGTCGGTTCTACACGGAGGGGATCTTGCTGTGGGTCTGGCTGGATGTTGCTCCAAAGTGTTCCTATGGGCTGACCTAACAACCGGGTGGAGAGGTCCACTGGTCAAAGCCCGTCCTGCAAAGTCAAAGGGCTAGATCCCGTTGTCAACGCTAAGGGTTAGGCAGGACGGGGGTGGGAGGGTAGCAATGCCACCGGAGCGTCGCACCGGGTCCTCATACACCGGGGGTGGGTGTGGTGGCATGTCCGAAGAGGCGGCACGCGGTCTCGGGGTGTGCCCCCCTCAGGACGGCGCCGCCGCCGGCACCTGGAGGGGGGAAGGAAACGGACGCGTCGGTGTTACACGGAGGGGATCTTCCTGTGGGTTGGCCCGAATGTTGCTCCAAAGTGTTCCTATGCTGGACCTAACACAACCGGTGGGAGAGGTCCACTAGGCCAAGCCCGTCCGTGCAAAGTAAGGGCTAGATCCCGTGGTCAAACGCTACAGGGTTAGGCGGGACGGGGGCCCGGGGGGGTAGCAATGCCACCAGAGCGTCGCACCGGGCCCTCATACATGCGGGGGTGGTGCGGTGGCATGTCCGAAGAGGCGGCACCCGTCTCCGGGGTGTGCCTCCCCTCACGGACGGCGTGAACAGGTAGTAGTAGACGTTCTGCGGTGAACGATGCGGCGTGAATATTATTAAATACTCGGAGCGCGATAAAATCATGAGTTTTTTACCCGATGTGGGCACATGTGCTATAGGACTGATGGTAAATTTCATAATTTTGGTGATGGAGAAGTATTGAACACTTCCCTCTACGCGGATTGCTCTCCGCGTGTCTACGACTGGGGGCGGCCTCCGGGGCTAGCATGCCGCCAAATCTTGCGTAGGCGGCCTCTCACAAGTCTGGAAGTGTTGTGGCGGTTGCAGAAGCCCGGCACGCGTCTCGCGGGTGTGGCCCCCTCACGGACGGCGCCGCCGCCGGACCTGGAGGGGGGGAAAGGACGCGTCGGGTCTACACGGAGGGGATCTTGCTGTGGGTCTGGCCGGATGTGCTCCAAAGTGTTCCTATGGGCTGACCTAACACAACCAGGTGGAGAGGTCCACTGGTCAAAGCCCGTCCGTGCAATGTCAAAGGGCTAGATCCTGTTGTCAAACGCTACAGGGTTAGGGGGGACGGGTGCCGGGGGGGGTAGCAATGCCACCGGAGCGTCGCACCAGGCCCATACATGCGGGTGGTGCGGGGTGGCATGGCCAAGAGGGCGGCACGCGTCTCCGGGTGTGCCCCCCCTCACGGACGGCGATGACACGGTAGTAGACGTTCTGCGTAACGATGCGGCGTGAATATTATTAAATACTCGGAGCGCGATAAAATATGAGTTTTTACACGACGTGGGCACATGTGCTATAGGGCTGATGGTAAGTTTTCATAATTTTTGGTGATGGAGAAGTATCTGAACACTTCCCTCTACGCGGATTGCTCTCTCGCGTGTCTACGACTGTGGCCGGCGGCCTCCGGGGGCTACCATGCCGCCAAATCTTGCGTAGGGGGCCTCTCACAAGTTTGGAAGTGTTGTGTGGCGGTTGCAAAAGCCCGGCACGGTCTCCGGGGTGTGGCCCCCTCAGGACGGCGCGCCGCGGCACCTGGAGGGGGAAACGGACGCGTCGGGTCTACACGGAGGGGATCTTGCTGTGGGTCTGGCCGGATGTTGCTCCAAAGTGTTCTATGGGCTGACCTAAACAACCGGTGGAGAGGTCCACTGGTCAAAGCCCGTCCGTGCAAGTCAAAGGCTAGATCCCGTGGTCAAACGCTACAGGGTTAGGCGGGACGGGGGCCCTGGGGGGGTAGAATGCCGCAGGAGCTCGCACCTGGCCCTCATACATGTGGGGGTGGTGCGGGGGCAGTTCTAAGAGGCGGCACGCGTCTCCGGGGTGTGCCCCCCTCACGGACGGCGATGACACGGTAGTAGACGTTCTGCGGTAACGATGCGGCGTGATATTATTAAAATACTCGGAGCGCGATAAAATCATGAGTTTTTTACACGACGTGGGCACATGTGCTATAGGACTGATGGTAATTTCATAATTTTTGGTGATGGAGAAGATCTGAACACTTCCCTCTACGCGGATTGCTCTCCGCGTGTCTACCACTGTGACCGGCGCCTCCGGGGGCTAGCATGCCGCCAAATCTTGCGTAGGCGGCCTCTCACAAGTCTGGAAGTGTGTGGCGGTTGCAAAAGCCCGGCACGCGTCTCCGGGGTGTGGCCCCCCTCCTGGACGGCGCCGCCGCCGGCACCTGGAGGGGGGAAACGGACGCGTCGGGTCTACACGGAGGGGATCTGGTGGGTCTGGCCCGGATGTTGCTCCAAAGTGTTCCTATGGGCTGAGCTAACACAACAGGTGGGAGAGGTCCACTGGTCAAAGCCCGTCCGTGCAAAGTCAAACGGCTAGATCCCGTGGTCAAACGCTACAGGGTTAGGCGGGACGGGGCCCTGGGGGGTAGGGTAGAATGCCAGGAGCATCGCACGGGCCTCATACATGGGGTGGTGTGTGGCATGTCTAAGAGGCGGCAAGCGTCTCCGGGGTGTGCCCCCCCTCACGGACGGCGATGACACCGGTAGTAGACGTTCTGCGGGTAACGATGCGGTGTGAATATTATTAAATACTCGGAGCGCGATAAAATCATGAGTTTTTTTACACGACGTGGGCACATGTGCTATAGGACTGATGGTAATTTTCATAATTTTTGGTGATGGAGAAGTATCTGAACACTTCCCTCTACGCGGATTGCTCTCCGCGTGTCACCACTGTGCCGGCGGCCTCCGGGGGAGCATGCCGCCAAATCTGCGTAGGCGGCCTCTCACAAGTATGGAAGTGTTGTGGCGGTTGCAAAAGCCCGGCACGCGTCTCCGGGTGTGGCCCCCCTCACGGACGGGCCGCGCCGGCACCTGGAGGGGGGAAATGGAAGCGTGGGTATACACGGAGGGGATCTTGCTGTTGGTCTGGCCCGGATGTTGCTCCAAAGTGTCCTATGGGCTGACCTAAAACACCAGGTGGAGAGGTCCACTGGTCAAAGCCGTCCGTGCAATGTCAAAGGGCTAGATCCTGTTGTCAAACGCTACAGGGTTAGGCGGGACGGGGTGCCCTGGGGGGGGGGGGGGGTAGCAATGCCACCGGAGCGTCGCACCAGGCCCTCATACATGCGGGGTGGTGTGCGGTGGCATGTCCGAAGAGGCGGCACGCGTTTCCGGGGTGTGCCCCCCTCACGGACGGCGATGACACGGTAGTAGACGTTCTGCGGAACGATGTGCGCATGAATATATTAAATACTCGGAAGCGCGATAAAATCATGAGTTTTTTACACGACGTGGGCACATGTGCTATAGGGCTGATGTTAATTTTTCATAATTTTTTGGATGGAGAAGTTATCAACACTTCCCTCTACGCGGATTGCTCTCCGGTGTCTACGACTGTGGCCGGCGGCCTCCGGGGGCTAGCATGCCGCCAAATCTTGCGTAGGCGGCCTCTCACAAGTCTGGAAGTGTTGTGGCGGTTGCAAAAGGCCAGCACGCGTCTCCGGGGTGTGCCCCCCCTCAGGACGGCGCCGCCGCGGCACCTGGGGGAGGGGGGAAACGGACGCGTCGGGTCTACACGGAGGGGATCTTGCTGTGGTCTGGCCGGATGTTGCTCCAAAGTGTTCCTATGGGCTGACCTAACACAACGGGTGGAGAGGTCCACTGGTCAAAGCCCGTCCGTGCAAAGTCAAAGGGCTAGATCCGTGGTCAAACGCTACAGGGTTAGGCGGGACGGGGGCCCTGGGGGGGGTAGAATGCCACACGGAGCTCGCAACGGGCCCTCATACATGCGGGGGGGTGGTGCGGTGGCATGTCCGAAGAGGCGGCACGCATCTCCGGGTGTGCCCCCCTCACGGACGGCGTGACACGGTAGTAGACGTTCTGCGGTAAGGATGCGGGTGAATATTATTAATACTCGGAGCACGATAAAATCATGAGTTTTTTACAAGACGTGGGCACTTGTGCTATAGGATGATGGTGAATTTTTCATAATTTTGGTGATGGAGAAGTATCGAACACTTCCCTCTACGCGGATTGCTTCCGCGTGTCTAGACTATGGCGGCGGCTCCGGGGGTAGCATGCGCCAAATCTTGCGTAGGCGGCCTCTCACAAGTCTGAAGTGTGTGGCGGTTGCAAAAGCCCGGCACGCGTCTCCGGGGTGTGGCCCCCCTCACGGACGGCGCCGCCGCCGGCACCTGGAGGGGGGAAATGGACGCGTCTGGTTTAACGGAGGGGATCATTGCTGTGGGTCTGGCCCGGATGTTGCTCCAAAGTGTTCCTATGGGCTGACCTAACACAACCGATGGAGAGGTCCACGGTCAAAAGCCCGTCCGTGCAATGTCAAAGGGCTAGATCCTGTTGTCAAACGTACGGGTTAGGGCGGGACGGGTGCCCTGGGGGGGTAGCAAGCCACCGGAGCATCGCACTAGGCCTCATAATGCGGGGTGGTGCGGGGCATGTCGAGAGAGGCGGCACGCGTCTCCGGGGTGTGCCCCCCCTCAGGACGGCGATGACACGGTAGTAGACGTTCTGCGGTAACGATGCGGCGTGAATATTATTAAATACTCAGAGGCGATAAAATCATGAGTTTTTTACACGACGTGGGCACATGTGCATAGGGCTGACGGAAATTGTTCATAATTTTTGGTGATGGAGAAGTATTTGAACACTTCCCTCTACGCGGATTGCTCTCCGGTGTCTAAACTGTGGCCGGCGGCCTCCGGGGGTAGCATGCCGCCAAATCTTGCGTAGGCGGCCTCTACAAGTCTGGAAGGTGGGTGGCGTTGCAAAAGCCGGCAGGCGTCTTGGGGTGTGGCCCCCTCAGGACGGCGCCGCCGCCGGCACTGGAGGGGAAACGGACGCGTCGGGTGTCTACACGGAGGGGATTTGTGTGGGTCTGGCCCGGATGTTGCTCAAAGTGTTTCTATGGGCTGACCTAAACAACACGGGTGGAGAGGTCCACTGGTCAAAGCCGTCCGTGCAAAGTCAAAGGGCTAGATCCCGTTGTCAAACGCTACAGGGTTAGGCAGGACGGGGGCCCTGGGAGGGTAGCAATGCACAGGAGCGTCGCACGGGTCCTCATACATGCGGGGGTGGTGTCTGGTGGCATGTCCGAAGAGGCGGCACGCGTCCCGGGGTGTGCCCCCCCCTCCCGGACGGCGCCGCCGCCGGCACCTGGAGGGGGAGGGGAAACGGACGCGTCGGTCTACAAGGAGGGGATCTTCCTGTGGGTCTGGCCGAATGTTGCTCCAAAGTGTTCCTATGGGCTGACCTAACACAACCGGGTGGAGAGGTCCACTAGTCAAGCCCGTCCGTGCAAAGTCAAAGGGCTAGATCCCGTGGTCAAACGCTACAGGGTTAGGCGGGACGGGGGCCCTGGGGGGTAGCAATGCCACCGGAGCGTGCACCGGGCCCTCATACATGCGGGGTGGTGCGGTGGCATTCGAGAGGCGGCACGCGTTTCCGGGGGGTGCCCCCCTCACGGACGGCGATGACACGGTAGTAGACGTTCTGCAGTAACGATGCGGCGTGAATATATTAAATACTCGGAGCGCGATAAAAATCATGAGTTTTTACACGACGTGGGCACATGTGCTATAGGACTGATGGTAATTTTCTAATTTTGGTGATGGAGAAGTTTGAACACTTCCCTCTACGCGGATTGCTCTTCCGCGTGTCTACGACGTGGCCGGCGGCCTCGGGGGCTAGCTGCCGCCAAATCTTGCTAGGCGGCCTCTCACAAGTCTGGAAGTGTGTGTGGCGGTTGCAAAAGCCGGCACGCGTCTCCGGGTGTGGCCCCCCTCACGGACGGCGCCGCCGCCGGCACCTGGAGGGGGAGGAAAGGACGCGTCGGGTCTACACGGAGGGGATCTTGCTGTGGGTCTGGCCCGGATGTTGCTCCAAAGTGTTCTTAGGGCTGACCTAAACACAACCGGGTGGAGAGGTCCACGGTCAAAGCCCGTCCGTGCAAAGTCAAAGGGCTAGATCCCGTGGTCAAACGCTACAGGGTTAGGCGGGACGGGGGCCCTGGGGGGGTGGGGGTAGAATGCACCGGAGCGTCGCACCGGGCCCTCATACATGCGTGGTGGGTGGCATGTCGAAGAGGGGCACGCGTCTCCGGGGTGTCCCCCCCTCACGGACGGCGATGACACGGTAGTAGACGTTCTGCGGGTAACGATGCGGCGTGAATATTTTAAATACCCGGAGGCGATAAAATCATGAGTTTTTTACCGACGTGGCACATGTGCTATAGGACTGATGGTAATTTTTCTAATTTTTGGTGATGGAGAAGTATCTGAACACTTCCTCTAGCGGATTGCTCTCCGCGTGTCTACGACTGTGGCCGGCGTCTCCGGGGGCTAGCATGCCGCCAAATCTTGCTAGGCGGGCTCTCACAAGTCTGGAAGTGTTGTTGGCGGTTGCAAAAGCCCGGCACGTGTCTCGGGGTGTGGCCCCCCTCACAGACGGCGCCGCCGCGGCACCTGGAGGGGGAAATGGACGCGTCGGGTCTACACGGAGGGGATCTTGCTGTGGGTCTGGCCCGGATGTGCTCCAAAGTGTTCCTATGGGCTGACCTAACACAAACGGGGTGGAGAGGTCCACTGGTCAAAAGCCCGTCGTGCAAAGTCAAAGGGCTAGATCCCTGGTCAAACGTTATAGGGTAGGCGGGAGGGGGCCCTGGGGAGGGGTAGCAATGCCAAACGGATATCGCACCGGGCCCTCATACATGCGGGGTGGTGCGGTGGCATGTCCGAAGAGGCGGCACGCGTCTCCGGGGTGTGCCCCCCTCACGGACGGCGATGACACGGTAGTAGACGTTCTGCGGTAACGTGCGGCTGTGAATATTATTAAATAATCGGAGCGGATAAATCTTGAGTTTTTACATGACGTGGGCACATGTGCTAGGACTGATGGTAATTTTTCATAATTTTTTTGGGATGGAGAAGTATCTGAAAACTTCCCTCTACGCGCATTGCTCTCCGGTGCTTATGACTGGACAGGCGGCCTCCGGGGGCTAGCATGCCGCCAAAATTGCATAGGCGGCCGCTCCACAAGTCTGGAAGTGGTTGTGGCGGTTTGCAAAAAAGCCCGGCACGCGTTCCGGGGTGTGGCCCCCCTCACGGACGGCGCCGTCTGTCGGCTGTGTCAGGTTAGACAGGACGGGGTATCTGGGGGGGGTAGCAATGCCGCTAGGTGTTGCGGTGGGCCTCTCTACGCTTGTGGAAGCGTTGGTGGCAGGCGCAGGCACCCCGCACGCGGCTCCGGGGTTGTGCCCCCCTCACGGTGTCGCTACCGCCGTGCCCAAGGGGGGAAACGGCCACGTCGGGCGACACGAGGGAATCTTGGGGGTGGTTGGCGCGGGACAGTGTTGGGGGTGTGAAGCTATGGGTGATGGCCTATGACAAACCAGGTGAAAAGGTCACCGGTCAAACCCCGTCCGGCGAAAAGTCAAAGGGCTAGATCCGGCGGTCGTCTGTGTCAGGGGTTTAAACGGGACGGGATACCTGGGGGTTAGCAATGCGCCAAGGTGTCGCGGGGCCCTCCTACGCTTGTGGAAGCGTTGGGGGGGCGTAGGCACCCGGACGCAGCTCCGGGGTGTGCCCCCCCAACGAGCGTCGTGCCGCCGTCGACGGGGGGGGAAACGGCCACCACAGTTTACACATGACAAACTAAAAAATAGTAATATTGAATCATAAAAAACACCGGCATCCATCATGGAAAACGGACTATCACGGTGAAACCTTCAGTGCCCGCGGCACGGGCGCCGGCCACTGAAAGTTTCACCGTTAATTGTCCGTTTTCTTAAACAGAAAGTCTAATGAATAACGGAGCATCACGTCATATGGATTAGCACAACTATTTAAACAGGTCATGTGTCTTGTCTTTGGGCGAGGTGGGACTATTTTTGCAGTTTGCTGAGAGTCACACATATGCCGTAATAAAAAAATAATATTAAAAAATGCAGAGTATCTATGCCGACGCCTTAGCCGTCGGCATAGAGTGACACGTGGCATGTCCATCTATGTCGCATAGGGACACCTTATCCCAGCAGCCCACACCCCCTCACTCATTTTCCTCACCTGAACGACCACGAACCGTCTCCCCCACCCCCCCACCCGCCCGACGCGTCTCCGCCCGGATCGCCCGCGCCACCGCTCTATCTGCCCGCCCCGGCCTCCGTCACCTGCCCCGACCTCCATCGACCCCCCCGGCCACACCGCCGCCCCGCCTCGGCACCCCGTTCCCCCGGCGGCCACCCGTCCCTGACCCGACCGCCCTCGCCTCTGCCCCGCGCGCGGCCGCCCTTCCCCGCACCAGGCGATCGCCGCGGCGGCCCTCCACCGCCTGCTCCGGCCTCGTCCGTGCCTGCCTCCCCCCCCCGAGCTGGCCCCCCCCACGGTGAGCTCCTCCCTCCCTCTCTGTAGATTTTTTTTTTGTTAATTTGTATTGTTCATAGTTATGAAGTAGATGTATGATGCATAGTTAGATGATAGTTAGATGATAGATGATTGGATGATAGTTAGAAATGTGAGAAATGAAAAGAAATGCAAAACAATTAAAAGAATGCAATAAATGCAAATGTATGATGATTTTTTTTGCGGAAGAGATGATATATGGATGATGATGATGATGATGATTTTTTTATGCCTTCGATGATTGTTAGGATGATGATAGATGATGGATGATGATGATGATGATGAGAATATATTGTGATGTCTTAATTATTCACGGTGCAGGTTCTGTGGTGTTCCATCTCGGTGGAGTGATCGTCATAGGAGCTGTGGTCCCGATCGTCCTCCGCTATTCGACTTTTTCGTCTACAGCCATGGGTGAGCTACGAATCATATCACTAGATTTCGTTCTCAAGTCACGTCGAGTAACCTAGGCGTCTCCTGTCCGAAAGGGTTGCCATCAATAAATTATGCATTCAATTGCAATTTATCACCGCAGCTCTTTCGGATGTTCAGCGTGTTTTCACGGACAGCCCGAGGATGTGTAGATTGGGTAAGTCTCATGTTCTACCCCGTCAGAGACAAGTTAGTCGGCTCTTTCCATGTTCTCTGGGAGAAATTCTGGTCTAGTTGTGAGAACATGTATGCTGGAGAACATGGGAGAGGTGTGAAAAAGTTGGTCTCAGAAAGGGGGGTTAGTGCTGGGTAGTGTGGTTAGGTAGAAGGTGGTAGAATGGAGAATGATCAATCTACAATCTCGGGTGGGATTATGACCCATCTTTACCTATTATAGATGTAGGTGGATTCAACGATGGTAGAAAATGAAATTTGATGTATAATTAAATGAATCCTTAATTTGTTGTGTGGCTCCCAATAAAAGGGATGGAGCAGAATCATGGATGTACAGTGGTTTTTCCGTCGGAGATCGAGTAACAATCAGAGTGGATCGCGAAACCGATGTGTATTTGAAGGAGATATCCGTATAGTCCAATGAGAATTATCCCACCATGCCGCTGGGGCGAGATGTGCCAGACATCACCGTAGAAATTAGAAGGACATGATGACACTTCGCATGCACGGATATATGCCAAACTTTGACATGCCGCCGATAAACTTAGCCGAGCAGGACCGTGGTTAGAGAGGAGGTGATGCGACAAACGCATCGATGGTTAGCGGACGAGGGGTCAGGGACATGCTAGATGATGTCATTGCTGCAGAAACGGCACATGCGACACCTCGAGAATGAACCGGAGGAGCCGGAGGCAACGGCAAAGGCCTCTGGGGGGCTTAGCCTCGTCGAAGAAACCTCTTATGTGGGTGCAAAAATATCTCAGTGGATGCCATCTCGCAATGATGCAGTCAAGGTGGGTACGGATGTAGCCAGAAATGCTTCAAAACATTCCGGGGAGTATGGTGGTAACAGCTCGTGAGGGGTCATGCAACATGCCGAAAAAGCCTGTACGCTACAAGAAATCATGAAGGAACACTTGGAGTATGAGGGAAACTAGAGTTGGTTGAAGCTGCTTTGTTAGGACGGACGCGTCGGGTTTACACGGAGGGGATCTTCCTGTGGGTCTGGCCCGAATGTTGCTCCAAAGTGTTCCTATGGGCTGACCTAACACAACCGGGTGGAGAGGTCCACTAGTCCAAGCCCGTCCGTGCAAAGTCAAAGGGCTAGATCCCGTGGTCAAACGCTACAGGGTTAGGCGGGACGGGGGCCCTGGGGGGTAGCAATGCCACCAGAGCGTCGCACCGGGCCCTCATACATGCGGGGTGGTGCGGTGGCATGTCCGAAGAGGCGGCACCCGTCTCCGGGGTGTGCCTCCCCTCACGGACGGCGATGACACGGTAGTAGACGTTCTGCGGTAACGATGCGGCGTGAATATTATTAAATACTCGGAGCGCGATAAAATCATCAGTTTTTTACCAGATGTGGCCACATGTGCTATAGGACTGATGGTAATTTTTCATAATTTTTGGTGATGGAGAAGTATCTGAACACTTCCCTCTACGCGGATTGCTCTCCGTGTGTCTACGACTGTGGCCGGCGGCCTCCGGGGGCTAGCATGCCGCCAAATCTTGCGTAGGCGGCCTCTCACAAGTCTGGAAGTGTTGTGGCGGTTGCAGAAGCCCGGCACGCGTCTCCGGGATGTGCCCCCCCTCACGGACGGCGCCGCCGCCGGCACCTGGAGGGGGGAAATGGACGCGTCGGGTCTACACGGAGGGGATCTTGCTGTGGGTCTGGCCTGGATGTTGCTCCAAAGTGTTCCTATGGGCTGACCTAACACAACCAGGTGGAGAGGTCCACTGGTCAAAGCCCGTCCGTGCAAAGTCAAAGGGCTAGATCCTGTTGTCAAACGCTACAGGGTTAGGCGGGACGGGTGCCCTGGGGGGTAGCAATGCCACCGGAGCGTCGCACCAGGCCCTCATACATGCGGGGTGGTGCGGTGGCATGTCCGAAGAGGCGGCACGTGTCTCCGGGGTGTGCCCCCCCCCTCACGGACGGCGATGACACGGTAGTAGACGTTCTGCGATAACGATGCGGCGTGAATATTATTAAATACTCGGAGCGCGATAAAATCATGAGTTTTTTACACGACGTGGGCACATGTGCTATAGGACTGATGGTAATTTTTCATAATTTTTGGTGATGGAGAAGTATCTGAACACTTCCCTCTACGCGGATTGCTCTCCGCGTGTCTACGACTGTGACCGGCGGCCTCCGGGGGCTAGCATGCCGCCAAATCTTACGTAGGCGGCCTCTCACAAGTCTGGAAGTGTTGGGGCGGTTGCAAAAGCTAGGCACACGTCTCCGGGGTGTGGCCCCCCTCACAGACGGCGCCGTCGCCGGCACCTGGAGGGGGAAACGAACGCGTCGGTTCTACACGGAGGGGATCTTGCTGTGGGTCTGGCCTGGATGTTGCTCCAAAGTGTTCCTATGGGCTGACCTAACACAACCGGGTGGAGAGGTCCACTGGTCAAAGCCCGTCCGTGCAAAGTCAAAGGGCTAGATCCCGTTGTCAAACGCTACAGGGTTAGGCAGGACGGGGGCCCTGGGAGGGTAGCAATGCCACCGGAGCGTCGCACCGGATCCTCATACATGCGGGGTGGTGTGGTGGCATGTCCGAAGAGGCGGCACGCGTCTCCGGGGTGTGCCCCCCCTCACGGACGGCGCCGCCGCCGGCACCTGGAGGGGGGAAACGGACGCGTCGGGTTTACACGGAGGGGATCTTCCTGTGGGTCTGGCCCGAATGTTGCTCCAAAGTGTTCCTATGGGCTGACCTAACACAACCGGGTGGAGAGGTCCACTAGTCCAAGCCCGTCCGTGCAAAGTCAAAGGGCTAGATCCCGTGGTCAAACGCTACAGGGTTAGGCGGGACGGGGGCCCTGGGGGGGTAGCAATGCCACCGGAGCGTCGCACCGGGCCCTCATACATGCGGGTTGGTGCGGTGGCATGTCCGAAGAGGCGGCACGCGTCTCCGGGGTGTGCCCCCCCTCACGGACGGCGATGACACGGTAGTAGACGTTTTGCGGTAACGATGCGGCGTGAATATTATTAAATACTCGGAGCGCGATAAAATCATGAGTTTTTTACACGATGTGGGCACATGTGCTATAGGACTGATGGTAATTTTTCATAATTTTTGGTGATGGAGAAGTATCTGAACACTTCCCTCTACGCGGATTGCTCTCCACGTGTCTACGACTGTGACCGGCGGCCTCCGGGGGCTAGCATGCCGCCAAATCTTACGTAGGCGGCCTCTCACAAGTCTGGAAGTGTTGGGGCGGTTGCAAAAGCTAGGCACACGTCTCCGGGGTGTGGCCCCCCTCACGGACGGCGCCGCCGCCGGCACCTGGAGGGGGAAACGGACGCGTCGGTTCTACACGGAGGGGATCTTGCTGTGGGTCTGGCCTGGATGTTGCTCCAAAGTGTTCCTATGGGCTGACAACACAACCGGTGGAGAGGTCCACTGGTCAAAGCCCGTCCGTGCAAAGTCAAAGGGCTAGATCCCGTTGTCAAACGCTACAGGGTTAGGCGGGACGGGGGCCCTGGGAGGGTAGCAATGCCACCGGAGCGTCGCACCGGGTCACCCTCCTGCGGGGTGGTGTGGTGGCATGTCCGAAGAGGCGGCACGGTCTCGGGGTGTGCCCCCCTCACGGACGGCGCCGCCCCGGCCCACCTGAGGGGGGAAACGGACGCGTCGGGTTTACACGGAGGGGATCTTCCTGTGGGTCTGGCCCGAATGTTGCTCCAAAGTGTTCCTATGGGCTGACCTAACACAACCGGGTGGAGAGGTCCACTAGTCCAAGCCCGTCCGTGCAAAGTCAAAGGGCTAGATCCCGTGGTCAAACGCTACAGGGTTAGGCGGGACGGGGGCCCTGGGGGGGTAGCAATGCCACCAGAGCGTCGCACCGGGCCCTCATACATGCGGGGTGGTGCGGTGGCATGTCCGAAGAGGCGGCACCCGTCTCCGGGGTGTGCCTCCCCTCACGGACGGCGATGACACGGTAGTAGACGTTCTGCGGTAACGATGCGGCGTGAATATTATTAAATACTCGGAGCGCGATAAAATCATGAGTTTTTTACCCGATGTGGGCACATGTGCTATAGGACTGATGGTAAATTTTCATAATTTTTGGTGATGGAGAAGTATCTGAACACTTCCCTCTACGCGGATTGCTCTCCGCGTGTCTACGACTGTGGCCGGCGGCCTCCGGGGGCTAGCATGCCGCCAAATCTTGCGTAGGCGGCCTCTCACAAGTCTGGAAGTGTTGTGGCGGTTGCAGAAGCCCGGCACGCGTCTCCGGGGTGTGGCCCCCCTCACGGACGGCGCCGCCGCCGGCACCTGGAGGGGGGAAATGGACGCGTCGGGTCTACACGGAGGGGATCTTGCTGTGGGTCTGGCCTGGATGTTGCTCCAAAGTGTTCCTATGGGCTGACCTAACACAACCAGGTGGAGAGGTCCACTGGTCAAAGCCCGTCCGTGCAATGTCAAAGGGCTAGATCCTGTTGTCAAACGCTACAGGGTTAGGCGGGACGGGTGCCCGGGGGGGGTAGCAATGCCACCGGAGCGTCGCACCAGGCCCTGATACATGCGGGGTGGTGCGGTGGCATGTCCGAAGAGGCGGCACGCGTCTCCGGGGTGTGCCCCCCCCTCACGGACGGCGATGACACGGTAGTAGACGTTCTGCGATAACGATGCGGCGTGAATATTATTAAATACTCGGAGCGCGATAAAATCATGAGTTTTTTACACGACGTGGGCACATGTGCTATAGGGCTGATGGTAAGTTTTCATAATTTTTGGTGATGGAGAAGTATCTGAACACTTCCCTCTACGCGGATTGCTCTCCGCGTGTCTACGACTGTGGCCGGCGGCCTCCGGGGGCTACCATGCCGCCAAATCTTGCGTAGGCGGCCTCTCACAAGTTTGGAAGTGTTGTGGCGGTTGCAAAAGCCCGGCACGCGTCTCCGGGGTGTGGCCCCCCTCATGGACGGCGCCGCCGCCGGCACCTGGAGGGGGGAAACGGACGCGTCGGGTCTACACGGAGGGGATCTTGCTGTGGGTCTGGCCCGGATGTTGCTCCAAAGTGTTCCTATGGGCTGACCTAACACAACCAGGTGGAGAGGTCCACTGGTCAAAGCCCGTCCGTGCAAAGTCAAACGGCTAGATCCCGTGGTCAAACGCTACAGGGTTAGGCGGGACGGGGGCCCTGGGGGGGTAGAATGCCGCAGGAGCATCGCACCTGGCCCTCATACATGTGGGGTGGTGCGGTGGCATGTTCTAAGAGGCGGCACGCGTCTCCGGGGTGTGCCCCCCCTCACGGACGGCGATGACACGGTAGTAGACGTTCTGCGGTAACGATGCGGCGTGAATATTATTAAATACTCGGAGCGCGATAAAATCATGAGTTTTTTACACGACGTGGGCACATGTGCTATAGGACTGATGGTAATTTTTCATAATTTTTGGTGATGGAGAAGTATCTGAACACTTCCCTCTACGCGGATTGCTCTCCGCGTGTCTACCACTGTGACCGGCGGCCTCCGGGGGCTAGCATGCCGCCAAATCTTGCGTAGGCGGCCTCTCACAAGTCTGGAAGTGTTGTGGCGGTTGCAAAAGCCCGGCACGCGTCTCCGGGGTGTGGCCCCCCTCATGGACGGCGCCGCCGCCGGCACCTGGAGGGGGGAAACGGACGCGTCGGGTCTACACGGAGGGGATCTTGCTGTGGGTCTGGCCCGGATGTTGCTCCAAAGTGTTCCTATGGGCTGAGCTAACACAACCAGGTGGAGAGGTCCACTGGTCAAAGCCCGTCCGTGCAAAGTCAAACGGCTAGATCCCGTGGTCAAACGCTACAGGGTTAGGCGGGACGGGGGCCCTGGGGGGGTAGAATGCCGCAGGAGCATCGCACCTGGCCCTCATACATGTGGGGTGGTGTGGTGGCATGTTCTAAGAGGCGGCACGCGTCTCCGGGGTGTGCCCCCCCTCACGGACGGCGATGACACGGTAGTAGACGTTCTGCGGTAACGATGCGGCTGAATATTATTAAATACTCGGAGCGCGATAAAATCATGAGTTTTTTACACGACGTGGGCACATGTGCTATAGGACTGATGGTAATTTTTCATAATTTTTGGTGATGGAGAAGTATCTGAACACTTCCCTCTACGCGGATTGCTCTCCGCGTGTCTACCACTGTGACCGGCGGCCTCCGGGGGCTAGCATGCCGCCAAATCTTGCGTAGGCGGCCTCTCACAAGTATGGAAGTGTTGTGGCGGTTGCAAAAGCCCGGCACGCGTCTCCGGGGTGTGGCCCCCCTCACGGACGGCGCCGCCGCCGGCACCTGGAGGGGGGAAATGGACGCGTCGGGTCTACACGGAGGGGATCTTGCTGTTGGTCTGGCCCGGATGTTGCTCCAAAGTGTTCCTATGGGCTGACCTAACACATCCAGGTGGAGAGGTCCACTGGTCAAAGCCCGTCCGTGCAATGTCAAAGGGCTAGATCCTGTTGTCAAACGCTACAGGGTTAGGCGGGACGGGTGCCCTGGGGGGGGGGGGGGGGGGTGTAGAAAAGGGGGGGGGGGGTAAGAAGCCACCGGAGCGTCGCACCAGGCCCTCATACATGCGGGGTGGTGCGGTGGCATGTCCGAAGAGGCGGCACGCGTTTCCGGGGTGTGCCCCCCCTCACGGACGGCGATGACACGGTAGTAGACGTTCTGCGGTAACGATGCAGCATGAATATTATTAAATACTCGGAGCGCGATAAAATCATGAGTTTTTTACACGACGTGGGCACATGTGCTATAGGGCTGATGTTAATTTTTCATAATTTTTGGTGATGGAGAAGTATCTCAACACTTCCCTCTACGCGGATTGCTCTCCGCGTGTCTACGACTGTGGCCGGCGGCCTCCGGGGGCTAGCATGCCGCCAAATCTTGCGTAGGCGGCCTCTCACAAGTCTGGAAGTGTTGTGGCGGTTGCAAAAGGCCAGCACGCGTCTCCGGGGTGTGCCCCCCCTCATGGACGGCGCCGCCGCCGGCACCTGGAGGGGGGAAACGGACGCGTCGGGTCTACACGGAGGGGATCTTGCTGTGGGTCTGGCCCGGATGTTGCTCCAATGTGTTCCTATGGGCTGACCTAACACAACCGGGTGGAGAGGTCCACTGGTCAAAGCCCGTCCGTGCAAAGTCAAAGGGCTAGATCCCGTGGTCAAACGCTACAGGGTTAGGCGGGACGGGGGCCCTGGGGGGTAGCAATGCCACCGGAGCATCGCACCGGGCCCTCATACATGCGGGGTGGTGCGGTGGCATGTCCGAAGAGGCGGCACGCATCTCCGGGGTGTGCCCCCCCTCACGGACGGCGATGACACGGTAGTAGACGTTCTGCGGTAAGGATGCGGCGTGAATATTATTAAATACTCGGAGCACGATAAAATCATGAGTTTTTTACAAGACGTGGGCACTTGTGCTATAGGACTGATGGTAATTTTTCATAATTTTTGGTGATGGAGAAGTATCTGAACACTTCCCTCTACGCGGATTGCTCTCCGCGTGTCTACGACTATGGCCGGCGGCCTCCGGGGGCTAGCATGCCGCCAAATCTTGCGTAGGCGGCCTCTCACAAGTCTGGAAGTGTTGTGGCGGTTGCAAAAGCCCGGCACGCGTCTCCGGGGTGTGGCCCCCCTCACGGACGGCGCCGCCGCCGGCACCTGGAGGGGGGAAATGGACGCGTCTGGTTTACACGGAGGGGATCTTGCTGTGGGTCTGGCCCGGATGTTGCTCCAAAGTGTTCCTATGGGCTGACCTAACACAACCAGGCGGAGAGGTCCACTGGTCAAAGCCCGTCCGTGCAATGTCAAAGGGCTAGATCCTGTTGTCAAACGCTACAGGGTTAGGCGGGACGGGTGCCCTGGGGGGGTAGCAATGCCACCGGAGCATCGCACTAGGCCCTCATACATGCGGGGTGGTGCGGTGGCATGTCCGAAGAGGCGGCACGCGTCTCCGGGGTGTGCCCCCCCTCACGGACGGCGATGACACGGTAGTAGACGTTCTGCGGTAACGATGCGGCGTGAATATTATTAAATACTCAGAGCGCGATAAAATCATGAGTTTTTTACACGACGTGGGCACATGTGCTATAGGGCTGACGGAAATTGTTCATAATTTTTGGTGATGGAGAAGTATTTGAACACTTCCCTCTACGCGGATTGCTCTCCGCGTGTCTACGACTGTGGCCGGCGGCCTCCGGGGGCTAGCATGCCGCCAAATCTTGCGTAGGCGGCCTCTCACAAGTCTGGAAGTGTTGTGGCAGTTGCAAAAGCCCGGCAGGCGTCTTCGGGGTGTGGCCCCCCTCATGGACGGCGCCGCCGCCGGCACTTGGACGGGGGAAACGGACGCGTCGGGTCTACACGGAGGGGATCTTGCTGTGGGTCTGGCCCGGATGTTGCTCCAAAGTGTTTCTATGGGCTGACCTAATACAACCGGGTGGAGAGGTCCACTGGTCAAAGCCCGTCCGTGCAAAGTCAAAGGGCTAGATCCCGTTGTCAAACGCTACAGGGTTAGGCAGGACGGGGGCCCTGGGAGGGTAGCAATGCCACCGGAGCGTCGCACCGGGTCCTCATACATGCGGGGTGGTGTGGTGGCATGTCCGAAGAGGCGGCACGCGTCCCCGGGGTGTGCCCCCCCTCACGGACGGCGCCGCCGCCGGCACCTGGAGGGGGGAAACGGACGCGTCGGGTCTACACGGAGGGGATCTTCCTGTGGGTCTGGCCCGAATGTTGCTCCAAAGTGTTCCTATGGGCTGACCTAACACAACCGGGTGGAGAGGTCCACTAGTGCAAGCCCGTCCGTGCAAAGTCAAAGGGCTAGATCCCGTGGTCAAACGCTACAGGGTTAGGCGGGACAGGGGCCCTGGGGGGTAGCAATGCCACCGGAGCGTCGCACCGGGCCCTCATACATGCGAGGTGGTGCGGTGGCATGTCCGATGAGGCGGCACGCGTTTCCGGGGTGTGCCCCCCTCACGGACGGCGATGACACGGTAGTAGACGTTCTGCAGTAACGATGCGGCGTGAATATTATTAAATACTCGGAGCGCGATAAAATCATGAGTTTTTTACACGACGTGGGCACATGTGCTATAGGACTGATGGTAATTTTTCTTAATTTTTGGTGATGGAGAAGTATCTGAACACTTCCCTCTACGCGGATTGCTCTCCGCGTGTCTACGACTGTGGCCGGCGGCCTCCGGGGGCTAGCCTGCCGCCAAATCTTGCATAGGCGGCCTCTCACAAGTCTGGAAGTGTTGTGGCGGTTGCAAAAGCCAGGCACGCGTCTCCGGGGTGTGGCCCCCCTCACGGACGGCGCCGCCGCCGGCACCTGGAGGGGGGAAATGGACGCGTCGGGTCTACACGGAGGGGATCTTGCTGTGGGTCTGGCCCGGATGTTGCTCCAAAGTGTTCTTATGGGCTGACCTAACACAACCGGGTGGAGAGGTCCACTGGTCAAAGCCCGTCCGTGCAAAGTCAAAGGGCTAGATCCCGTGGTCAAACGCTACAGGGTTAGGCGGGACGGGGGCCCTGGGGGGGTAGTAATGCCACCGGAGCGTCGCACCGGGCCCTCATACATGCGGGGTGGTGCGGTGGCATGTCTGAAGAGGTGGCACGCGTCTCCGGGGTGTCCCCCCCTCACGGACGGCGATGACACGGTAGTAGACGTTCTGCGGTAACGATGCGGCGTGAATATTATTAAATACCCGGAGTGCGATAAAATCATGAGTTTTTTACGCGACGTGGGCACATGTGCTATAGGACTGATGGTAATTTTTCTTAATTTTTGGTGATGGAGAAGTATCTGAACACTTTCCTCTACGCGGATTGCTCTCCGCGTGTCTACGACTGTGGCCGGCGTCCTCCGGGGGCTAGCATGCCGCCAAATCTTGCATAGGCGGGCTCTCACAAGTCTGGAAGTGTTGTGGCGGTTGCAAAAGCCCGGCACGTGTCTCCGGGGTGTGGCCCCCCTCACAGACGGCGCCGCCGTCGGCACCTGGAGGTGGGAAATGGACGCGTCGGGTCTACACGGAGGGGATCTTGCTGTGGGTCTGGCCCGGATGTTGCTCCAAAGTGTTCCTATGGGCTGACCTAACACAACCGGGTGGAGAGGTCCACTGGTCAAAGCCCGTCCGTGCAAAGTCAAAGGGCTAGATCCCATGGTCAAACGCTATAGGGTTAGGCGGGATGGGGGCCCTGGGAGGGTAGCAATGCCAACGGATTATCGCACCGGGCCCTCATACATGCGGGGTGGTGCGGTGGCATGTCCGAAGAGGCGGCACGCGTCTCCGGGGTGTGCCCCCCCTCACGGACGGCGATGACACGGTAGTAGACGTTCTGCGGTAACGATGCGGCGTGAATATTATTAAATACTCGGAGCGCGATAAATCTTGAGTTTTTTACATGACGTGGGCACATGTGCTATAGGACTGATGGTAATTTTTCATAATTTTTGGTGATGGAGAAGTATCTGAACACTTCCCTCTACGCGCATTGCTCTCCGCGTGTCTATGACTGTGACAGGCGGCCTCCGGGGGCTAGCATGCCGCCAAATCTTGCATAGGCGGCCTCTCACAAGTCTGGAAGTGTTGTGGCGGTTGCAAAAGCCCGGCACGCGTCTCCGGGGTGTGGCCCCCCTCACGGACGGCGCCGTCTGTCGTCTGTGTCAGGGTTAGACAGGACGGGGTATCTGGGGGGGTAGCAATGCCGCTAGGTGTTGCGGTGGGCCCTCCTACGCTTGTGGAAGCGTGGTGGCAGGCGCAGGCACCCCGCACGCGGCTCCGGGGTGTGCCCCCCTCACGGTGTCGCTACCGCCGTGTCCCAAGGGGGGAAACGGCCACGTCGGGCCGACACGGAGGGAATCTTGGGGTGGGTTGGGCCGGGACAGTGTTCGGGGGTGTAGCTATGGGCTGGGCTATGACAACCAGGTGAAAAGGTCCACCGGTCAAACCCCGTCCGGCGAAAGTCAAAGGGCTAGATCCGGCGGTCGTCTGTGTCAGGGTTAAACGGGACGGGATACCTGGGGGTTAGCAATGCCGCCAAGTGTTGCGGTGGGCCCTCCTACGCTTGTGGAAGCGTGGTGGCAGGCGTAGGCACCCGGCACGCAGCTCCGGGGTGTGCCCCCCCAACGAGCGTCGCTGCCGCCGTCGCACGGAGGGGGGAAACGGCCACCACAGTTTACACATGACAAACTAAAAAATAGTAATAATTGAATTCATAAAAAACACCGGCATCCATCATGGAAAACGGACTATCACGGTGAAACCTTCAGTGCCCGGGCACCGGGCCGGCCACTGAAAGTTTCACCGTAATTGTCCGTTTTCTTAACAGAAGTCTAATGAATACCGGAGCTCACGTCATATGGATTAGCCAACTATTTAAACAGGTCATGTTGCTTGTCTTTGGGCGAGGTGGGACTATTTTTTGCAGTTTGCTGAGAGTCACACATATGCCGTAATAAAAAAATAATATTAAAAAATGCAGAGTATCTATGCCGACGCCTTAGCCGTCGGCATAGATTGACACGTGGCATGTCCATCTATGTCGGCATAGGGACACCTTATCCACAGCAGCCCCACCCCCTCCACTCATTCTTCCTCCCTGAACGACCCCGAACCGTCTCCCCCCACCCCCCCACCCCGCCCGCACGCCGTCTCCGCCCGGATCCGCCCGCGCCACCGCTCTATCTGCCCGCCCCGGCCTCCGTCCCTGCCCCGACCTCCATCGACCCCTCCCCGGCCACACCGCCGCCCCGCCTCGGCCACCCCGTCCCCGCGTCGGCCACCCCGTCCCTGACCCGACCGCCCTCGCCTCTGCCCCGCGCGCGGCCGGCCCTTCCCCGCACCAGGCGATCGCCGCGGCGGCCCTCCACCGCCTGCTCCGGCCCTCGTCCGTGCCTGCCCCTCCCCCCCGAGCTGGCCCTCCCCCACGGTGAGCTCCCTCCCTCCCTCTCTGTAGATTTTTTTTGTTAATTTTGTTATTGTTCATAGTTATGTAAGTAGATGTATGATGCATAGTTAGATGATAGTTAGATGATAGATGATTTGATGATAGTTAGAAATGTGAGAAATGAAAGAAATGCAAAAAAATTAACAAGAATGCAATAAATGCAAATGTATGATGATTTTTTTTGCGGAAGAGATGATATATGATGATGATGATGATGATGATTTTTTTATGCTTCGATGATTGTTAGATGATGATAGATGATGATGATGATGATGATGATGATGAATATATTGTGATGTTCTTAATTATTGTCACGGTGCAGGTTCTGTGGTGTTCCATCTCGGTGGAGTGATCGTCATAGGAGCTGTTGGTCCCCGATCGTCCCTCCGCTATTCGACTACTTCGTCTACAGCCATGGGTGAGCTACGAATCATATCACTAGATTTCGTTCTCAAGTCACGTCGCGTAACCTAGGCGTCTCCTGTCCGAAAGGGTTGCATCAATAAATATGCATTCAATTGCATATTTATCACCGCAGCTCTTTCGGATTGTTCAGCGTTTTTCACGGACAGCCCGAGGATGTGTAGATTGGGTACGTTCTCCATGTTCTACCCCGTTCCGAGACAAGATTTCGTCGGCTCCTTCCCATTGTTCTCTGGAGCACATTCTCTCGGCTATTTGCTGAGACATGTATCTGGAGAACAGTGGAGAGGTGCTGCCAAAATTTTGTCTCAGAACGGGGTAGAATGGAGAATGTACTCAATCTACACATCCTCGGGTGGGATTATGACCCATCTTTACCTATTATAGATGTAGGTGGATTCAACGAGGTAGAAAATGAAATTTTGATGTGATTAATTTAAATGAATCCTTAATTTTGTTGTGTGGCTCCCAATAAAGCAGAGGATGGCAGATAATCAGTGGATGTACAGTGGTTTTATCCGTCGGAATCGAGTAAAATCAGAGTGGATCGCGAAACCGATGTGTATTTGAAGGAGATATTCCGTAGTCCAATGAGAATTATCCCACCATGCCGCTGTGCGAGATGTGCCAGACATCACCGTAGAAATTAGAAGGACATGACTGACCACCTTCGCATGCACGGATATATGCCAAACTTTGACATGCCGCCGATAAACTTAGCCGAGCAGGACCGTGGTAGAGAGGAGGTGATGCGACAACGCATCGATGGTTATGCGGACGAGGGGTCAGGGACATGCTAGATGATGTCATTGCTGCAGAAACGGCACATGCGACACCTTCAGAGAATGAACCGGAGGAGCCGGAGGCAACGGCAAAGGCCTTCTTGGAGGTCTTAGCCTCGTCGAAGAAACCTCTTTATGTGGGTGCAAAAATATCTCAGCTGGATGCCATCTCGCAACTGATTGCAGTCAAGGCTGAGTACGGCTGTAGCCAGAAATGCTTCAAAACATTCCTGGGAGTATGGGCTAACAGCCTCGCTGAGGGTCATGAACTGCCGAAAAGCATGTACGCTACAAAGAAAATCATGAAGGCACTCTCTATGGATTATGAGAAAATAGATGTTTGTCTGAAGAATTGCCTTTTGTTTAGGCACGAGTATGCGGATGACAAGTACTGTAGGGAGTGCGGTTCGTCTCGGTACCTTGAGGTGGTCGGTGAGGATGGTAAGAAAAGGCAGCTAGCCATCCCCGTTACGGTTCTTTGGTATCTCCATTTCATAGAAAGACTGCAGCGCCTTTTCATCACGGAGGAGTCTGCCAAAATGATGAAATGGCACAGGGAAGGTATAAGGTACAATCCAAATAAAATCGTACATCCATCGGAAGGCGAAGCATGGAAGTCGTTCGATGAAGAATACCCCGAGGAAGCAGCCGAGGATGGGAATGTCATAATAGCCATATCAGGTGATGGGTGAAATCCATATGGTATGTCGTCCAATCCATACAGCTGCTGGCCCGTGTTTGTAATTCCACTCAATCTCCCTCCCGGTGCCCTAATGCAACGCAAGACCATGTTCTTGTCGCTCATCATTCCGGGTCCTGAATACCCGGGGAAGCAATTGGGTGTGTTTATGCAGCCACTGGTGGATGATTTGCACCATTCTTGGTACTTTCCGAGGTTGACATACGATCGGGATCTGCAGAGAAATATCTTGATGAAAGTTTGATTGCACTATTGCATGCATGACTTTCCCGGCTATGCTCTATTCTGCGGATGGTGTACAAGTGGGAAGATGCCATGCCCAGTGTGCATGCAGGCTCTGCGAATGATTTGGCTGAGTAAGGGTGGCAAGTATGTAGCCTTTGACCTGCATCGACAATTCCTCCCTCCAGATCATCCAGACAGGGAAGACAAGAAGAACTTCACGAAAGGCTAGGTTGTTCATGAAGTAACCGAGATTCCATCATTTTCGGGGGCAGATGTTCTTGCTCAGCTAAAAGCTCTCAAGCCTAAAGTCAAAGGCAAAGGCAAAGCCAAAGCCAAAGGCTTCGAGGGATATGGTGAGACGCACAACTGGACACACATTACCCCCTTCTCGAAGCTTCCCTATTTCAAGGACCTCAAACTTCCTTACAACATCGGTGTGATGCACACCGAAAAGAATGTCATAGAGTCCCTTTTTCGCACGATCCACAACATTCCTGATAACACGAAGGATAACGTTAAAGCTAGAGCCGATCAACAGAGAATTTGTGAAAAACCACGTCTAAACATGAAGCCTCCCACATGCGGTCGAAAAAACTGGTTCAAGCCAGATGCTGACTTTGTCCTTAAACCGCCAGAAAAGAAGGAAGTACTTATCTGGCTGAAACACATTTTGAAGTTCACCAATGGTTACGCATCGAATATAAGTAAGGGAGTCAATCTTTCAACGGGCAAAGTGACTGGCCTGAAGAGTCATGACTACCATGTATGGATTGAGCGGATAATGCCGGTGATGGTTCGAGGCTATGTCCCCGAGCATGTCTGGCGAGTGCTTGCCGAGCTAAGCCATTTCTTTCGCATGCTCTATGCTAAAGAAGTAAGTAAAGACGTGATTGAACAATTGCATAAGAAGGCACCAGAGTTGATAGTCAAGCTAGAGAAGATCTTTCCGCCAGGCTTCTTTACTCCGATGACACATCTCATTCTGCACCTCGCGAACGATGTATTGTTGGGGGGTCTGTGCAGAATCGTTGGCAGTACGGCCCTGAGAGACAGAACAAGCATCTCTGACAGAAATGTGGAAACAAAGCTAAGATTGAAGCTTCCATTGCTGAGGCAGTTATCCTAGAGGAGGTGTCAGACCTTAGGACATCATACTATCCAGACCACGTTCCCCGTCTACATAACAAGGTGCCTCGATACAATATAGAAGAGCCCAAGTATCAACCCAGGCTCCATCTATTCAACATGCAAGGTGGCAGGGCTGGGGCCTCAAAATCTTATAACATGCCAGGACAAGAGTGGGAGGACCTCATGTTCTATATCTTTGCACAACATCAAGGAAGTTGAGGAAGTGTGGATGAGGTAATACCACTACACCATTCCTTTATGTCTTCCACAACATCATGTTCTATGTTCACTTAGTCCCGGTCTAACACCGCTTTTCTTCTTTTAGTGATTTCGTTGAAGAGGAATGGATGGGAATGAATCCTCCTACTGAGGCGGAGGCACTTACTCTTCTCCGTCATGGAAACCCTGGACGTAAAAATTTTGTTGCTTGGTTCATGGAGAAAGTAATTTTCCACATTCCCCTATTAGTTAACCGATCTAATGCACCCAGCAATTTCAATTATACTTGTAGGGAAAAGATCTGAACATATCTATGGATGACGAATTGAGATGGGTTTCCATGGGTTTTGACCCTGCCGTCATAACATGTAAAAAGTATGATGTGAATGGGTATCGCTTCCATACAGAGGAGCACCAGAACAGCCGGCCTGATCCCAAAACTATAAATACCGAAGTGTACACCCCCGGTCAAAATTCAGTAGACTAATACGGAAGGGTACAAAATATATAAGATATTACATTCTGCAACGGGCGCGAAACCCTAAGTCTGCCTGTGTTCAAATGCCGATGGTTCGATCCGCGGGAGGGGCAGAGACATACGCCTTCCATTGGTTTGGTCGAAGTTAAACCATCAACCGTCTATGCAGGAGCCGATCTCTTCATTGCGGCTACCCAAGCTACACAAGTTTATTATCTGCCTTACCCATGCCAGAAAGAGTACCTAAAGGGTTGGGAAGTGGTGTTCAAGGTGTCGCCACATGGTAAGCTACCGGACCTGAATGAAGACGATTACAAAAACATTAACCCCATGACATACGAGGGAGTGTTCTATCAAGAGCCACCTGATGATGATGTGGTTAGAAACGATGACGCTAGAGCATTGGGTGATGATGATGTGGATCCAAACGACGACGATGCACGGAATGATGGTGAGACCATTGTCAATGAAAATGACATACTTATGATAGAAAAGTTAAACGAAGACGCTGACGACGAGGAAGAGCCTCCACCTCCGTCAGACAACGAAGATGATATGATTGATAGTGATGATGAGACCGACCGAGAAAGAGGTTACAACAGTGATGATTCGTATGGGTTCTAGCAGATGTACGTTTCAAGTCTTTTTTTCTATGGTTTAGGAATATGCCTTTTTATGCTTTTTTATTAATGTGTTTATTATTCCTTATTATTATGCCTTTTCCTTCATTTTTAATGTACTAATTGTTTATTCTCTTTTCAATGCAGGTTCGTGGAACATGGGCAAGGGGAAGGCCGACGGCGTGGGTTTCCTATGCAAGGTCGTCGGCATGTCTAGTCGGAGTGGTTGAGCACGTAATCCTCCCCCCGACTACTTGACGATGACTCCTCACAGGGAGGTCGAGGGAGAGGTGCCCCTAGAGGAGGAGGGGGCAGGGGGACAGCCCCTAGAGGACGAGTGGGTGGGGGGAGAGCCACTACAGGGGGTCGCGGCCAGAAAGAGCGCACCCTCACTGACTTAGGGGTGTTGTCTTCGAGGCCCTCCTCTAGTGAGGTACCCTCTTCTAGTGAGGTACCCTCTGACGAGGAGGAGGAGGACGAGGAGGTTCAGGAGGAGGAGAAGGAGGAGGTTCGGGATGGGGCCGAGGAGGAGGAGGAGG
Organism: Thinopyrum elongatum; assembly: GCA_011799875.1. NCBI lineage: Eukaryota > Viridiplantae > Streptophyta > Magnoliopsida > Poales > Poaceae > Thinopyrum > Thinopyrum elongatum. The sequence continues at coordinate 54,101,675 of CM022298.1, forward strand.
TTGGGGAGGGTGACGAGGAGGAGGAGGAGGCAGGCGAGGAGGAGGGTCGTGGCGGGGATGATGGTGGTGGCGGGGAGGGGGTTGGCAACAAGGGGTGGCTGGTAACGCAAAGCAACCAAAGCAGATTCCTGCTACCGAGGAGCAGAAGTGGCTCATTGAGCCCACGGGGAAAGAGTAAGTGCCACTTTATAATAATTTCATTCTTTTGCTTGTCACATGCTTATATTTTTCTTTATTTTGCTTGTCACATGCTAATATTTCATTCTTTTGCAGCAACTGGATATATCCTAAAGGGGCCCGTATTCCCAACGGCCTCATCACCATCTTGCTGAAGGTACACTGGCCGGGGCTGTACTGTCCGGATCCAGTAAGGCACCTGGACCGTTGGGTTTTGGCCACAAGCTGGGACCACTGGGAAGCGGCCCCCCACGCGGACCATGAGACCCATGCCAAGGCCGTGATCACTAATTTTTGGGTGAGTTCTCTTCAGAAGCACAAGTCCATTCTGGTTTCATGAATGATTTAACTCATGGCTTCTTCCATTCTAGTTTCATGAATGATTGTAGAAATACTATCGAGTTCTTCCGGAGCACAAGGCCACTGCCGACCAGATGCTGCTCCATGCCAAGAAGAAGGTCCGCCAGCTGTAGTACGAGGTGCGCTATGTGGCCATCTCGCAATACTATCACAACGCTCTTGGTGTGAAGATGACCAAAGAAGAAGCGCGGAGGATGGGCATTACCTTTGAGAGGCAAGAGTACTTGGCGGCAAGTATAAAAGATTTTCCATTCCGATGTTTGTGGTACATTTCATCGTTTCGTGCTGACATGCCATTATGCTTTCATTATGTAGGTGTGTCCAAATTGGTGTTATGGAAAACACGAGTCCTGGGCGGCATTGGTGGATCTGTGGTGTGATAAGGATGGAGCCTGGGCGGCTACGAGCATAAAAAACAAGGCTAACCGAGGGAAGGAGGGAGTACATCCTCAGGGAAACCGGAACCACTTTCTCCACAAGACACTTCATGTATGACTAACCTCATTACACAATCTTCTTCTTCTATTTACCGTCACGTTCTTATGTATGACTAACCTCTGTTTGGTGGTGCAGGAGGAGAAACTGAAGCGGCCGGTCTCACACATGGAGGCGTGGGAGATCGCCCATACGCGGAAGAATCCCAAGCCTGGCGAGGCCAAGTACTATGGCAAGACCGTGCAGAAGAAGAAGGCCTACTCCGAGGGGTACCAGAGGTTACAACCTGGCACAGCTGACCCCATTACCGCGGATCTGGACGAGAGGGTGGTGGTGGGCGTGGGGCCCAAGAAGCACGGTCGGGAGGCGGTTCTGGATGCTGTAATCACTCCTTCTATCTCCTACACACAGCTCCGAGCTACCGACCCGAGCCTGAGCCAGCGCACGAGCACGCCCATGACCAGTGCGCAGTCACACTCCCTCTTTGCTGAGCGGCAATCTGTATGTATTTTCCCTCTTATCTTCATTGCTCACTTTATTTTTTGCATTGAGATGTTTTATGAGTTCCATCATGTCATACCGTAGGCCTACATGGAGTACACACGCCAGGAGACCATGGCGTGGCACGCGAGCCTTTTAGCATTTCATGAGCACAACTCTCTCATGATGGCGGTTAGTTTGGCCCCTTTCATTTCACTTCTATATTTGCACTTGCATTTCTTCTGACATTCTTTTTTGCTTGGTCAATGAACATGCAGCACGTTGTTGAGTGCATGTCGGCCGGCAGGGTTCCTCAATTGCAACCAGCACCATCTCCTCCACCACAACCAGTGCTGCTTACCTTTGAGGAGTTTCTGGCACAGCACCCTGGCCCCTCACCGGTTAGTACATCCCCAAACTATTCACCCAAAGCATACCGTTTATTCAACACAATCATATATCCCCTTTATATGTCTTTTCAACATCCAGGGAACCGGTGGATCTACCGTTGGTGGTGGTGCTGGTGTTGGCACCACTCCCGAGTCACGGAGCCCGATCACTCCGATCCACGGAGGCGGAGGCGGAGGCGGTGGCGGTCTTGGCGGTAGCGCTGCCGCTAGCAGTGACGACTTGGGCTTCGGCGGACTTGGCGGTGACGACCTTGGCGGTGCTCGACGTCCTGGCGCTTAAGCCTTTGGGTGATGGTGGTGGTGATGATACACTTGTGGTCTTTACATGACTTGTGTGCTTCTTTATATGCTATTGTTGTTTGTGATGATGCTTATGTTTTGCGATGATGCCTATATTGTTGTGACGGTGGCGGATGATACTTATATGTGATGTATGCCTATTTGCATCATATATATCTGCTGATTATTTGAATTGAACTGAACTGAAAACAAATAGAAAAAAGAAAAAAAAACAGACACAAACTATGCCGACGGACTTGCCGTCGGCATAGCGCTGCCCCAGGAGCTACCAGCGCGCGCCATGTGGCGCCTATGCCGACGGCTAGGCCGTCGGCATAGATATGCCACGTGGCGTGCACTCGTTGGGCAGCACTTGACGGCGGCGCCGACAACCACAGTTAGGCGGGGACGTTGCCGACGGCTACGGCCGCCGTCAGGATAGCATCTATGCCGACGGCATCCCGGGCTACGCCGAGGGATATGTTGCCGACGGCCCTATGCCGACGGGGGCCGTCGGCATAGGCCTGTCCCGACGGGAATCAGGGCTATGCCGACGGCCTGGGCCGTCGGCATAGGGATTAATTCTGGTAGTGTATATACTAGCACAAATATCCGTGCGTTGCAACGTGAGAGAAAATTGACGTGTGTCGCCTGGAAAAAAAATTGACATGTGTCCATCAAAAATTCCACCAGGAAGGCACGACGGCATACATACATTGGTACCAACAGCAGTAAAGAGGCGCATGCCAAAATTTTGAAGGAAAACAATATCAATTGTGCATTAGTCATGAAAGAAGCTTTAACACTGGTGCTAAGAAACACTTACTTTTTTCATAATCTTGAAAACTACTATCTTGCTTAGGGTTTTTCACGCCTGCCTCGCTAATCTCGGCAATCAAGACATGCAGATAGTGATTGGAAGGAATATCTTGCTTTTCTTAAAATATTTGATTAGAAAAAAATGTTGCATGAATGAAACTTGCAACAACTTTGATCTAGGTGTCTTTCGACATATCTCATGGAGCCCAACAATCCCCTTTCTTTATTGCATGCAGGCCCCCAATTGAATCTAATTTAATTAATCAGAACCTTCTTTCCTGCACAAAGCGTGCATGTCTTGTGGATTACCATTTGTTTCTTGTTTCTCCATGTGGCTGGTTGTCTATGTCTATACAGGCAACTTGCGCAAGTATAAGTTGGTCAGGTTTTATGTAAAAAGGTAAGGTGGGATTATTTCTTTTGTATAAACGAACCCCTTTCTCCCATAATAATGAGCTAGCATAGTTGGTGTAGTTGTTTGGTTGTTGCAGGCTTATCGTGAGATCGACCCACCATGCAAGGGATGGTTTTTATTTTTATTCCGGAAAGAGAGCCCACCTTCATTCTCATGGCCCACAAGGAAAAATCCCGTTAGAAGGCCACTTGCTTGGCACCCGGCCCAGCAGACGGAACAAGCCGCAGGTCGACGGACGAAATTTTGACGCACGAAGGGCGGGTGGACGAACGTTGGAAAATGGTCTGTGCGTTGCAACGGGATAAAAATTCATCACACTCCGGCACTCCTCTCTATAAATAATAATAAGTATTGTCAAGTATCCTTAACATGAAGAAGAATTGTTCCTTCAAGACAACCATCTTTGTAGAATTGTTTTTTTCTTTTTGCAGGAAAATGTAGCATTGCTAGACTTGCGGGTAGTGCTTTGCTAATGAGTAAACACCAAAATGAGGGATAATCGGCTATAGTCCAAGTCAATGTACATAATCCCATTTTAATTTAATCTAACACACCCGTTAATGCATCAATTAAGGGATTTCATAGATTCTCCCAATATATGTACTCCCTCCGTTCATAAATATAAGTCTTTGTAGAGATTCTACTATGGACTATATACGGAGCAAAATGAGTGAATCTACACTCTAAAATGCATCTATATATATCTGTATGTGGTTCATAGTGAAATCTCTATAAAAACTTATACGTAGGAACAGAGGGAATACTTTTATGCAGGCCCGTGTTGTAATTCTAGGTAGTCACCATGTATAATAGTAGGCAACGTGCATGTTAATTCGTAAAGGGCCCTTCCAGTATTTGTTGTGCACATAATCCCATTTTAATTTAAACTAACCACTTGTTCATTAAAAGGCGTGGAAAGCTGGGAATTGCATTGGAGTTAGGCATCATCATCTCAATCAAATCGACCTTGTACGTTGTCTGGGCCGGTTGGCTTGCGCTTGCTTTATTTCCCTGGCCAGAGTTAATATATAAATAAATGGCAACCTGGCAACCTTCGCACCAGGGCTCTTGGTCTATTGGTTGCAAAATATCTTTAGCGTCCATGTGGTCTCAAGTTCGATGTATCATGAAAGTGCTACTTTTTTTTAATCTTTTTTTCGGCTTCCTCGAAGCTGGAGCGTGAGCCAGCAAGCGGACGATCAAACGAAAACTGGGAGGAGCGACTCGTTAATTTCCAAGACCGATGAAAATCATATGGGTCCCACCATAAATAAAAAAAATGGAGAAATAACCCGTCCTTTAATATTAGGTAAAGATAAAGATACACCCTATATGGAAAGACATTAGTAATTAAATAAAACATTAAAAATTCTGAAAATATTTTTGAAATAAACTTGACCTTCCATTTTACTTGTAAAAATAATTCCACAAAAAGAAAAGAAAAAACCCGTTGATTCCTTATAGATTTTTTTTGGCCAAAATAAGATGGAGCGTGAGCCAGCAAGCGGACAATCAAACAAAAACTGGGACGAGCGAATCGTTAATTTCCAAGACGGACGAAAATCGTATGGGTCCCACCATAAATAAAAAAATGGAGAAACAATCCGTCCTTTAATATTAGGTAAAGATAAAGATACACCTTATATGGAAAGACATTAGTAATTAAATAAAACATTAAAAATTCTGAAAAAATATTTGAAATAAACTTGACATTCCATTGTACTCGTAAAAATAATTCCACAAAAAGAAAAAAAAACCGTTGATTTCTTATAGAATTTTTTTGGCCAAAATAGTGTCAATAGTGACCTATAAATAGCAAATAAATTTTTTTGCCCTGAAGTCAACGCTGGGTTTTTATTTTCAAAAAATTATATACTGATGCAAAAAGAAAATCAAGTTTATTCTAAAAAACTTCTAAACTTTTTTGACTTTTATTTTAGTTATTATTTTTCCCTTTATGAGGTGTATATACACCCAAGAAACAAAGGGTATCTCCCAAGATGGGCCGCTCAATGGACTGCTTTATTCAAGATTATGGTGTCGTGAGCTCAAAAAAGTCTGTGGTGCCATCGACCCTAACACAGAATGGTGGGATGATGATCTCCCGAGGAATATCTTTCTACCTATCAATGTCGAAAGAATTCACAGAATTCCACTCTCTGCTTCGGTCATGGAGGATTTTGTAGCCTGGAATGCAACGAAGTCTCGTGTGTCTTCAGTCAGATCAGCCTAGCACATTGAGTGGGAACATCAGTTTGGGGCTAGAGTTAGAAATCATTCAGCTAAGATGTCAAGAACCAATCCAGTATGCATGGGAGATCCTTTGGAAGCTGCAAGTGCCGAGTAAAGTTAAAAAAATTGTATGGCGAGTGCTGCATGGCATAGTTCCGGGCATGTGCATCTTGAGCAACAGACACATCAAAGTAAAGCCTCAATGCTCAATTTGTAAGTCAGGACCAGAAGATATTCACCATTTGATCTTTACATGCAAGCGTGCAAAGGAGGGTTGGTCGAAACTTGGCCTTCAAGAGGAGATCGACAAAGCCCTATGTGTTGACCAATCGGGCCTTGTGGTGTTAGAGGAGATACTCAGGAGTCCGATGAAGAAATCCTCAGTTCGCGGACAGCTGGGGCTCCAAGAGACAGCTGCCGTAGCTGCTAGGTACATCTGGTATGAACACCGGGAAGCCGTCAAGGGTGAAAATATTAAGAGCATTGGGAATACTGTGTTTGCCATCCAGGCAATCACGATAAACCACACTTAGGTGCTGGAGGATGTTTTACCTAGTGCAAGATGGGAAAAGCCTTTGCCAGGGCATTATAAACTCACACCGATGCCACCTATTTTGAGGATGGAAGTGGCCCAGATGCTGTTGTCTTCTGCGAAACTGGCGGGGTGAAGCGATCGCAGGAGTGACTGAGCCCAACCATCACACTATGAATGCACAAACTGCAGAAACACTAGCAGTGAAACATGGTCTCAAGTTGCTCTTTCAAAGAGGATGCTCTCGAGTAACAGTGGAATCTAATTGCCCAGGACTGGTTGATGCATGCAACAGTGAGTTCGAAATCTGGAGCCCTTACACGCCGATATCAATGTATTGCTTTGAGTTAGCACATGGAATTCCATCAATCTCTTTTTCAGCACTGCCCGCGGGAAGCTAATAAGCTGGCACATTTCTTGGCTAGACATTGTTATGAGCAAGGTTATGTATGAATGGGCAGAGGAGGCCCCGAACTTTTTGTTATCACATGTACTGTATGATGTAACCTTGCCACGAGATGAATAAAGAGCCATGAGGTTGTCCCTTCAATAAAAAGAATGTGATGCCGTCGAAGCTGAAAGTTTGAACAATATTGATTTGATGTCAATAATTTTTGGGAAGGGATCTGTATTTTTTTAGAACGAAAAAAGTGATCTGCTCTCTCTCTCTCTTACACACACACACACACACACACACACACACACATCAATGGGTCGCACGACTGCATGTGTATATGTAATTGCTAATGTTTCCAACCTTTTTTTAACGCAGTACGGACGCAAGCGCTCGTATATACACGCGTACATTCACCAACCTTTTTTTTAACACAGTACGGACGCAAGCGCTTGGGATACCTCTGTTTAACTAACCATGCAACCACAGGTTGGTTCGCTGTTTCCAACCTTTTGAGTAATGAAATTCAGGTGGGCGATTGTCCTTAGTTGTTTTCGCTAAAAAAGCTATGCCAATAGAAAATAGTTAGAAAGTTCCTAAATATCAGCACATTTGGTATGATGGTTTCCAAAGGTGCGTGTTCGGGATGCAAAACACTTGCGCGATTGCGGATCACCTTGGCAGGATGGTGACCTTGCTACCAACCATCTCAGTTTTAGCCGACGATATAGCTAGACCGAGTCAACCTCCCCTGTGTCCATGTTGTTTGGAGAAGATAGACAACGAAATATCTGAAACTTAGATGGTCAACAACAAAATTTTCTTTGTACTTTAGCTGATTACCTCCTAAACTAGGTTTGTAACTTAGATTAGTTTTGTAAGTTAGCCAATTTCAAACTTGATGTACAACTTGGTACATGCCATGTGTCACTCACATATGATTCTACCCTTTATCACGCTTACGCAGACCAATACAATTGCTATATACATAGGGAAAATGGAATTTGCAGGACATCGGTGTGGTTCAGATCTTAGGAATAGGCGTCGCTTAGACCAAAATTACGGGCCATGACTTAACCCATGATCCACCATTATCAAATTTGTACACATGCAAATGCAGTTTATTTGAAATTTTATTGAATTTTAAATTTGGTATCAATCACCATGAATTGATAGGTATTATTTTACAGATTACGAGCTCACACTTTTGTAGATCCATGCCACTGAGTGCATGCACCTGCTACCCGATTACATTTAGAAAGTCATCAGTCATGTCATCAATCTTCTGTTCCAGCTTTACATGCATTCCTCCATCCATGCATTCTAGCTACCGGCCTTCAAGTTCCGTAATGATCATCTGGAAGTTGCCAGACGTGTCCTCCTGTACGTCGAGAAGGTCCGCCGGAGTGCTCACTGGCATGCAGACCACCGGTCGAAGTGGCCGCCCTGGCACCTGTTGCTGCGACAGCATGGGGATCACAACAGCCATTTGTGGCCGTTGGCTCGGGCTCTCTTGAACGCACAACAACCCTACATGGATGCACGTCGCCGCCTGCTGTAGCTCCGCCAGGGAGCAGTCATCGCGCATAGTTGGGTCAAGGACCTTGAGGCTTTTGTTTTCTTCAAATAGCTTCCATGCCTGCAATTTTATTTTCTATTTTGTCAAGGTCAGCAAGTTTGAGACTTGGCCGTGTAGGCACGGAATTTCAAACTAGAATCAGATAAATCTCATTTTTTTTGGTTGCGTGAAAGGTAAATTGATTGATTACATGAGCTATGAGGTTGAAATTTCGTTGGTTCCTCCTCCCACTGACGATCTCCAGCAACAACACACCGAAGCTGTACACATCCTGCATGAATGATACCATGCCGTCCATGGCGTACTCCGGTGCCATGTAACCACTGTCACCGCATGACACCATACAAAAACCCTCAAAAAATCCAGCTATAGAAATAAAAATTCGATGTAAATTATAGTACTTGACCATTGGTTCGGTTATGCAAAGTTGTAGTTCTTACTATGTCCCAACAATCCTTTCCGTGATGGTAGAATCCTGGTTGTCGCCGATGCTGCTGAACAACTTTGCGATTCCAAAATCCGATATCTTGGCGACCATCTCCCCATTAAGGAGAACATTGGCCGCCTTGAGATCTCGGTGGATCATAGTGTGCCTCGAGTCCTGGTGAAGGTAGAGAAGCCCTCTGGCAACGCCAAGGATGATGTCCATCCTGGTCTTCCAGCTCAAAGTGGCACGTCTCCTCAAATCTGTTGGCGATTTTGCATAATTGAATTTTCCGAGTTGAGTTCTGACGGTACAAATGGTGGTAAGTGTTTTGCTAAACGGGGGTAAAAAGACACGCACCAAAGATGAAGTTGTCCAAGCTCTTGTTACTCATGTACTTGTAGACGAGTATCCTGTCAGAGCAATGGATGCAGCAGCCAAGCAGGCGTACAAGGTTGCGATGTTGCAGCCTGGCAATGAGGTCCACCTCGTTCTTGAACTCTTTCAGGCCTTGCACTCTGTTGTCAGTTGATAACTTCTTCACTGCAATTTCCTGGCCATCTTGCATTTGACCCTGGTAAATTTAGTTCAGTTATTCTCTCAACATGCAACCTTCCATCTCACCATGTCATGCATGTCATACAGAGAATTGATTGGAGTTGGCGCTAGAAATTAATTGTTGGGATCTGGATTAAAGAGTGAAAGTAGGAACTGAAGACGACAAGACATCATATAAGTATTAGCTGGAGGGTCCTCTATTCTCAAATACTATAGCAAAATTTTATTGGAAAATTCTACATTGCTACTAGACATTGTGGAGATGGGTCTAAGGCTAGTCATAGTGGCAAGAAGTGTCATGCATATGACACTAGTCTATGTTACTACCTTCATAATGCAAAGTAACATAGCAGTAGTATCATAGATGATTGCATTTATTAGACTGTAGACTCATTTTACTTTGGGTAGCGTTATGTTACAGTAACATATTATGTCACTCCAAATGCCTCTCTCCTCATTAACTACATGCCGCATAAGTAAACTTGTCTTGGAATTCACTACGTTACTATCTAAGTTACTCCCACTATGACCAACCTATGAAAATGAAAGAGATGGAATACCATATATTAATCCGAATTGAGATATTTTTTAATTAATGTATTAACTTTTATTTATTGCTAAAATTTCTCTAGCTGTTAAGTGATAACGTAACACATTTTTTATTCAGTGCAGTGACAAGCTACATGTCTCTTAGCATCTACTCCCTCCGTCCGCGAATAAGTGTACTTCTAGCTTTTGTCCTAAGTCAAAGTTTTAAAATTTTGACTAACTTTATAGGGAAAAGTAGCAGCATTTATGGCACTAAATTAGTATCACTAGATCCGTTTTGAAATGTACTTTCATAATATACCAATTTGATGTCATATATGTCACTACTCTTTTCTATAAAATTGGTCAAAATGAAAACTTTGACTTAGGACAAAAGGTAGATGTACACTTATTCGCGGACGTAGGGAGTAGATACCAACTAGCAGGGAGTCATCTAGCTTGTCATAAAAGTACTACATGAGTAGTCGTACTATCTAACTATTGTTTATACAACAACTAGAAATTTCATTTATGATTGACATAGATGGATTGTAATATTGCAGTTTGTAAAGCAATATCACCTTGTAAACAATGCCGAAGCCACCACGCCCAATTTCTTTCTCTGGACAGAATCCACCGGTGGCGGCTCTTATGGTTTCGAAATCGTACATCGGACATTCACCTCTCATGATGTCATCAAACATGGTAACTGTAAAAATAGAGAAGGAAGCTACAAGACATGAACAATAGGGCAAGCAACAGTTTGAGATCATCCTTCTGAAACACACCAAAGACTATCACCTTCCTTGTTGCGTCGGATCTTTCTCCAAATCAGAAAGCCAGGCAATAGCAAAAGCAACACAAATCCTATTATCACTGTTGTGATAATCGCGGCAAACTTCTTAGTCTTGGCTGGCTTTGGTGCAGTGTCTGCATCAAGTTAAATGCATGAAAATTGTGGGATCCATGAGTAAGAATAAGATGCACCGGTTGTAATGTGTGAGCTTGACATGTTTTGTCCTGGTAGGTGATTGACAAGGACACAACAGTGACTGAAAATATCATTGTGTGCACCTACAGTAGCTAGCATAATACTATTTCATTAGCTAAACGTGAAAAGGTACGTTTGATTAGCTATAGGTCCAAGGTAAATTGTTTACCATAAACTTTGTCCTATTTAGAGGAAAATGAAAAATATTATACCATCATTCAAAGTCCTAGTTAGAATATGATTATTTTGTAACTATGTGAAATTTTATGGTTTTAAGTAGTATTGTTGGCTGGAGACTATATATTCTTTTAGCAATTTATACTATACTTCTCGAATTTTCTATTTTGCCCTTATTTAGGAATAAAAATAATATGATATTTATGGCTCAGTTGGACATGATTCCGATCTTGCATCAACATTCCACGGGTTAAAAGAATTGTCTTAACAAAATATAATAAGAATTGGTTCTGGTGATCTATATTCACCATATATTGATCCATGCAAACAACTGAGCGAGAGGCTGCGTTACATTGATACTATCACACGCTAAAAATTCAGACGTTGCATAAGTTTCTTTGGATGTGCACATCAACCGGGTGAGGCATGGACCTGAAAATTCCAGGTCTTTCGTACGTCTTTTTCCCCTTACGACTACAAAAAAGGATGTATACGCCACTGGTCACATCACACGCTAGACAAATCAAGACCTGGGATAAATCCATGAATAGTCACACTGATTTTTCTTTGAGGGAATAGTCACACTGTTTTGTTTTCTCGGGGAATAGTCACACGGAATTCTCAGTGTGCTGAATACGCTGCATATTTCCACGTCGGAATTGATTGGCAGGGATAAGAAACAAAGTCAAACAAGAGCATCAAACTTAAGTGTACTTTGTGACACTACGCCTAGTACGTAGACAGAGAAGAATAGGATGGACACTGTGACGACATCGACCCAATTTATTCGGGAAAAACCCTACTTGGTCAAACTGATTTGGTTAAATTCGTATTTACTTTTAAAATTAATCTTAACTTTGGGAGTACATGTTATTTCGTTGCGTGGTCTACTTTCATGTCATACGCAAGCCGTAGAATGTTTTATGTACCTTTGGTGAGTTGTGCCTGTGTGCGTCTATTGTAGAGTGATGTGTGTTTCTTAAAAAATGATGTTCATTGCCATGTCTTAGACAAGTTTGAATGGAGTCGGATTAACATAGGTCTACTAGCTAGTAAATTCGTAAGTTTCCGAGCATAGCTCCGATAGGGTTCAAATCCTAGACTTGAATCTTTTGCTTGTATTTTTCTGGATTTTTCTTTTTAGAAGATCCAGCGTTCGCTGGCATTTCATAGATTAAGCAGGAAGCAAGCGGAAAACAATGTGCGATCAAGTGATCAGTGGATGAAAATAGAGAAAACAGAAAAAAAAAGTCCCTCGGCCTAGCCAAAGAGAAGACCAACAGCTAATCCAGGCCAACAGCACCACAAGATACAAGGTCGCCGGCACAACTAAACATGACAGAGCAGAGCACCCGGCCTGCAGATCTTCGCAGTGTCATCGTATATCATCCATCGCGCTCGTGACCCGACGACTTCGACTTCATTGCAACATGAAAGGGCACCCGCATCAAGCATGTCCGCCACAAGTGTGTTCCTCGACCTCATTGGCATTGGAGAGAGAAGACATATCCGAAGCAGGGCAGACATGTGCCGCTCCAATCCCGAGAGGAGGACTAACAAGACTAGTCCGCCGCACCAAGCATCTCAAGTGTGCTCCTGCCGCCCACCACCACCGCACAAAAGCTAACGACCATACTCGGACGAACGCGCCATCGTGCCCACCAAGAACCTCTCCAAAGCAATGCTTCCAACAAAGTAAGGCAGCCAAGGATGCCCCATTGCCGATCCGACAAGACGGATCTATGTTTTCACCTGGAGAAAGGATGGAAAGGCAGGAGGGTGACAGATCTCTTCAGTGATGCCTCCAAGAAGGAAAACAACATCCATGGATTTTACCATCACCGACATCGAGCAAGACTTTCGTCCGAAGAATCTGGACCAGAACTCCCTGGCCACACAACCACTAGTTGCCGCACCGCCCAAGCACACCTCGCGCCGCTCCGAAGATGACCGCCGGCATCAACGCAGGCCAGGACGCGGCCAGATCGGACCCACCCGCCTGCCTACAGCCATCGCAGCACACCCATGGGCGTCCAGGCAGCAGCCCCCTCCTAAGACTGCACCCCACGGCCGATCCGGTGCAGATCCGCCGCCCCACTCGCCCGCGACTGGTCCGGGTGAGCCCAGATCGGGCCCGCCCCGCCGGCATCCGCAACTGCACGCCCGCAAACCGCCGGAGGGAGCAGAGGCTCGAGCTCTGTCGCCGCTCACGTGCGACACCTCCGGTGAAGTATCCACCGCCGCCGGCCTCGGATGGAGCCCTCCCGAGATCCGCAGCCCAGCCGCCTGCCGATGTCGCGCCTCCGAGATCCTCCACCACCATCCCCGGAGCCGGCCGGGCTTCGCCGGTGAGACCCTCAGGCGGCGGCGAGGGGAGGAAGGGAGGTGGGGGAGGAGGAGGCGGCCGCGTTTGGGTTTCGCCCCCCGAGTCGCCAGGGAGGCGAAGCGGAGGTGGGAGGTTTTTTTTTCCAGACTTTTCGAGAATGTTCGTTCTTGGGAGGAGACTCTCTTGCCGACTACGAAGGCGTAATCATTAAGATGTTGTATCTGTCGGCACAGTACCTCGAAGATGCTCATAAGGGTATGGTATGGGTAAGTGCGTCTATAAGGATGAGTGTATGTGCGCCATAATACAAGCCATTGTTTAAAGTTTTTTTTTTTTGCATGTGTTCAAAATGGACAAAATCCAACAGTTATCATGTGTTCCAACTAACGAGCATTGATCTATGGAAAATCAACACTTGGTGAAGGAGAAGCAGAGAGAAGCACAAGGATTTACCTAGGTCGGACATTGCCAGCCTCACGAAGAGATCCTGCCCTCGGTTGAGGAACCGCGTGTCCATCAGCTCGCTGAACCACTGGATGCACCCGCTCCCTCCACCGCGGATGTCCGACGCGGCGTACGCCGTGCAGGAGCAGTTGAGCAGGCACCGCCGGCCGCACTCCTCGAGCGAGGTGCCGTTGTCCATGCTGCTCCCGTGCGTCTCCGGCGGCTTCACGCCGTGCAGGGCGTAGAAACCGTCCTCGCCGCCGCCCTCGCACAGCAGCGGCGTGCTGAGAATGCACCCGCCGGAGGCACTACCGGAATCGCACCCTATGCCGACGACCAGGGCCGTCGGCATAGCCCTGATTGGCCGTCGGGACAGGCCTATGCCGACGGCCCCCGTCGGCATAGGGCCGTCGGCAACATATCCGTCGGCGTACCCATGGAGGCCGTCGGCATAGAAGGGCCGTCCGCATAGGACCTATCCCGACGGTGTTCGTACAACTATGCCGACGGCCCTGGCCGTCGGCAACGTTCCCGCCTAATGGCGGCCGCCGTCAAGTGCTGACCAACGGCTGCTCGCCACGTGGCACATCTATGCCGACGGTGCGACCGTCGGCTTAGTTTGAAACTATGACAACGGCTAGACTGTCGGCATAGCCGCGCCACGTGGCGAGCAGCCGTAGGTCCTGGGGGCGGTGCTATGCCGACGGCCTAGCTGTCGGCATAGCTCCGCCCAGGAGTGCCCAGTTGCTGACACGTGGCAGATATGCCGATGGCCTAGCTGTCGGCCTAGTTTGAAACTACGCCGACGGCTTGGCTGTCGGCATAGCTGCCACGTGTCAGCAACTGGGTGCTCGCGCCAGCTCTATGCCGACGGCCTAGCCGTCGGCATAGTTTGCATTTGATTTTTTTTCTTTTTTCTGTTTGTTTTGAGATCAATTCAATTCAAATATACAACAGATATATATGATGGAAATGCACATATAAAACACATCTAAGTATCATAAGCATCAATATATGCGTAAGCATCATCACAAAGGACCATCAAAAGTAACCGAAAGGATCATCATCACCACACACAAGTCATCTAAAGGATCATCATCACCACACACAAGTCGTCTAAAGGATCATCATCACCACACACAAGTCATCTAAAGAAACATAAGCATAAGCACACAAGTAACCGAAATGCTTAAGCGCCAGGACGTCGAGCACCGCGGAGGTCGTCACCGCCAAGACCGCCGAAGCCCAGGTCGTCACTGCTAGCGGCAGCGCTACCGCCAAGACCGCCTCCACCTCCGCCTCCGTGGATCGGAGTGGTCGGGCTCCGTGACTCGGGAGTGCTGCGAAGACCACCGCCAACGGTAGATCCATCGGTTCCCTGGATGTTGAAAAGACATATTAACGGGATATATGACTGTGTTGAAAGGCATGATATGCTTTGGGTGAATAGATTGGGGATGAACTAACCGGCGAGGGGCCAGCGTTCTGTACCACAAACTCCTCAAAGGTCAGCAGCCTTGGTTGTGCTGGTTGCAACTGAGGACACCTACCGGCCGCCATTTCCTGAAAAGCGTGTTGCATCTGGCGATCCCTCTGCTCATGGTATGCATAAAGCCTCTCGTGCCATGCCATGGTCTCCTGGCGTGTGTACTCCAGGTAGGCCTACGGTATGACATGACGGAACTCATAAAACTACTAAATGCGGAAAATAAAGTGAGCAATGAAGAAAAGAGGGAAAATACTTACAGATTACCGCTCCTGAAAGAGGGACTGTGACTGTGCACTGGTCACTGGCGTGCTCCTGCGCTGGCTCAGGCTCGGGTCGATCCGACGGAGCTGTGTGTAGGAGATAGTAGGAGTGATCACAGCATCGAGAACCGCCTCCCGACCGTGCTCCTTCGGCCCCATGCCCACCACCACCCTATCGTCCAGATCCGCCGCAATGGGGTCAGGTGTGTCAGGATGTAACTTCAGATACCCTTCGGAGCAGGCCTTCTTCCTCCCCGCGGTCTTCTTGCTGTAGTACTTGGGCTCGCCAGGCTTGGGGTCCTTCCGCGTATGGGCGATCTCCCACGCCTGCATGTGTGAGAGCGGCCGCTTCAGTTTCTCCTCCTGCACCACCAAACAGAGGTTAGTCATACATAAGAAAGTGATGGTAAATAGAAGAAGAAGAATGTTTAATGGGGTTAGTCATACATTAACTGCCTTGTGGAGATAGTGGTTTCGGTTTCCCTGAGCATGTACTCCCTCCTTCCCTCGGTTAGCCTTGTTTTTTATTCTCATAGCCGCCCAGGCTTCAGCCTCATCACACCAAAGATCCACCAATGCCGCCCAGGACTCATCTTTTCCATAACACCAATTTGGACACACCTACATAATGAAAGCATAATGGCATGTCAACACGAAATGGTGAAATGTACTACAAGGTAATGAAAGCATAATGAAAAATCTTTTATACTTACCGCCAAGAACTCGTCCCTCTCCAAGGTAATGCCCATCCTCCGTGCTTCTGCCTTGGTCATCTTCACACCAAGATAGTCGTGGTAGTATGTCGAGATGGCCACATAGTGCACCTCGTACTGCATCTGGCGGGCCTTCTTCTTGCATTGGTGCAGCACGATCTGGTCCGCTCTGGCCCTGTGCTCCAGAAGAACTCGATAGAATTTCTACAATGATGCATGAAACAAGAATGGAAGAAGCCATGAGTTAAATCATTCATGAAACTAGAATGGACTTGTGCTTCTGAAGAGAACTCACCCAGAAAGTAGTGATCACGGCCTTGGCATGGGTCTCATGGTCCGCGTGGAGGGCCGCTTCCCAGTGGTCCCAGCTCGTGGCCAAAACCCGACGGTCCGGGTGCCTGACTGGATCCGGACAGTACAACCCCGGCCAGTATAACTTCAGCAAGACGGTGATGAGGCCGTTGGGAATACAGACCCCTTTAGAATATATCTAGTTGCTGCAAAAGAATGAACTATTAGCATGTGACAAGCAAAATAAATAACAACCGGAATGAGCATGTGACAAGCAAAATAATGAAATTATTATAAAGTGGCACTTACTCTTTCCCCGTGGGCTCAATGAGCCACTTCTGCTCCTCAGTAGCAGGAACCCGCTTTGGTAGCTTTGCGTTACCACGCAGCCACCCCTTGTTGTCAACCCCATTCCCGCCACCACCATCATCCCCGCCACCACCCTCCTCCTCGCCTGCCTCCCCCTCCCCAACCTCCTCCTCCTTCTCCTCCTCCTCGTCCTCCTCCTCCTCGCCTGCCTCCTCCTCCACCTCCTCCTCGGCCCCATCCCGAACCTCCTCCTCCTCCTCCTCCTCGCCAGAGGGTACCTCACTAGAGGAGGGTACCTCACTAGAGGAGGGCCTCGAAGACAACACCCCTAAGTCGGTGAGGGTGCGCTCTTTCTGGCCGCGACCCCCTGTAGTGGCTCTCCCCCCACCACCTCGCCCTCTAGGGGCTCTCCCCCCGCCCCCTCCTCCTCTAGGGGCACCTCTCCCTCGACCTCCCTGTGAGGAGTCATCGTCAAGTAGCCGGGTGGGAGGATTACGTGCTCGACCACTCCGACTAGGCAGGCCGACGACCTTGCGTAGGAAACCCACGCCGTCGGCCTTCCCCTTGCCCATGTTCCACGAACCTGCATTGAAAAGAGAATAAGCAATTAGTAAATTAATGAAATGAAGGAAAAGGCATGATAATAAACACATTAATAAAAATGCATAAAAAGGCATATTCCTAAACTATAGAAAAAAAAGACATGAAACATACATCTGCTAGAAACCATATGAATCATCACTGTTGTAACCTCTTTCTCGGTCCGTCACATCATCACTATCAATCATATCATCTTCGTTGTCTGACGGAGGTGGAGGCTCTTCCTCGTCGTCAGCGTCTTCGTTTAACTTTTCTAGCATAAGTATGTCATTTTCATTGACAATGGTCTCTCACCATCATTCCGTGCATCGTCGTCGTTTGGATCCACATCATCATCACCCAATGGTCTAGCTTCATCGTTTCTAACCACATCATCATCATCAGGTTGCTCTTGATAGAACACTCCCTCGTATGTCATGGGGTTAATGTTGTAGTAATCGTCTTCATTCGGGTCCGGTAGCTTACCATGTGGCGACACCTTGAACACAACTTCCCAACCCTTTAGGTACTCTTTCTGGCATGGGTAAGGCAGATAATATACTTGTGTAGCTTGGGTAGCCGCAATGAAGAGATCGGCTCCGGCATAGACGGTTGATGGTTTAACTTCTACCAAACCAATGGAAGGCGTATGTTTTACCCCCTCCCGCGGATCGAACCATCGGCATTTGAACACAGGCAGACTTAGGGTCTCGCGCCCCTGGCGGAATTTAACCTCGTATATATTTTGTACCCTTCCGTAGTAGTCTACTGAATTTTGACCGGGGGTGTACACTCCGGTATTTATAGTTTTGGGATCGGGTCGGCTGTTCTGGTGCTCCTCTGTATGGAAGCGATACCCATTCACATCATACTTTTTACATGTCATGACGGCAGGGTCAAAACCCATGGAAACCCATCTCAATTCATCATCCATAGATATGTTCGGATCTTTTCCCTACAAGTATAATTGAAATTGCTGCGTGCATTAGTTCGGTTAACTAATAAATGTTGAACTAGGTATTTAATAGGGGAGTGTGGAAAATTACTTTCTCCATGAACCAAGCAACAAAATTTTTACGTCCAGGGTTTCCATGACAGAGAAGAGTAAGTGCCTCTGCCTCAGTAGGAGGATTCATTCCCGTCCATTCCTCTTGAACGAAATCACTAAAAAAAGAAAAGCGGTGTTAGACCGGGACTAAGTGAACATAGAACATGATGATGTGGAAGACATAAAGGAATGGTGTAGTGGTATTACCTCATCCACACTTCCTCAACTTCCTTGATGTTGTGCAAGATATAGAACATGAGGTCCTCGCACTCTTATCGTGGCATGTTATAAGATTTCGAGGCCCCAGCCCTCCCACCTCGCGCGTTGAATAGATGGAGCCTGGGTTGATACTTGGGCTCTTCTATATTGTATCGAGGCACCTTGTTATGCAGATGGGGAACGTGGTCTGGATAGTATGATGTCCTCAGGTCTGACACCTCCTCTAGGATAACTGCCTCAGCTATGGAAGCTTCAATCTTAGCTTTGTTTCCACATTTCCGTCGGAGATGCTTGTTCTGTCTCTCAGGGCCGTACTGCCAGCGATTCTGCACAGGCCCCCCCAACAATACCTCGTTCGCGAGGTGCAAAATGAGATGTGTCATCGGAGTAAAGAAGCCTGGCGGAAAGATCTTCTCTAGCTTGCCTATCAACTCCGGTGCCTTCTTATGCAATTTTTCAATCACCTCTTTACTTACTTCTTTAGCACAGAGCGTGCAAAAGAAATGGCTTAGCTCGGCAAGCACTCGCCAGACATGCTCGGGGACATAGCCTCAAAACATCACCGGCATTATCCGCTCAATCCATACATGGTAGTCATGACTCTTCAGGCCGGTCACTTTGCCCGTTGAAAGATTGACTCCCCTTACTTATATTCGATGCATAACCATCGGTGAACTTCAAAATTTGTTTCAGCCAGATAAGTACTTCCTTTTTTTCTGGCGGTTTAAGGACAAAGTCAGCATCTAGCTTGAACCAGTTTTTTCGACCGCCTGTGGGAGGCTTCATGTTCAGACGTGGTCTATCACAAATTTTCTGTTGATCGGCTCTAGCTTTAACGTCATCCTTCATCTTATCACGAATGTTGAGGATCGTGTGGAAAAGGGACTCTGCCACATTCTTTTCGGTGTGCATCACATCTATGTTGTAAGGAAGTTTGAGGTCCTTGAAATAGGGAAGCTGCGAGAAGGGGGTAATGTGAGTCCAGTTGTGCGTCTCACCATATCCCTCGAAGCCTTTGGCTTTGGCTTTGCCTTTGCCTTTGACTTTAGGCTTGAGAGCTTTTAGCTGAGCAATAACATCTGCCCCCGAAAATGTTGGACTCTCAGTTTCTTCATGAACAACCCGGCCTTTCGTGAAGTTCTTCTTGTCTTCCCTGTCTGGATGGTCTGGAGGGAGGAACTGTCGATGCAGGTCAAAGGCTACATACTTGCCACCCTTACTCAGCCAAATCATTCGCAGAGCCTGCATGCACACTGGGCATGGCATCTTCCCACTTGTACACCATCTGCAGAATAGAGCACAGCCGGGAAAGTCATGCATGCAATAGTGCAACCAAACTTTCATCAAGAAATTTCTCTGCAGATCCCTGTCGTATGTCAACCTCGGAAAGTACCAAGAATGGTGCAAAGCAACCACCAGCGGCTGCATAAACATACCCAATTGCTTCCCCGGGTATTCAGGCCCCGGAATGATGAGCGACAAGAACATGGTCTTCCGTTGCATTAGGGCACCGGGAGGAAGATTGAGCGGAATTACAAACACGGGCCAGCAGGTATATGGATTGGACGACATACCATATGGATTCAACCCATCACCTGATGTGGCTATTCTGACATTCCCAGCCTCGGCTGCTTCCTCGGGGTATTCTTCATCGAAAGACTTCCATGCTTCCCCTTCCGATGGATGTACAATTTTTTTTGGATTGTACCTTATACCTTCCTTGTGCCACTTCATCATTTTGGCAGACTCCTTCGTGATGAAAAGGCGCTGCAGTCTTTTTATAAAACCAAGATACCGAAGAACCATAACGGGGATGGTTAGCTGCTTTTTCTCACCATCCTCACCGACCACCTCAATGTACCGAGACGAACCACACTTCCTACAGTACTTGTCATCCGCATACTCGTGCCTAAACAAAAGGCAATTCTTCGGGCAAACATCTATTTTCTCATAATCCATAGAGAGTGCCTTCATGATTTTCTTTGCATCGTACATGCTTTTCGGCAGTTCATGACCCTTAGGGAGGCTGTTAGCCCATACTCCCAGGAATGCTTCGAAGCATTTCTGGCTACAGCCGTACTCAGCCTTGACTGCAATCAGTTGCGAGACGGCATCCAGCTGAGATATTTTCGCACCCGCATAAAGAGGTTTCTTCGACGAGGCCAAGACCTCCAAGAAGGCCTTTGCGGTTGCCTCCGGTTCCTCCGGTTCATTCTCTGAAGGTGTCGCATTTGCCGTTTCTCCAACAATGACATCATCTAGCATGTCCCTGACCCCGTCGTCCTCATATCCATCGATGCGTTATCGCATCACCTCCTCTCTACCACGGTCCTGCTCGGCTATGTTTATCGGCGGCATGTCAAAGTTTGGCATATATCCGTGCGTGCGAAGGTGCTCACTCATGTCCGTCTGATTTCTACGGTGACGTCTGGCACATCTCGCACAGGGGCATGGTGGGATAATTCTCATTGGACGACGGAATATCTCCTTCAAATACACATCGGTTTTCGCGATCCACTCTGATGTTACTCGATTCCGACGGATAAAACCACTGTATATCCACTGATTATCTGCCATCCTCTGCTTTTTTGCAAGCCACACAACATAATTAAGGACTCACTTAAATTAATCACATCAAATTTTCAGTTTCTACCACGTTGAATCCACCTACATCTCTAATAGGTAAAGATGGGTCCTAATCCCACCCGAGGATGTGTAGATTGAGTACGTTCTCCATTCTACTCCGTTCTGCGACAAAATTTCGGCAGCACCTCCCCGCTGTTCTCCAGATACACGTCTCGGCAAATAGCCGAGAGAATGTGCTCCGGAGAACAATGGGGAGGCGCCGCCGAAATCCTGTCTCGGAACGGGGTAGAACATGGAGAACATACCCAATCTACACATCCTCGGGCTGTCCATGGAAAACGCTGGACAATCTGAAAGAGCTGCGGTGATAAATATGCAATTGAATGCATATTTGTTGATGCAACCCTTTCGGACGAGAGACGCCTAGGTTACGCCAGTTGACTTGAGAATGAAATCTAGTGATATGAAAAAAATGGAGGAGATGGACTTGTAGCTCACCCTCGGCTGTAGAGGAAGTAGTCGAACAGCAGAGGGATGCTCAGGGGGACCAACGCGTCGGACAACAGTCACTCCGATGAAATGCGACACCACAAAGCCTGCATATTCCATCGCGACAAAAAATTAGAACATCACAACTCATAGAACATCACAATATCATCATCATCTAACAATCATCAAATCATAAAAAAATCGTCATCTATCATCATCATCATCATCTAAAAATTATCGAAGCATAAAAAAACATAAACATCTATCATCAACATCATCATCTAACAATCATCTATCATATATCATCTATCATCATCATCATCATCTCAAAATCATCGAAGCATAAAAAATCATCATTATCTCTCCTCATCTAACAATCATCGTCATTATCATCTAAAAAAAATCCATCTGAACAAGTTATGAACATCACATTTTTCTCAAATAACTAATTTTTAGCAAGACCATTATATAAGTGTCAAAAAATATTTCATCATTGTTTTGTAGCAACACCATCATGATCAAAATACCACCATGCAAAAAGTATATAATCATATCACAAAACAACATTGACACTTCAAACTAAAAAAAAACTCATATTTCTAATAACATCCATTGATCAATATTTTGCAAACTAACAACATCTAACAAATATGACATACATTCCATCTATCTATGCATTCATCCACCTAAAAACAGTAGCAAACCACTAAAAAAAGAAAGAAAAAATAGCTCACGTAGAGGGCCGGCCGGTCGGGTCGGAGGAGGGGGCGCCGGTGGTTGGGGGCCGGTGATGAGCAGCAGAAGAAGAAGGGCCGGCTGCTCCAGCCAGCCGGGAAGGGGGCGCCGGACCCGTGGCCGGCGTCGAGTCAGCCCTTGCGGGACAGACGGGGGCGGGCGCGGACAGGGCGGCGCGGGGCGGGGGAGGACGGCGGTGCGGCGCGGGGCGGGGAGGACGGCGGCGAACCGCGGGTGGGTGGGAGAGACGAGGGACGCGCGGGCGGCGGCGGGCTCGGGGCGGGGCGGCACGGGGTCGTGGCGGGGAGGCGTGGGTGGCGGCGGGCTCGGGGCGGGACGACGCGGGGTTGGTGCGGTGCGGGCGGCGGCGGGCTCGGGGCCGGCGGTGGCGTGCTTAGGGCGGGCGGCGGAGGTGGTGGGCGGCGGCGCGGGTATGGGTCGGGGGGAAGGGGGAGATGGGGAATGGGTGGTGGGGGGCGAACCGCAGCGGATAAGGTCAAACCTATGCCGACGGCCTGGCCGTCGGCATAGGCCTGGCCCTTTGCCACGTCATCGATCCGTGGCCGTGTGCGCTGCTATGCCGATGGCTAAGCCGTCGGCATAGATACTTTGCATTTTTTTATTACGTCATTCATCCGTGGCCGTGTGCGCTGCTATGCCGACGGCAAGCCGTCGGCATAGATACTTTGCATATTTTTTATTACGTCATCGATCCGTGGCCGTGTGCGCTGCTATGCCGACGGCTAAGCCGTCGGCATAGATACTTTGCATTTTTTTATTATGGCATATGTGTGACTCTCAGCACAGTGTAAAAAATAATCCCACCCCGTCCCGTCTAACCCTGACACAGACGACCGCTGGATCCGTGTCGGCCCGACGTGGCCGTTTCCCTCCACCGGGACATGGCGGCAGCCACGCCCGTGAGGTCTACACGGTGGGACGGGGGCCCTGGGGGGGTAGCAATGCCACCGGAGCATTGCACCGGGCCCTCATACATTCGGAGTGGTGTGGTGGCATGTCCGAAGAGGCTGCACGCATCTCCGGGGTGTGCCCTCCCTCACGGACGGCGCCGCCGCCGGCACCTGGAGGGGGAAACGGACGCGTCGGGTCTACACGGAGGGGATCTTGCTATGGGTCTGGCCCGGATGTTGCTCCAAAGTGTTCCTATGGGCTGACCTAACACAACCGGGTGGAGAGGTCCACTGGTCAAAGCCCGTCCGTGCAAAGTCAAAGGCCTAGATCCCGTGGTCAAACGCTACAGGGTTAGGCGGGACGGGGGCCCTGGGGGTAGCAATGCCACCGGAGCGCCGCACCGGGCCCTCATACATGCGGGGTGGTGTGGTGGCATGTCCGAAGAGGCGGCACACGTCTTCAGGGTGTGCCCCCCCTCACGGACAGCGCCGCCGCCGGCACCTGGAGGGGGAAACGGACGCGTCGGGTCTACACAGAGGGGATCTTGCTGTGGGTCTGGCCCGGATGTTGCTCCAAAGTGTTCCTATGGGCTGACCTAACACAATCGGGTGGAGAGGTCCATTGGTCAAGGCCCGTCCGTGCAAAGTCAAACGGCTAGATCCCGTGGTCAAACGCTACAGGGTTAGGCGGAACGGGGGCCCTTGGGGGGTAGCAATGCCGCCGGAGCGTCGCACCGGGCCCTCATACATGCGGGGTGGTGCGGTGGCATGTCCGAAGAGGCGGCACGCGTCTCCGGGGTGTGCCCCCCCTCACGGACGGCGATGACACCGTAGTAGATGTTCTGCGGTAACGATGCGGCGTTAATATTATTAAATACTCAGAGCGCGAGAAAATCATGAGTTTTTTACACGACGTGGGCACATGTGCTATAGGATTGATGGTAATTTTTCATAATTTTTGGTGATGGAGAAGTATCTGAACACTTCCCTCTACGCGGATTGCTCTCCGTGTGACTACGACTGTGGCCGGCGGCCTCCGGGGGCTAGCATGCCGCCAAATCTTGCGTAGGCGGTCTCTCACAAGTCTGGAAGTGTTGTGGCGGTTGCAAAAGCCCAGCACGCGTCTCCGGGGTGTGGCCCCCCTAACGGACGGCGCCGCCGCCGGCACCTGGAGGGGGGAAATGCACGCGTCGGGTCTACACGAAGGGGATCTTGCTGTGGGTCTGGCCCGGATGTTGCTCCAAAGTGTTCTTATGGGCTGACCTAACACAACCGGGTGGAGAGGTCCACTGGTCAAAGCCCATCCGTGCAAAGTCAAAGGGCTAGATCCCGTGGTCAAACGCTACAGGGTTAGGCGGGACGGGGGCCCTGGGGGGTAGCAATGCCACCGGAGCGTCGCACTGGGCCCTCATACATGCGGGGTGGTGGGGTGGCATGTCCTAAGAGGTGGCACTCGTCTCCGGGGTGTGCCCCCCCTCACGGACGGCGATGACACCGTAGTAGATGTTCTGCGGTAACGATGCGGCGTGAATATTATTAAATACTCAGAGCGCGATAAAATCATGAGTTTTTTACATGACGTGGGCACATGTGCTATAGGACTGATGGTAATTTTTCATAATTTTTGGTGATGGAGAAGTATCTGAACACTTCCCTCTACGCGGATTGCTCTCCGTGTGTCTACGACTATGGCCGGCGGCCTCCGGGGGCTAGCATGCCGCCAAATCTTGCGTAGGCGACCTCTCACGAGTCTGGAAGTATTGTGGTGGTTGCAAAAGCCCGGCACGCGTCTTCGGGGTGTGGCCACCCTTACGGACGGCGCCGCCGCCGGCACCTGGAGGGGGGAAATGGACGCGTCGGGTCTACACGAAGGGGATCTTGCTGTGGGTCTGGCCCGGATGTTGCTCCAAAGTGTTCCTATGGGCTGACCTAACACAACCGGGTGGAGAGGTCCACTGGTCAAAGCCCGTCCGTGCAAAGTCAAAGGGCTAGATCCCGTGGTCAAACGCTACAGGGTTTGGCGGGACGGGGGCCCTGGGGGGTAGCAATGCCACCGGAGCGTCGCACCGGGCCCTCATACATGCGGGGTGGTGCGGTGGCATGTCCGAAGAGGCGGCACGCATCTCCGGGGTGTGCCCCCCCTCACGGACGGCGATGACACGGTAGTAGATGTTCTGCGGTAACGATGCGGCGTGAATATTATTAAATACTCGGAGCGCGATAAAATCATGAGTTTTTTACATGATGTGGGCACATGTGCTATAGGACTGATGGTAATTTTTCATAATTTTTGGTGATGGAGAAGTATCTGAACACTTCCCTCTACGCGGATTGCTCTCCGCGTGTCTACGACTGTGGCCGGCGGCCTCCGGGGGCTAGCATGCCGCCAAATCTTGCGTAGGCGGCCTCTCACAAGTCTGGAAGTGTTGTGGCGGTTGCAAAAGCGCGGCACGCTTCTCCGGGGTGTGGCCCCCCTCACGGACGGCGCCGCCGCCGGCACCTGGAGGGGGGAAACGGACGTGTCGGGTCTACACGGAGGGGATCTTGCTGTGGGTCTGGCCCGGATGTTGCTCCAAAGTGTTCCTATGGGCTGACCTAACACAACCGGGTGGAGAGGTCCACTAGTCAAAGCCCATCCGTGCAAAGTCAAAGGGCTAGATCCCGTGGTCAAACGCAACAGGGTTAGGCGGGACGGGGGCCCTGGGGTGGTAGCAATGCCACCGGAGCGTCGCACCGGGCCCTCATACATGCGGGGTGGTGCGGTGGCATGTCCGAAGAGGCGGCACGCATCTCCGGGGTGTGCCGCCCCTCACGGACGGCGATGACACGGTACTAGACGTTCTGCGGTAACGATGCGGCGTGAATATTATTAAATACTCGGAGCGTGATAAAATCATGAGTTTTTTACACGACATGGGCACATGTGCTATAGGACTGATGGTAATTTTTCACAATTTTTGGTGATGGAGAAGTATCTGAACACTTCCCTCTACGCGGATTGCTCTCCGCGTGTCTACGACTGTGGCCGGCGGCCTCCGGGGCTAGCATGCCGCCAAATCTTGCGTAGGCGGCCTCTCACAAGTCTGGAAGTGTTGTGGCGGTTGCAAAAGCCCGGCACACGTCTCCGGGGTGTGGCCCCCCTCACGGACGGCGCCGCCGCCGGCACCTGGAGGGGGGAAAAGGACGCGTCGGGTCTACACGGAGGGGATCTTGCTGTGGGTCTGGCCCGGATGTTGCTCCAAAGTGTTCCTATGGGCTGACCTAACACAACCGGGTGGAGAGGTTCACTGGTCAAAGCCCGTCCGTGCAATGTCAAAGGGCTAGATCCTGTGGTCAAACGCTACAGGGTTAGGCGGGACGGGCGCCCTGGGGGGGGGGGGGGTAACCATGCCACCGGAGCATCGCACCAGGCCCTCATACATGCGGGTTGGTGCGGTGGCATGTCCGAAGAGGCGGCACGCGTCTCCGGGGTGTGCCCCCCCTCACGGACGGCGATGACACGGTAGTAGACGTTCTGCGGTAACGATGCGGCGTGAATATTATTAAATACTCGGAGCGCAATAAAATCATGAGTTTTTTACACGACGTGGGCACATGTGCTATAGGACTCATGGTAAGTTTTCATAATTTTTGGTGATGGAGAAGTATCTGAACACTTTCCTCTACGCGGATTGCTCTCCGCGTGTCTACAACTGTGACCTGCAGCCTCCGGGGGCTAGCATGCCGCCAAATCTTGCGTAGGCGGCCTCTCACAAGTCTGGAAGTGTTGTGGCGGTTGCAAAAGCCCGGCACGCGTCTCCGGGGTGTGGCCCCCCTCACGGACGGCGCCGGCGCCGGCACCTGGAGGGGGGAAACGGACGCGTCGGGTCTACACGGTGGGGATCTTGCTGTGGGTCTGGCCCGGATGTTGCTCCAAAGTGTTCCTATGGGCTGACCTAACACAACCGGGTGGAGAGGTCCACTGGTCAAAGCCCGTCCGTGCAAAGTCAAAGGGCTCGATCCCGTGGTCAAACGCTGTAGGGTTAGGCGGGACGGGGGCCCTGGGGGGATAGCAATGCCGCCGGAGCGTCGCACCGGGCCCTCATACATGCGGGCTGGTGCGGTGGCATGTCCGAAGAGGTGGCACGTGTCTCCGGGGTGTGCCCCCCTCACGGACGGCGATGACACGGTACTAGATGTTCCGTGGTAACGATGCGGCGTGAATATTATTAAATACTCGGAGCGCGATAAAATTATGAGTTTTTTACACGACGTGGGCACATGTGCTATAGGACTGATGGTAATTTTTCATAAGTTTTGGTGATGGAGAAGTATCTGAACAATTCACTCTACGCGGATTGCTCTCCGCGTGTCTACGACTATGGCCGGCGGCCTCCGGGGGCTAGCATGCCGCCAAATCTTGCGTAGGCGGCCTCTCACAAGTCTAGAAGTGTTGTGGCGGTTGCAAAAGCCCAGCACGCATCTCCGGGGTGTGGCCCCCCTCACGGACGGCGCCGCCGCCGGCTCCTGGAGGGGGGAAACGGACGCGTCGGGTCTACACGGAGGGGATCTTGCTGTGGGTCTGGCCCGGATGTTGCTCCAAAGTGTTCCTATGGGCTGAACTAACACAACCGGGTGGAGAGGTCCACTGGTCAAAGCCCGTCCGTGCAAAGTTGAAGGGCTAGATCCCGTGGTCAAACGTTACAGGGTTAGGCGGGACGGGGGCCCTGGGGGGTTAGCAATGCCACCGGAGCATCGCACCGGGCCCTCATACATGCGGGATGGTGTGGTGGGATGTCCGAAGAGGCGGCACGCGTCTCCGGGGTGTGCCCCCCTCACGGACGGCGATGACACGGTAGTAGATGTTCTGCGGTAACGATGCGGCGTGAATATTATTAAATACTCGGACCGCGATAAAATCATGAGTTTTTTACACGACGTGGGCACATGTGCTATAGGACTGATGGTAATTTTTCATAATTTTTGGTGATGGAGAAGTATCTGAACACTTCCCTCTACGCGGATTGCTCTTCGCGTGTCTACGACTGTGGCCGGCGGCCTCCGGGGGCTGGCATGCCGCCAAATCTTGCGTAGGCGGCCTCTCACAAGTCTGGAAGTGTTGTGGCGGTTGTAAAAGCCCGGCACGCGTCTCCGGGGTGTGGCCCCCCTCACGGACGGCGCCGCCGCCGGCACCTGGAGGGGGGAAACGGACGCGTCGGGTCTACACGGAGGGGATCTTGCTGTGGGTCTGGCCCGGATGTTGCTCCAAAGTGTTCCTATGGGCTGACCTAACACAACCGGGTGGAGAGGTCCACTGGTCAAAGCCCGTCCGTGCAATGTCAAAGGGCTAGATCAGCATCGCACCAGGCCCTCATACATGCGGGGTGGTGCAGTGGCATGTCCGAAGAGGCGGCACACGTCTCCGGGGTGTGCCCCCCCTCACGGACGGCGATGACACGGTAGTAGACGTTCTGCGGTAACGATGCGGTGTGAATATTATTAAATACTCGGAGCGCGATAAAATCATGAGTTTTTTACACGACGTGGGCACATGTGCTATAGGACTGATCGTAATTTTTCATAATTTTTGATGATGGAGAAGTATCTGAACACTTCCCTCTACGCGGATTGCTCTCCGCGTGTCTACAACTGTGGTTGGCGGCCTCCGGGGGCTAGCATGCCGCCAAATCTTGTGTAGGCGGCCTCTCACAAGTCTGGAAGTGTTGTGGCGGTTGCAAAAGCCCGGCACGCGTCTCCGGGGTGTGGCCCCCCTCACGGACGGCGCCGCCGCCGGCACCTGGAGGGGGGAAACGGACGCGTCGGGTCTACACGGATGGGATCTTGCTGTGGGTCTGGCCCGGATGTTGCTCCAAAGTGTTCCTATGGGCAGACCTAACACAATCGGGTCTACACGGAGGGGATCTTGCTGTGGGTCGGCCCGGATGTTGCTCCAAAGTGTTCCTATGGGCAGACCTAACACAAACGGTGGAGAGGTCACTGGTCAAAGCCCGTCCGTGCAAAGTCAAAGGCTAGATCCCGTGGTCAAACGCTTATGGTTAGGCGGGACGGGGGCCCTGGGGGGGGGGTAGCAATGCACCGGAGCTCGCACCGGGCCCTCATACATGCGGGGTGGTGCGGTGGCATGTCCGAAGAGGCGGCACACGTCTCCGGGGTGTGCCCCCCCTCACGGACGGTGATGACACGGTAGTAGACGTTCTGCGGTAACGACGCGGCGGTGAATTATGTATTTATAATACTCGGAGCGCGATAAAATCATGAGTTTTTTACACGACGTGGGACATGTGCTATAGGAATGATGGTAATTTTTCATAATTTTTGGGTGATGGAGAAGTATCTGAACACTCCCTCTACGCGGATTGCTCTCGCGTGTCACGACTGTAGCCGGAGGCCTCCGGGGTAGCATGCCGCCAAATCTTGCGTAGGCGGCTCTCACAAGTCTGGAAGTGTTGGGCGGTTGCAAAAGCCCGGCACGCGTCTCGGGGTGTGGCCCCCCAGGACGAGCGCCGCCGCCGGCACCTGAGGGGGGGAAAACGGATGGTCGGTCACACGGAGGGGATCTTGCTGTGGGTGTGGCCGGATGTTGCTCCAAAGGTTCCTATGGGCTGACCTAACACAACGGGTGAGAGGTGCATCCTGGTCAAAGCCCGTCCGTGCAAAGTCAAGGGGTAGATCCGTGGTCAAACGCTACTGGTAGGCGGGAGGGGACCTGGGGGGTAGCAATACCACCGGCGTCGCACGGGCACTCATACTGGGGGTGGTGGGGTGGCATGTCCGAAGAGGCGGCACCGTCTCCGGGTGTCCCCCTCACGGACGGCGATGACACCGGTAGTAGACGTTCTGCGGTAATGATGCGGCGTGAATATATTAAATACTCGGAGCGCGATAAAATCAGAGTTTTTACACGACGTGGGCAACATGTGCTATAGGACTGATGGTAATTTTCATAATTTTTGGTATGGAGAAGTATCTGAACACTTCCCTCTACGCGGATTGCCTCGCGGTGTCTACGACTGGTGGCGGCGCTCCGGGGGCTTGCATGCCGCCAAATCTTGCGTAGGCGCCTCTCACAAGTTGGAATGTGTTTGGCGGTTTGGCAAAAGCCCGGCACGCTCTCGGGGTTGGCCCCCTCACGGACGGCGCCGCGGGGCACCTGGAGTGGGGAGGAAGGAAGGTAGCGGTCTACACGGAGGGATCTGTTGGGGTCTGGCCCGGATGTTGCTCCAAATGTTCCTATGGGCTGACCTAACACAACCGGTGGAGAGGTCACTGGTCAAAGCCCGTCCTGCAAGTCAAAGGGCTATTCGTGGCAAACGCTACAGGGTGGCGGACGGGGGCCCGGGGGGGGTGGCTGGGTAGCAATGCCTCGGAGCGTCGCAACCGGCCTCATA
Source organism: Thinopyrum elongatum (assembly GCA_011799875.1). Taxonomy (NCBI): domain Eukaryota; kingdom Viridiplantae; phylum Streptophyta; class Magnoliopsida; order Poales; family Poaceae; genus Thinopyrum; species Thinopyrum elongatum. The sequence continues at coordinate 54,132,252 of CM022298.1, forward strand.
CAGCGGGGTGGTGCGGTGGCTGTCCGAAGAGGCGGCAGTGTCTCCGGGGTGTGCCCCCCCTCACGGACGGCGATGACACGGTAGTAGACGTTCGCGGGTAACGATGCGGGTGAATATTATTAAATACTCGGGAGCGCGATAAAATCATGATTTTTTACACGACGTGGGCACATGTGGTATAAGACTGATGGTAATTTTTCATAATTTTTGGTGATGGAGAAGTATCTGAAACCTTCCCTCTACGCGGATTGCTCTCCGCGTGTCTACACTGGTGGCGGCGGCCTCGGGGCGTAGCATGCCGCCAAATCTTGGTAGGCGGCCTCTCACAATGTCTGGAAGTGTTGTGGCGGTTGCAAAAGCCCGGCAGCGCTTCTCCGGGGTGTGGCCCCCCTCAAGGACGCGCCCCCGCCGGCACCTGGAGGGGAAACGGACGCGGTCGGGTCTACAGGAGGGGATCTTGCTGTGGGTGGCCGGATGTTGCCCAAAGTGTTCTATGGGCTATGACCTAACACAACCGGGTGGAGAGGTCACTGGTCAAAGCCTCGTTGCAAGTCAAGGGCTTGATCCCGTGGTCAAACGCAACAGGGTAGGGGGAGGGGGCCTGGGGTGGTAGCAATGCCACGGAGCGTCGCAACTGGTATAACATGCGGGGTGTGCGGTGGGCATGTCAAGAGGCGGCACACGTCCGGGGTGGGCCCCCCCCCCCCTCACGGACGGCATGACACGGTAGTAGACGTTCTGTGTAATGATGCGGCGTGAATATTATTAATACTCGGCGCGTGATAAAATCAGAGTTTTTTACACGACGTGGGACATGTGCTATAGGACTGATGGTATTTCATAATTTTGAGATGGAGAGTATCTGAACACTTCCCTCTACGCGGATTGCTCTCCGCGTGTTACGACGTGGCCGGCGGGCGGGGCGAGCATGCCGCCAAATCTTGGTAGGCGGCCTCTCACAAGTCTGGAAGTGTTGTGGCGGTTTGCAAAAGCCCGGCACGCTATCCGGGTGTGGCCCCCTCACGGACGGCAGCCGCCGCGGCCACACCTGGAGGGGGGAAAGGACGCGTCGGGTCTACACGGAGGGGATCTTGTGGGGTCGTGGCCCGATGTTTGCTCCAAAGTGTTCCTATGGGCTGACCTAACACAACGGTGTGGAGAGGTCCACTGGTCAAAGCCCGTCCAGTGTGCAATGTTCAAAGGCTAGATCTGTGGTCAAACGCTACAGGGTTAGGCGGGACGGGGGCCCGTGGGGAGGGTAGCGGTGAGCGTGAGCACATGCCACCGGTGGGAGAATGAGTTTTTTACACGACGTGGGCACATGTGCTATAGGACTGATGGTAATTTTTCATAATTTTTGGTAATGGAGAAGTATCTGAACACTTCCCTCTACGCGGATTGCTCTCCGCGTGTCTACGACTGTGGCCGGCGGCCTCCGGGGGCTAGCATGCCGCCAAATCTTGCGTAGGCGGCCTCTCACAAGTATGGAAGTGTTGTGGCGGTTGCAAAAGCCCGGCACGCATCTCCGGGGTGTGGCCCCCCTCACGGACGGCGCCGCCGAAGGCACCTGGAGTGGGGAAATGGACGCGTCGGGTCTACGCGGAGGGGATCTTGTTGTGGGTCTGGCCCGGATGTTGCTCCAAAGTGTTCCTATGGGCTGACCTAACACAACCGGTTGCAGAGGTCCACTGGTCAAACCCCGTCCATGCAATGTCAAAGGGCTATATCTTGTGGTCAAACGCTACAGGGTTAGGCGGGACGGGGGCCCTGGGGGGGTAGCAATGCCATCGGAGCGTCGCACCAGGCCCTCATACATGCGGGGTGGTGCGGTGGCTTGTCCGAAGAGGCGGCACGTGTCTCCGGGGTGTGCCCCCCCTCACGGACGGCGATGACACGGTAGTAGACGTTCTGCGGTAACGATGCGGTATGAATATTATTAAATACTCGGAGCGCGATAAAATCATGAGTTTTTTACACGACGTGGGCACATGTGGTATAGGACTGATGGTAATTTTTCATAATTTTTGGTGATGGAGAAGTATCTGAACACTTCCCTCTACGCGGATTGCTCTCCGCGTGTCTACAACTGTGGTTGGCGGCCTCCGGGGGCTAGCATGCCGCCAAATCTTGTGTAGGCGGCCTCTCACAATTCTGGAAGTGTTGTGGCGGTTGCAAAAGCCCGGCACGCGTCTCCGGGGTGTGGCCCCCCTGACGGACGACGCCGCCGCCGGCACCTGGATTGGGGAAACGGACGCGTCGGGTCTACATGGAGGGGATCTTGCTGTGGGTGTGGCCCGGATGTTGCTCCAAAGTGTTCCTATGGGCTGACCTAACACAACCGGGTGGAGAGGTCCACTGGTCAAAGCCCGTCCGTGCAAAGTCAAAGGGCTTGATCCCGTGGTCAAACGCTACATGGATAGGCGGGACGGGGGCCCTGGGGGGTAGCAATGCCACCGGAGCGTCGCAACTGGCCCTCATACATGCGGGGTAGTGCGGTGGCATGTCCGAAGAGGCGGCACACGTCTCCGGGGTGTGCCCCCCCCCCCTCACGGACGGCGATGACACGGTAGTAGACATTCTGTTGTAATGATGCGGCGTGAATATTATTAAATACTCGGAGCGCGATAAAATCATGAGTTTTTTACACGACGTGGGCACATGTGCTATAGGACTGATCGTAATTTTTCATAATTTTTTATGATGGAGAAGTATCTGAACACTTCCCTCTACGCGGATTGCTCTCCGCGTGTCTACGACTGTGGCCGGCGGCCTCCGGGGGCTGGCATGCCGCCAAATCTTGCGTAGGCGGCCTCTCACAAGTCTGGAAGTGTTGTGGCGGTTGCAAAAGCCCGGCACGCGTCTCCGGGGTGTGGCCCCCCTCACGGACGGCGCCGCCGCCGGCACCTGGAGGGGGGAAACGGACGCGTCGGGTCTACACGGAGGGGATCTTGCTGTGGGTCTGGCCCGGATGTTGCTCCAAAGTGTTCCTATGGGCTGACCTAACACAACCGGGTGGAGAGGTCCACTGGTCAAAGCCCGTCCGTGCAATGTCAAAGGGCTAGATCCTGTGGTCAAACGCTACAGGGTTAGGCGGGACGGGGGCCCTGGGGGGGTAGCAATGCCACCGGAGCATCGCACCAGGCCCTCATACATGCGGGGTGGTGCAGTGGCATGTCCGAAGAGGCGGCACACGTCTCCGGGGTGTGCCCCCCCTCACGGACGGCGATGACACGGTAGTAGACGTTCTGCGGTAACGATGCGGTGTGAATATTATTAAATACTCGGAGCGCGATAAAATCATGAGTTTTTTACACGACGTGGGCACATGTGCTATAGGACTGATCGTAATTTTTCATAATTTTTGATGATGGAGAAGTATCTGAACACTTCCCTCTACGTGGATTGCTCTCCGCGTGTCTACAACTGTGGTTGGCGGCCTCCGGGGGCTAGCATGCCGCCAAATCTTGTGTAGGCGGCCTCTCACAAGTCTGGAAGTGTTGTGGCGGTTGCAAAAGCCCGGCACGCGTCTCCGGGGTGTGGCCCCCCTCACGGACGGCGCCGCCGCCGGCACCTGGAGGGGGGAAACGGACGCTCGGGTCTACACGGAGGGGATCTTGCTGTGGGTCGGCCCGGATGTTGCTCCAAAGTGTTCCTATGGGAGACCTAACACAACGAGGGAGGAGGGTCACTGGTCAAAGCCCGTCCGTGCAAAGTCAAAGGCTAGATCCCGTGGTCAAACGCTATATGGTTAGGCGGGACGGGGGCCCTGGGGGGGGGGGGTAGCAATGCCACCGGAGCATCGCACCGGGCCCTCATACATGCGGGGTGGTGCGGTGGCATGTCCGAAGAGGCGGCACACGTCTCCGGGGTGTGCCCCCCCTCACGGACGGTGATGACACGGTAGTAGACGTTCTGCGGTAACGACGCGGCGTGAATATATTAAATACTCGGAGCGCGATAAAATCATGAGTTTTTTACACGACGTGGGACATGTGCTATAGGAATGATGGTAATTTTCATAATTTTTGGTGATGGAGAAGTATCTGAACACTCCCTCTACGCGGATTGCTCTCGCGTGTCACGACTGTAGCCGGAGGCCTCCGGGGCTAGCATGACCGCCAAAAATTGCGTAGGCGGCCTCTCACAAGTCTGGAAGTGTTGGGCGGTTGCAAAAGCCCGGCACGCAGTCTCGGGGTGTGGCCCCCCAGGACGAGCGCCGCCGCCGGCACCTGAGGGGGGAAACGGATGCGTCGGGTCTACACGGAGGGGATCTTGCTGTGGGTGTGGCCGGATGTTGCTCCAAAGTGTTCCTATGGGCTGACCTAACACAACGGGTGGAGAGGTGCGGGTCCTGGTCAAAGCCCGTCCGTGCAAAGTCAAAGGGGTGATCCGTGGGTCAAACGCTACTGGTAGGCGGGAGGGGATCCTGGGGGTAGCAATACCACCGGAGCGTCGCAACGGGCCTCATACTGGGGGTGGTGCGGGTGGCATGTCCGAAGAGGCGGCACCGTCTCCGGGTGTCCCCCTCACGGACGGCGATGACACCGGTAGTAGACGTTCTGCGGTAATGATGCGGCGTGAATATATTAAATTACTCGGAGCGCGATAAAACAGAGTTTTTACACGACGTGGGCAACAGTGCTATAGGACTGATGGTAATTTTCATAATTTTTGGTAATGGAGAAGTATCTGAACACTTCCCTCTACGCGGATTGCCTCCGCGTGTCTACGACTGTGGCGGCGGCCTCCGGGGGCTTGCATAGCCGCCAAATCTTGCGTAGGCGGCCTCTCACAAGTTGGAAGTGTGTTTGGCGGTTTGCAAAAGCCCGGCACGCTCTCCGGGGTTGGCCCCCTCACGGACGGCGCCGCGAGGCACCTGGGTGGGGAGGAAGGAAGGTAGGGTCTACGACGGAGGGATCTGTTGGGGTCTGGCCCGGATGTTGCTCCAAAGTGTTCCTATGGGTGACAACACAACCGGTGGAGAGGTCACTGGTCAAAGCCCGTCCTGCAAGTCAAAGGGCTATCTTGTGGCAAACGCTACAGGGTAGGCGGACGGGGGCCCTGGGGGGGGGGTGGCATGGGTAGCAATGCCTCGGAGCGTCGCACCAGGCCCTCATACAGCGGGGTGGTGCGGTGGCTTGTCCGAAGAGGCGGCAGTCGTCTCCGGGGTGTGCCCCCCCTCACGGACGGCGATGACACGGGAGTAGACGTTCGCGGTAACGATGCGGTGTGAATATTATTAAATACTCGGAGCGCGATAAAATCATGAGTTTTTTACACGACGTGGGCACATGTGTATAAGACTGATGGTAATTTTTCATAATTTTTGGTGATGGAGAAGTATCTGAAACCTTCCCTCTACGCGGATTGCTCTCGCGTGTCTACAACTGGGTGGCGGCGCCTCGGGGCTAGCATGCCGCCAAATCTTGGTAGGCGGCCTCTCACAATGTCTGGAAGTGTTGTGGCGGTTGCAAAAGCCCGGCAGCGTCTCCGGGGTGTGGCCCCCCCAGGACGCCGCCGCCCGCCGGCACCTGGAGGGGAAACGGACGCGTCGGGTCTACAGGAGGGGATCTTGCTGTGGGTGGCCGGATGTTGCCCAAAGTGTTCCTATGGGCTATGACCTAACACAACCGGGTGGAGAGGTCATGGTCAAACGCCGTCGTTGCAAAGTCAAGGGCTTGATCCCGTGGTCAAACGCTAAAGGATAGGGGGAAGGGGGCCTGGGGGTGGTAGCAATGCCACGGAGCGTCGCAACTGGTATAATGGGGGTGTGCGGTGGGCATGTCGAAGAGGCGGCACACGTCCGGGGTGGGCCCCCCCCCCCCTCACGGACGGCATGACACGGTAGTAGACGTTCTGTTGTAATGATGCGGCGTGAATATATTAAATACTCGGGACGCTGATAAAATCAGAGTTTTTTACACGACGTGGGACATGTGCTATAGGACTGATCGGTAATTTCATAATTTTGGATGGAGAGTATCTGAACACTTCCCTCTACGCGGATTGCTCTCCGCGTGTCTACGACTGTGGCCGGCGGGCGGGGGCTAGATGCCGCCAAATCTTGCGTAGGCGCCTCTCACAAGTCTGGAAGTGTTGTGGCGGTTTGCAAAAGCCCGGCACGCGTACTCCGGGTGTGGCCCCCTCACGGACGGCGCCGCCGACGGCACCTGGAGGGGGGAAAGGACGCGTCGGGTCTACACGGAGGGGATCTTGTTGTGGGTCTGGCCCGATGTTGCTCCAAAGTGTTCCTATGGGCTGACCTAACACAACGGTGTGGAGAGGTCCACTGGTCAAAGCCCGTCCATTGCAATGTCAAAGGCTAGATCTGTGGTCAAACGCTACAGGGTTAGGCGGGACGGGGGCCCTGGGGGGGTAGCGGTGAGCGTGAGCACATGCCACCGGAGCATCGCACCGGGCCCTCATACATGCGGGGTGGTGCGGTGGCATGTCCGAAGAGGCGGCACACGTCTCCGGGGTGTGCCCCCCCCTCACGGACGGTGATGACACGGTAGTAGACGTTCTGCGGTAACGACGCGGCGTGAATATTATTAAATACTCGGAGCGCGATAAAATCATGAGTTTTTTACACGACGTGGGCACATGTGCTATAGGACTGATGGTAATTTTTCATAATTTTTGGTGATGGAGAAGTATCTGAACACTTCCCTCTACGCGGATTGCTCTCCGCGTGTCTACGACTGTAGCCGGAGGCCTCCGGGGGCTAGCATACCGCCAAATCTTGCGTAGGCGGCCTCTCACAAGTCTGGAAGTGTTGTGGCGGTTGCAAAAGCCCGGCACGCGTCTCCGGGGTGTGGCCCCCCTCACGGACGGCGCCGCCGCCGGCACCTGGAGGGGGGAAACGGACGCGTCGGGTCTACACGGAGGGGATCTTGCTGTGGGTCTGGCCCGGATGTTGCTCCAAAGTGTTCCTATGGGCTGACCTAACACAACCGGGTGGAGAGGTCCACTGGTCAAAGCCCGTCCGTGCAATGTCAAAGGGCTAGATCCTGTGGTCAAACGCTACAGGGTTAGGCGGGACGGGGGCCCTGGGGGGGTAGCAATGCCACCGGAGCATCGCACCAGGCCCTCATACATGCGGGGTGGTGCAGTGGCATGTCCGAAGAGGCGGCACACGTCTCCGGGGTGTGCCCCCCCTCACGGACGGCGATGACACGGTAGTAGACGTTCTGCGGTAACGATGCGGTGTGAATATTATTAAATACTCGGAGCGCGATAAAATCATGAGTTTTTTACACGACGTGGGCACATGTGCTATAGGACTGATCGTAATTTTTCATAATTTTTGATGATGGAGAAGTATCTGAACACTTCCCTCTACGTGGATTGCTCTCCGCGTGTCTACAACTGTGGTTGGCGGCCTCCGGGGGCTAGCATGCCGCCAAATCTTGTGTAGGCGGCCTCTCACAAGTCTGGAAGTGTTGTGGCGGTTGCAAAAGCCCGGCACGCGTCTCCGGGGTGTGGCCCCCCTCACGGACGGCGCCGCCGCCGGCACCTGGAGGGGGGAAACGGACGCGTCGGGTCTACACGGATGGGATCTTGCTGTGGGTCTGGCCCGGATGTTGCTCCAAAGTGTTCCTATGGGCAGACCTAACACAACCGAGTGGAGAGGTCCACTGGTCAAAGCCCGTCCGTGCAAAGTCAAAGGGCTAGATCCCGTGGTCAAACGCTATATGGTTAGGCGGGACGGGGGCCCTGGGGGGGGGGGTAGCAATGCCACCGGAGCATCGCACCGGGCCCTCATACATGCGGGGTGGTGCGGTGGCATGTCCGAAGAGGCGGCACACGTCTCCGGGGTGTGCCCCCCCTCACGGACGGTGATGACACGGTAGTAGACGTTCTGCGGTAACGACGCGGCGTGAATATTATTAAATACTCGGAGCGCGATAAAATCATGAGTTTTTTACACGACGTGGGCACATGTGCTATAGGACTGATGGTAATTTTTCATAATTTTTGGTGATGGAGAAGTATCTGAACACTTCCCTCTACGCGGATTGCTCTCCGCGTGTCTACGACTGTAGCCGGAGGCCTCCGGGGGCTAGCATGCCGCCAAAACTTGCGTAGGCGGCCTCTCACAAGTCTGGAAGTGTTGTGGCGGTTGCAAAAGCCCGGCACGCATCTCCGGGGTGTGGCCCCCCTCACGGACGACGCCGCCGCCGGCACCTAGAGGGGGGAAACGGATGCGTCGGGTCTACACGGAGGGGATCTTGCTGTGGGTGTGGCCCGGATGTTGCTCCAAAGTGTTCCTATGGGCTGACCTAACACAACCGGGTGGAGAGGTCCTCTGGTCAAAGCCCGTCCGTGCAAAGTCAAAGGGCTTGATCCCGTGGTCAAACGCTACATGGATAGGCGGGACGGGGATCCTGGGGGGTAGCAATACCACCGGAGCGTCGCAACTGGCCCTCATACATGCGGGGTGGTGCGGTGGCATGTCCGAAGAGGCGGCACGCGTCTCCATGGTGTGCCCCCCCCTCACGGACGGCGATGACACGGTAGTAGACGTTCTTCGGTAATGATGCGGCGTGAATATTATTAAATACTCGGAGCGCGATAAAATCATGAGTTTTTTACACGACGTGGGCACATGTGCTATAGGACTGATGGTAATTTTTCATAATTTTTGGTAATGGAGAAGTATCTGAACACTTCCCTCTACGCGGATTGCTCTCCGCGTGTCTACGACTGTGGCCGGCGGCCTCCGGGGGCTAGCATGCCGCCAAATCTTGCGTAGGCGGCCTCTCACAAGTATGGAAGTGTTGTGGCGGTTGCAAAAGCCCGGCACGCATCTCCGGGGTGTGGCCCCCCTCACGGACGGCGCCGCCGAAGGCACCTGGAGTGGGGAAATGGACGCGTCGGGTCTACGCGGAGGGGATCTTGTTGTGGGTCTGGCCCGGATGTTGCTCCAAAGTGTTCCTATGGGCTGACCTAACACAACCGGTTGCAGAGGTCCACTGGTCAAAGCCCGTCCATGCAATGTCAAAGGGCTATATCTTGTGGTCAAACGCTACAGGGTTAGGCGGGACGGGGGCCCTGGGGGGGGTAGCAATGCCATCGGAGCGTCGCACCAGGCCCTCATACATGCGGGGTGGTGCGGTGGCTTGTCCGAAGAGGCGGCACGTGTCTCCGGGGTGTGCCCCCCCTCACGGACGGCGATGACACGGTAGTAGACGTTCTGCGGTAACGATGCGGTGTGAATATTATTAAATACTCGGAGCGCGATAAAATCATGAGTTTTTTACACGACGTGGGCACATGTGGTATAGGACTGATGGTAATTTTTCATAATTTTTGGTGATGGAGAAGTATCTGAACACTTCCCTCTACGCGGATTGCTCTCCGCGTGTCTACAACTGTGGTTGGCGGCCTCCGGGGGCTAGCATGCCGCCAAATCTTGTGTAGGCGGCCTCTCACAATTCTGGAAGTGTTGTGGCGGTTGCAAAAGCCCGGCACGCGTCTCCGGGGTGTGGCCCCCCTCACGGACGCCGCCGCCGCCGGCACCTGGATTGGGGAAACGGACGCGTCGGGTCTACATGGAGGGGATCTTGCTGTGGGTGTGGCCCGGATGTTGCTCCAAAGTGTTCCTATGGGCTGACCTAACACAACCGGGTGGAGAGGTCCACTGGTCAAAGCCCGTCCGTGCAAAGTCAAAGGGCTTGATCCCGTGGTCAAACGCTACATGGATAGGCGGGACGGGGGCCCTGGGGGGTAGCAATGCCACCGGAGCGTCGCAACTGGCCCTCATACATGCGGGGTAGTGCGGTGGCATGTCCGAAGAGGCGGCACACGTCTCCGGGGTGTGCCCCCCCCCCCTCACGGACGGCGATGACACGGTAGTAGACGTTCTGTTGTAATGATGCGGCGTGAATATTATTAAATACTCGGAGCGCGATAAAATCATGAGTTTTTTACACGACGTGGGCACATGTGCTATAGGACTGATCGTAATTTTTCATAATTTTTGATGATGGAGAAGTATCTGAACACTTCCCTCTACGCGGATTGCTCTCCGCGTGTCTACGACTGTGGCCGGCGGCCTCCGGGGGCTGGCATGCCGCCAAATCTTGCGTAGGCGGCCTCTCACAAGTCTGGAAGTGTTGTGGCGGTTGCAAAAGCCCGGCACGCGTCTCCGGGGTGTGGCCCCCCTCACGGACGACGCCGCCGCCGGCACCTAGAGGGGGGAAACGGATGCGTCGGGTCTACACGGAGGGGATCTTGCTGTGGGTGTGGCCCGGATGTTGCTCCAAAGTGTTCCTATGGGCTGACCTAACACAACCGGGTGGAGAGGTCCACTGGTCAAAGCCCGTCCGTGCAAAGTCAAAGGGCTAGATCCCGTGGTCAAACGCTATATGGTTAGGCGGGACGGGGGCCCTGGGGGGGGGGTAGCAATGCCACCGGAGCATCGCACCGGGCCCTCATACATGCGGGGTGGTGCGGTGGCATGTCCGAAGAGGCGGCACACGTCTCCGGGGTGTGCCCCCCCTCACGGACGGTGATGACACGGTAGTAGACGTTCTGCGGTAACGACGCGGCGTGAATATTATTAAATACTCGGAGCGCGATAAAATCATGAGTTTTTTACACGACGTGGGCACATGTGCTATAGGACTGATGGTAATTTTTCATAATTTTTGGTGATGGAGAAGTATCTGAACACTTCCCTCTACGCGGATTGCTCTCCGCGTGTCTACGACTGTAGCCGGAGGCCTCCGGGGGCTAGCATGCCGCCAAATCTTGCGTAGGCGGCCTCTCACAAGTCTGGAAGTGTTGTGGCGGTTGCAAAAGCCCGGCACGCATCTCCGGGGTGTGGCCCCCCTCACGGACGACGCCGCCGCCGGCACCTAGAGGGGGGAAACGGACGCGTCGGGTCTACACGGAGGGGATCTTGCTGTGGGTGTGGCCCGGATGTTGCTCCAAAGTGTTCCTATGGGCTGACCTAACACAACCGGGTGGAGAGGTCCTCTGGTCAAAGCCCATCCGTGCAAAGTCAAAGGGCTTGATCCCGTGGTCAAACGCTACATGGATAGGCGGGACGGGGATCCTGGGGGGTAGCAATACCACCGGAGCGTCGCAACTGGCCCTCATACATCCGGGGTGGTGCGGTGGCATGTCCGAAGAGGCGGCACGCGTCTCCGGGGTGTGCCCCCCCCTCACGGACGGCGATGACACGGTAGTAGACGTTCTTCGGTAATGATGCGGCGTGAATATTATTAAATACTCGGAGCGCGATAAAATCATGAGTTTTTTACACGACGTGGGCACATGTGCTATAGGACTGATGGTAATTTTTCATAATTTTTGGTAATGGAGAAGTATCTGAACACTTCCCTCTACGCGGATTGCTCTCCGCGTGTCTACGACTGTGGCCGGCGGCCTCCGGGGGCTAGCATGCCGCCAAATCTTGCGTAGGCGGCCTCTCACAAGTCTGGAAGTGTTGTGGCGGTTGCAAAAGCCCGGCACGCATCTCCGGGGTGTGGCCCCCCTCACGGACGGCGCCGCCGCCGGCACCTGGAGTGGGGAAATGGACGCGTCGGGTCTACGCGGAGGGGATCTTGTTGTGGGTCTGGCCCGGATGTTGCTCCAAAGTGTTCCTATGGGCTGACATAACACAACCGGTTGCAGAGGTCCACTGGTCAAAGCCCGTCCATGCAATGTCAAAGGGCTAGATCCTGTGGTCAAACGCTACAGGGTTAGGCGGGACGGGGGCCCTGGGGGGGGTAGCAATGCCATCGGAGCGTCGCACCAGGCCCTCATACATGCGGGGTGGTGCGGTGGCTTGTCCGAAGAGGCGGCACGTGTCTCCGGGGTGTGCCCCCCCTCACGGACGGCGATGACACGGTAGTTGACGTTCTGCGGTAACGATGCGGTGTGAATATTATTAAATACTCGGAGCGCGATAAAATCATGAGTTTTTTACACGACGTGGGCACATGTGCTATAGGACTGATGGTAATTTTTCATAATTTTTGGTGATGGAGAAGTATCTGAACACTTCCCTCTACGCGGATTGCTCTCCGCGTGTCTACAACTGTGGTTGGCGGCCTCCGGGGGCTAGCATGCCGCCAAATCTTGTGTAGGCGGCCTCTCACAAGTCTGGAAGTGTTGTGGCGGTTGCAAAAGCCCGGCACGCGTCTCCGGGGTGTGGCCCCCCTCACGGACGACGCCGCCGCCGGCACCTGGATTGGGGAAACGGACGCGTCGGGTCTACATGGAGGGGATCTTGCTGTGGGTGTGGCCCGGATGTTGCTCCAAAGTGTTCCTATGGGCTGACCTAACACAACCGGGTGGAGAGGTCCACTAGTCAAAGCCCGTCCGTGCAAAGCCAAAGGGCTTGATCCCGTGGTCAAACGCTACATGGATAGGCGGGACGGGGGCCCTGGGGGGTAGCAATGCCACCGGAGCGTCGCAACTGGCCCTCATACATGCGGGGTGGTGCGGTGGCATGTCCGAAGAGGCGGCACACGTCTCCGGGGTGTGCCCCCCCCCCCCCTCACGGACGGCGATGACACGGTAGTAGACGTTCTGTTGTAATGATGCGGCGCGAATATTATTAAATACTCGGAGCGCGATAAAATCATGAGTTTTTTACACGACGTGGGCACATTTGCTATAGGACTGATGGTAATTTTTCATAATTTTTGGTGATGGAGAAGTATCTGAACACTTCCCTCTACGCTGATTGCTCTCCGCGTGTCTACGACTGTGGCCGGCGGCCTCCGGGGGCTGGCATGCCGCCAAATCTTGCGTAGGCGGCCTCTCACAAGTCTGGAAGTGTTGTGGCGGTTGCAAAAGCCCGGCACCCGTCTCCGGGTTGTGGCCCCCCTCACGGACGGCGCCGCCGCCGGCACCTGGAGGGGGGAAACGGACGCGTCGGGTCTACACGGAGGGGATCTTGCTGTGGGTCTGGCCCGGATGTTGCTCCAAAGTGTTCCTATGGGCTGACCTAACACAACCGGGTGGAGAGGTCCACTGGTCAAAGCCCGTCCGTGCAATGTCAAAGGGCTAGATCCTGTGGTCAAACGCTACAGGGTTAGGCGGGACGGGGGCCCTGGGGGGGTAGCAATGCCACCGGAGCGTCGCACCAGGCCCTCATACATGCGGGGTGGTGCAGTGGCATGTCCGAAGAGGCGGCACACGTCTCCGGGGTGTGCCCCCCCTCACGGACGGCGATGACACGGTAGTAGACGTTCTGCGGTAACGATGCGGTGTGAATATTATTAAATACTCGGAGCGCGATAAAATCATGAGTTTTTTACACGACGTGGGCACATGTGCTATAGGACTGATGGTAATTTTTCATAATTTTTTATGATGGAGAAGTATCTGAACACTTCCCTCTACGCGGATTGCTCTCCGCGTGTCTACAACTGTGGTTGGCGGCCTCCGGGGGCTAGCATGCCGCCAAATCTTGTGTAGGCGGCCTCTCACAAGTCTGGAAGTGTTGTGGCGGTTGCAAAAGCCCGGCACGCGTCTCCGGGGTGTGGCCCCCCTCACGGACGGCGCCGCCGCCGGCACCTGGAGGGGGGAAACGGACGCGTCGGGTCTACACGGATGGGATCTTGCTGTGGGTCTGGCCTGGATGTTGCTCCAAAGTGTTCCTATGGGCAGACCTAACACAACCGAGTGGAGAGGTCCACTGGTCAAAGCCCGTCCGTGCAAAGTCAAAGGGCTAGATCCCGTGGTCAAACGCTATAGGGTTAGGCGGGACGGGGGCCCTGGGTGGGGGGGGGGGGTAGCAATGCCACCGGAGCATCGCACCGGGCCCTCATACATGCGGGGTGGTGCGGTGGCATGTCCGAAGAGGCGGCACACGTCTCCGGGGTGTGCCCCCCCTCACGGACGGCGATGACACTGTAGTAGACCTTCTGCGGTAACGATGCGGCGTGAATATTATTAAATACTCGGAGCGCGATAAAATCATGAGTTTTTTACACGACGTGGGCACATGTGCAATAGGACTGATGGTAATTTTTCATAATTTTTGGTGATGGAGAAGTATCTGAACACTTCCCTCTACGCGGATTGCTCTCCGCATGTCTACGACTGTGGCCGGCGGCCTCCGGGGGCTGGCATCCGCCAAATCTTGCGTAGGCGGCCTCTCACAAGTCTGGAAGTGTTGTGGCGGTTGCAAAAGCCCGGCACGCATCTCCGGGGTGTGGCCCCCCTCACGGACGGCGCCGCCGCCGGCACCTCGAGGGGGTAAACGGACGCGTCGGGTGTACACGGAGGGGATCTTGCTGTGGGTCTGGCCTGGATGTTGCTCCAAAGTGTTCCTATGGACTGACCTAACAAAACCGGGTGGAGAGGTCCACTGGTCAAAGCCCGTCCGTGCAAAGTCAAAGGGCTAGATCCCGTGGTCAAACGCTACAGGGTTAGGCGGGACGGGGGCCCTGGGGAGGGGGTAGCAATGCCACCGGAGCGTCGCACCTGGCCCTCATACATGCGGGGTGGTGCAGTGGCATGTCCGAAGAGGCGGCACGCGTCTCCGGGGTGTGCCCCCCCTCACGGACGGCGATGACACGGTAGTAGACGTTCTGCGGTAACGATGCGGTGTGAATAATATTAAATACTCGGAGCGCGATAAAATCATGAGTTTTTTACACGACGTGGGCACATGTGCTATAGGACTGATGGTAATTTTTCATAATTTTTGGTGATGGAGAAGTATCTGAACACTTCCCTCTACGCGGATTGTTCTCCGCGTGTCTACGACTGTGGCCGGCGGCCTCCGGGGGCTGGCATGCCGCCAAATCTTGCGTAGGCGGCCTCTCACAAGTCTAGAAGTGTTGTGGCGGTTGCAAAAGCCCGGCACGCGTCTCCGGGGTGTGGCCCCCCTCACGGACGGCGCCGCCGCCGGCACCTGGAGGGGGGAAACGGACGCGTCGGGTCTACACGGAGGGGATCTTGCTGTGGTTCTGGCCCGGATGTTGCTCCAAAGTGTTCCTATGGGCTGACCTAACACAACCGGGTGGAGAGGTCCACTGGTCAAAGCCCGTCCGTGCAATGTCAAAGGGCTAGATCCTGTGGTCAAACGCTACAGGGTTAGGCGGGACGGGGGCCCTGGGGGGTAGCAATGCCACCGGAGCGTCGCACCAGGCCCTCATACATGCGGGGTGGTGCGGTGGCATGTCCGAAGAGGCGGCACGCGTCTCCGGGGTGTGCCCCCCCTCACGGACGGCGATGACACGGTAGTAGACGTTCTGCGGTAATGATGCGGCGTGAATATTATTAAATACTCGGAGCGCGATAAAATCATGAGTTTTTTACACGATGTGGGCACATGTGCTATAGGACTGATGGTAATTTTTCATAATTTTTGCTGATGGAGAAGTATCCGAACACTTCCCTCTACGCAGATTGCTCTCCGCGTGTCTGCAACTGTGGCTGGCGGCCTCCGGGGGCTAGCATGCCGCCAAATCTTGTGTAGGCAGCCTCTCACAAGTCTGGAAGTGTTGTGGCGGTTGCGAAAGCCCGGCACGCGTCTCCGGGGTGTGACTCCCCTCACGGACGGCGCCGCCGCCGGCACCTGGAGGGGGAAACGGACGCGTCGGGTCTACACGGAGGGGATCTTGCTGTGGGTCTGGCCCGGATGTTGCTCCAAAGTGTTCCTATGGGCTGACCTAACACAACCAAGTGGAGAGGTCCACTGGTCAAAGCCCGTCCATGCAAAGTCAAAGGGCTAGATCCCGTGGTCAAACGCTATAGGGTTAGGCGGGACGGGGGCCCTGGGGGGTAGCAATGCCACCGGAGCGTCGCACCGGGCCCTCTTACATGCGGGGTGGTGCGGTGGCATGTCCGAAGAGGCGGCACGCGTCTCCGCGGTGTGCCCCCCCCTCACGGACGGCGATGACACGGTAGTAGACGTTCTGCGGTAACGATGCGGCGTGAATATTATTAAATACGCGGAGCGCGATAAAATCATGAGTTTTTTACACGACGTGGGCACATGTGCAATAGGACTGATGGTAATTTTTCATAATTTTTGGTGATGGAGAAGTATCTGAACACTTCCCTCTACGCGGATTGCTCTCCGCGTGTCTACGACTGTGGCCGGCGGCCTCCGGGGGCTGGCATGCTGCCAAATCTTGCGTAGGTGGCCTCTCACAAGTCTGGAAGTGTTGTGGCGGTTGCAAAAGCCCGGCACGCATCTCCGGGGTGTGGCCCCCCTCACGGACGGCGCCGCCGCCGGCACCTGGAGGGGGGAAACAGACGCGTCGGGTCTACACGGAGGGGATCTTGCTGTGGGTCTAGCCCGGATGTTGCTCCAAAGTGTTCCTAAGGACTGACCTTACACAACCGGGTGAAGAGGTCCACTGGTCAAAGCGCGTCCGTGCAAAGTCAAAGGGCTAGATCCCGTGGTCAAACACCACAGGGTTAGGCGGGACGGGGGCCCTGGGGTTGTAGCAATGCCACCGGAGCGTCGCACCTTGCCTTCATACATGCGGGGTGGTGCGGTGGCTTGTCCGAAGAGGCGGCACGCGTCTCCGGGGTGTGCCCCCCCTCACGGACGGCGATGACACGGTAGTAGACGTTCTGCGGTAACGATGCGGTGTGAATATTATTAAATACTCGGAGCGCGATAAAATCATGAGTTTTTTACACGACTTGGGCACATGTGCTATAGGACTGATGGTAATTTTTCATAATTTTTGGTGATGGAGAAGTATCTGAACACTTCCCTCTACGCGGATTGCTCTCCGCGTGTCTACGACTGTGGCCGGCGGCCTCCGGGGGCTGGCATGCCGCCAAATCTTGCGTAGGCGGCCTCTCACAAGTCTGGAAGTGTTGTGGCGGTTGCAAAAGCCCGGCACGCATCTCCGGGGTGTGGCCCCCCTCACGGACGGCGCCGCCGCCGGCACCTCGAGGGGGTAAACGGACGCGTCGGGTCTACACGGAGGGGATCTTGCTGTGGGTCTGGCCTGGATGTTGCTCCAAAGTGTTCCTCTGGACTGACCTAACACAACCGGGTGGAGAGGTCCACTGGTCAAAGCCCGTCCGTGCAAAGTCAAAGGGCTAGATCCCGTGGTCAAACGCTACAGGGTTAGGCGGGACGGGGGCCCTGGGGGGTAGCAATGCCACCGGAGCGTCGCACCAGGCCCTCATACATGCGGGGTGGTGCGGTGGCATGTCCGAAGAGGCGGCACGCGTCTCCGGGGTGTGCCCCCCCTCACGGACGGCGATGACACGGTAGTAGACGTTCTGCGGTAACGATGCGGTGTGAATATTATTAAATACTCGGAGCGCGATAAAATCATGAGTTTTTTACACGACTTGGGCACATGTGCTATAGGACTGATGGTTATTTTTCATAATTTTTGGTGATGGAGAAGTATCTGAACACTTCCCTCTACGCGGATTGCTCTCCGCGTGTCTACGACTGTGGCCGGCGGCCTCCGGGGGCTGGCATGCCGCCAAATCTTGCGTAGGCGGCCTCTCACAAGTATGGAAGTGTTGTGGCGGTTGCAAAAGCCCGGCACGCGTCTCCGGGGTGTGGCCCCCCTCACGGACGGCGCCGCCGCCGGCACCTGGAGGGGGGAAACGGACGCGTCGCGTCTACACGGAGGGGATCTTGCTGTGGGTCTGGCCCGGATGTTGCTCCAAAGTGTTCCTATGGGCTGACCTAACACAACCGGGTGGAGAGGTCCACTGGTCAAAGCCCGTCCGTGCAATGTCAAAGGGCTAGATCCTGTGGTCAAACGCTACAGGGTTAGGCGGGACGAGGGCCCTGGGGGGTAGCAATGCCACCCGAGCGTCGCACCAGGCCCTCATACATGTGGGGTGGTGCGGTGGCATGTCCGAAGAGGCGGCACGCGTCTCCGGGGTGTGCCCCCCCTCACGGACGGCGATGACACGGTAGTAGACGTTCTGCGGTAATGATGCGGCGTGAATATTATTAAATACTCGGAGCGCGATAAAATCATGAGTTTTTTACACGATGTGGGCACATGTGCTATAGGACTGATGGTAATTTTTCATAACTTTTGGTGATGGAGAAGTATCTGAACACTTCCCTCTACGCGGATTGCTCTCCGCGTGTCTACAACTGTGGCTGGCGGCCTCCGGGGGCTTGCATGCCGCCATATCTTGTGTAGGCAGCCCCTCACAAGTCTGGAAGTGTTGTGGCGGTTGCAAAAGCCCGGCACGCGTCTCCGGGGTGTGGCCCCCCTCACGGACGGCGCAGCCGCCGGCACCTGGAGGGGGGAAACGGATGCGTCGGGTCTACACGGAGGGGATCTTGCTGTGGGTCTGGCCCGGATGTTGCTCCAAAGTGTTCCTATGGGCTGACCTAACACAACCGAGTGGAGAGGTCCACTGGTCAAAGCCCGTCCTTGCAAAGTCAAAGGGCTAGTTCCCGTGGTCAAACGCTATAGGGTTAGGCGGGACGGGGGCCCTGGGGGGTAGCAATGCCACCGGAGCGTCGCACCGGGCCCTCTTACATGCGGGGTGGTGCGGTGGCATGTCCGAAGAGGCGGCACGCGTCTCCGGGGTGTGCCCCCCCTCACGGACGGCGATGACACGGTAGTAGACGTTCTGCGGTAACGATGCGGCGTGAATATTATTAAATACGCGGAGCGCGATAAAATCATGAGTTTTTTACACGACGTGGGCACATGTGCAATAGGACTGATGGTAATTTTTCATAATTTTTGGTGATGGAGAAGTATCTGAACACTTCCCTCTACGCGGATTGCTCTCCGCGTGTCTACAACTGTGGCCGGCGGCCTCCGGGGGCTGGCATGCTGCCAAATCTTGCGTAGGTGGCCTCTCACAAGTCTGGAAGTGTTGTGGCGGTTGCAAAAGCCCGGCACGCATCTCCGGGGTGTGGCCCCCCTCACGGACGGCGCCTCCGCCGGCACCTGGAGGGGGGAAACGGACGCGTCGGGTCTACACGGAGGGGATCTTGCTGTGGGTCTGGCCCGGATGTTGCTCCAAAGTGTTCCTATGGGTTGACCTAACACAACCGGGTGGAGAGGTCCACTGGTCAAAGCCCGTCCGTGCAATGTCAAAGGGCTAGATCCTGTGGTCAAACGCTACAGGGTTAGGCGGGACGAGGGCCCTGGTGGTAGCAATGCCACCGGAGCGTCGCACCAGGCCCTCATACATGTGGGGTGGTGCGGTGGCATGTCCGAAGAGGCGGCACGCGTCTCCGGGGTGTGCCCCCCCTCACGGACGGCGATGACACGGTAGTAGACGTTTTGCGGTAATGATGCGGCGTGAATATTATTAAATACTCGGAGCGCGATAAAATCATGAGTTTTTTACACGATGTGGGCACATGTGCTATTGGATTGATGGTAAATTTTCATAATTTTTGGTGATGGAGAAGTATCTGAACACTTCCCTCTACGCGGATTGCTCTCCGCGTGTCTACAACTGTGGCTGGCGGCCTCCGGGGGCTTGCATGCCGCCATATCTTGTGTAGGCAGCCCCTCACAAGTCTGGAAGTGTTGTGGCGGTTGCAAAAGCCCGGCACGCGTCTCCGGGGTGTGGCCCCCCTCACGGACGGCGCAGCCGCCGGCACCTTGGTGTGAAGATGACCAAGGAAGAAGCGCGGAGGATGGGCATTACCTTTGAGAGGCAAGAGTACTTGGCGGCAAGTATAAAAGATTTTTCATTCCGATGTTTGTGGTACATTTCATCATTTCGTACTGACATGCCATTATGCTTTCATTATGTAGGTGTGTCCAAATTGGTGTTATGGAAAAGACGAGTCTTGGGCGGCATTGGTGGATCTGTGGTGTGATAAGGATGGAGCCTGGGCGGCTACGAGCATAAAAAACAAGGCTAACCAAGGGAAGGAGGGAGTACATGCTCAGGGAAACCGGAACCACTTTCTCCACAAGACACTTCATGTATGACTAACCTCATTAAACAATCTTCTTCTTCTATTTACCATCACTTTCTTATGTATGACTAACCTCTGTTTGGTGGTGCAGGAGGAGAAACTGAAGCAGCCGCTCTCACACATGGAGGCGTGGGAGATCGCCCATACGCGGAAGAATCCCAAGCCTGGCGAGGCCAAGTACTATGGCAAGACCATGCAGAAGAAGAAGGCCTACTCCGAGGGGTACCAGAGGTTACAACCTGGCACAGCTGACCCCATTAGCGCGGATCTGGACAAGAGGGTGGTGGTGGGCATGGGGCCCAAGAAGCACGGTCGGGAGGCGGTTCTGGATGCTGTAATCACTCCTTCTATCTCCTACACACAGCTCCGAGCTACCGACCCGAGCCTGAGCCAGCGCACGAGCACGCCCATGACCAGTGCGCAGTCACACTCCCTCTTTGCTGAGCGGCAATCTGTAAGTATTTTCCCTCTTATCTTCATTGCCCACTTTATTTTTTGCATTGAGATGTTTTATGAGTTCCATCATGTCATACCGTAGGCCTACATGGAGTACACACGCCAGGAGACCATGGCGTGGCACGCGAGCCTTTTAGCATTTCATGAGCACAACTCTCTCGTGATGGCGGTTAGTTTGGCCCCTTTCATTTCACTTCTATATTTGCACTTGCATTTCTTCTGACATTCTTTTTTGCTTGGTCAATGAACATGCAACACATTGTTGAGTGCATGGCGGCCGGCAGGGTTCCTCAATTGCAACCAGCACCATCTCCTCCACCACAACCAGTGCTGCTTACCTTTGAGGAGTTTCTGGCACAGCACCCTGGCCCCTCGCCGGTTAGTACATCCCCAAACTATTCACCCAAAGCATACCGTTTATTCAACACAATCATATATCCCCTTTATATGTCTTTTCAACATCCAGGGAACTGGTGGATCTACCGTTGGTGGTGGTGCTGGTGTTGGCACCACTCCCGAGTCACGGAGCCCGATCACTCCGATCCACGGAGGCAGAGGCGGAGGCGGTGGCGGTCTTGGCGGTAGCGCTGCCGCTAGCAGTGACGACCTGGGCTTCGGCGGACTTGGCGGTGACGACCTTGGCGGTGCTCGACGTCCTGGCGCTTAAGCCTTTGGGTGACGGTGGTGGTGATGATACACTTGTGGTCTTTACATGACTTGTGTGCTTCTTTATATGCTATTGTTGTTTGTGATGATGCTTATGTTTTGCGATGATGCCTATATTGTTGTGACGGTGGCGGATGATACTTATATGTGATGTATGTCTATTTGCATCATATATATCTGCTGATTATTTGAATTGAACTGAACTGAAAACAAACAGAAAAAAAAACAGACACAAACTATGCCAACGGCCTTGCCGTCGGCATAGCGCTGCCCCAGGAGCTACCAGCGCGCGCCACGTGGCGCCTATGCCGACGGCTAGGCCGTCGGCATAGATATGCCACATGGCGCGCACTCGTTGGGCAGCACTTGACGGCGGCGCCGACAACCACCGTTAGGCGGGGACGTTGCCGACGGCTACGGCCGCCGTCGGGATAGCATCTATGCCGACGGCATCCCGGGCTACGCCGAGGGATATGTTGCCGACGGCCCTATGCCGACGGGGGCCGTCTGCATAGGCCTGTCCCGACGGGAATCAGGGCTATGCCGACGGCCTATATACTAGCACAAATATCCGTGCGTTGCAACGGGAGAGAAAATTGACGTGTGTCGGCCGGAAAAAAAATTGACATGTGTCCGTCAAAAAGTCCACCAGGAAGGCACGACGGCATACATACATTGGCACCAACAGTAGTAAAGAGGCGCATGCCAAAATTTTGAAGGAAAACAATATCAATTGTGCATTAGTCATGAAAGAAGCTTTAATACTGGTGCTAAGAAACACTTACTTTTTTCATAATCTTGAAAACTACTATCTTGCTTAGGGTTTTTCACGCCTGCCTCGCTAATCTCGGCAATCAAGACATGCAGATAGTGATTGGAAGGAATATCTTGCTTTTCTTAAAATATTTGATTAGAAAAAAATGTTGCATGAATGAAACTTGCAACAACTTTGATCTAGGTGTCTTTCGACCTATCTCATGGAGCCCAACAATCCCCTTTCTTTATTGCATGCAGGCCCCCAATTGAATCTAATTTAATTAATCAGAACCTTCTTTCCTGCACAAAGCGTGCATGTCTTGTGGATTACCATTTGTTTCTTGTTTCTCCATGTGGCTCGTTGTCTATGTCTATACAGACAACTTGCGCAAGTATAAGTTGGTCAGGTTTTATGTAAAAAGGTAAGGTGGGATTATTTCTTTTGTATAAACGAACCCCTTTCTCCCATAATAATGAGCTAGCATAGTTGGCGTAGTTGTTTGGTTGTTGCAGGCTTATCGTGAGATCGACCCACCATGCAAGGGATGGTTTTTATTTTTATTCCGGAAAGAGAGCCCACCTTCATTCTCATGGCCCACAAGGAAAAATCCCGTTAGAAGGCCACTTGCTTGGCACCCGGCCCAGCAGACGGAACAAGCCGCAGGTCAACGGACGAAATTTTGACGCACGAAGGGCGGGTGGACGAACGTTGGAAAATGGTCTGTGCGTTGCAACGAGATAAAAATTCATCACACTTCGGCACTCCTCTCTATAAATAATAATAAGTATTGTCAAGTATCCTTAACATGAAGAAGAATTGTTCCTTCAAGACAACCATCTTTGTAGAATTGTTTTTTTCTTTTTGCAAGATAATGTAGCATTGCTAGACTTGCGGGTAGTGCTTTGCTAATGAGTAAACACCAAAATGAGGGATAATCGGCTATAGTCCAAGTCAATGTACATAATCCCATTTTAATTTAATCTAACACACCCGTTAATGCATCAATTAAGGGATTTCATAGATTCTCCCAATATATGTACTCCCTCCGTTCATAAATATAAGTCTTTGTAGAGATTCTACTATGGACTATATACGGAGCAAAATGAGTAAATCTACACTCTAAGATGCATCTATATACATCCGTATATGGTTCATAGTGAAATCTCTATAAAGACTTATACGTAGGAACAGAGGGAATACTTTTATGCAGGCCGTGTTGTAATTCTAGGTAGTCACCATGTATAATAGTAGGCAACGTGCATGTTAATTCGTAAAGGGCCCTTCCAGTATTTGTTGTGCACATAATCCCATTTTAATTTAAACTAACCACTTGTTCATTAAAAGGCGTGGAAAGCTGGGAATTGCATTGGAGTTAGGCATCATCATCTCAATCAAATCGACCTTGTACGTTGTCTGGGCCGGTTGGCTTGCGCTTGCTTTATTTCCCTGGCCAGAGTTAATATATAAATAAATGGCAACCTGGCAACCTTCGCACCAGGGCTCTTGGTCTATTGGTTGCAAAATATCTTTAGCGTCCATGTGGTCTCAAGTTCGATGTATCATGAAAGTGCTACTTTTTTTTAATCTTTTTTTCGGCTTCCTCGAAGCTGGAGCGTGAGCCAGCAAGCGGACGATCAAACGAAAACTGGGAGGAGCGACTCGTTAATTTCCAAGACCGATGAAAATCGTATGGGTCCCACCATAAATAAAAAAAATGGAGAAATAACCCGTCCTTTAATATTAGGTAAAGATAAAGATACACCCTATATGGAAAGACATTAGTAATTAAATAAAACATTAAAAATTCTGAAAATATTTTTGAAATAAACTTGACCTTCCATTTTACTTGTAAAAATAATTCCACAAAAAGAAAAGAAAAAACCCGTTGATTCCTTATAGATTTTTTTTGGCCAAAATAAGATGGAGCGTGAGCCAGCAAGCGGACAATCAAACAAAAACTGGGACGAGCGAATCGTTAATTTCCAAGACGGACGAAAATCGTATGGGTCCCACCATAAATAAAAAAATGGAGAAACAATCCGTCCTTTAATATTAGGTAAAGATAAAGATACACCTTATATGGAAAGACATTAGTAATTAAATAAAACATTAAAAATTCTGAAAAAATATTTGAAATAAACTTGACATTCCATTGTACTCGTAAAAATAATTCCACAAAAAGAAAAAAAACCGTTGATTTCTTATAGAATTTTTTTGGCCAAAATAGTGTCAATAGTGACCTATAAATAGCAAATAATTTTTTTTGCCCTGAAGTCAACGCTGGGTTTTTATTTTCAAAAAATTATATACTGATGCAAAAAGAAAATCAAGTTTATTCTAAAAAACTTCTAAACTTTTTTGACTTTTATTTTAGTTATTATTTTTCCCTTTATGAGGTGTATATACACCCAAGAAACAAAGGGTATCTCCCAAGATGGGCCGCTCAATGGACTGCTTTATTCAAGATTATGGTGTCGTGAGCTCAAAAAAGTCTGTGGTGCCATCGACCCTAACACAGAATGGTGGGATGATGATCTCCCGAGGAATATCTTTCTACCTATCAATGTCGAAAGAATTCACAGAATTCCACTCTCTGCTTCGGTCATGGAGGATTTTGTAGCCTGGAATGCAACGAAGTCTCGTGTGTCTTCAGTCAGATCAGCCTAGCACATTGAGTGGGAACATCAGTTTGGGGCTAGAGTTAGAAATCATTCAGCTAAGATGTCAAGAACCAATCCAGTATGCATGGGAGATCCTTTGGAAGCTGCAAGTGCCGAGTAAAGTTAAAAAAATTGTATGGCGAGTGCTGCATGGCATAGTTCCGGGCATGTGCATCTTGAGCAACAGACACATCAAAGTAAACCCTCAATGCTCAATTTGTAAGTTAGGACCAGAAGATATTCACCATTTGATCTTTACATGCAAGCGTGCAAAGGAGGGTTGGTCGAAACTTGGCCTTCAAGAGGAGATCGACAAAGCCCTATGTGTTGACCAATCGGGCCTTGTGGTGTTAGAGGAGATACTCAGGAGTCCGATGAAGAAATCCTCAGTTCGCGGACAGCTGGGGCTCCAAGAGACAGCTGCCGTAGCTGCTAGGTACATCTGGTATGAACACCGGGAAGCCGTCAAGGGTGAAAATATTAAGAGCATTGGGAATACTGTGTTTGCCATCCAGGCAATCACGATAAACCACACTTAGGTGCTGGAGGATGTTTTACCTAGTGCAAGATGGGAAAAGCCTTTGCCAGGGCATTATAAACTCACACCGATGCCACCTATTTTGAGGATGGAAGTGGCCCAGATGCTGTTGTCTTCTGCGAAACTGGCGGGGTGAAGCGATCGCAGGAGTGACTGAGCCCAACCATCACACTATGAATGCACAAACTGCAGAAACACTAGCAGTGAAACATGGTCTCAAGTTGCTCTTTCAAAGAGGATGCTCTCGAGTAACAGTGGAATCTAATTGCCCAGGACTGGTTGATGCATGCAACAGTGAGTTCGAAATCTGGAGCCCTTACACGCCGATATCAATGTATTGCTTTGAGTTAGCACATGGAATTCCATCAATCTCTTTTTCAGCACTGCCCGCGGGAAGCTAATAAGCTGGCACATTTCTTGGCTAGACATTGTTATGAGCAAGGTTATGTATGAATGGGCAGAGGAGGCCCCGAACTTTTTGTTATCACATGTACTGTATGATGTAACCTTGCCACGAGATGAATAAAGAGCCATGAGGTTGTCCCTTCAATAAAAAGAATGTGATGCCGTCGAAGCTGAAAGTTTGAACAATATTGATTTGATGTCAATAATTTTTGGGAAGGGATCTGTATTTTTTTAGAACGAAAAAAGTGATCTGCTCTCTCTCTCTCTTACACACACACACACACACACACACACACACATCAATGGGTCGCACGACTGCATGTGTATATGTAATTGCTAATGTTTCCAACCTTTTTTTAACGCAGTACGGACGCAAGCGCTCGTATATACACGCGTACATTCACCAACCTTTTTTTTAACACAGTACGGACGCAAGCGCTTGGGATACCTCTGTTTAACTAACCATCCAACCACAGGTTGGTTCGCTGTTTCCAACCTTTTGAGTAATGAAATTCAGGTGGGCGATTGTCCTTAGTTGTTTTCGCTAAAAAAGCTATGCCAATAGAAAATAGTTAGAAAGTTCCTAAATATCAGCACATTTGGTATGATGGTTTCCAAAGGTGCGTGTTCGGGATGCAAAACACTTGCGCGATTGCGGATCACCTTGGCAGGATGGTGACCTTGCTACCAACCATCTCAGTTTTAGCCGACGATATAGCTAGACCGAGTCAACCTCCCCTGTGTCCATGTTGTTTGGAGAAGATAGACAACGAAATATCTGAAACTTAGATGGTCAACAACAAAATTTTCTTTGTACTTTAGCTGATTACCTCCTAAACTAGGTTTGTAACTTAGATTAGTTTTGTAAGTTAGCCAATTTCAAACTTGATGTACAACTTGGTACATGCCATGTGTCACTCACACATGATTCTACCCTTTATCACGCTTACGCAGACCAATACAATTGCTATATACATAGGGAAAATGGAATTTGCAGGACATCGGTGTGGTTCAGATCTTAGGAATAGGCGTCGCTTAGACCAAAATTACGGGCCATGACTTAACCCATGATCCACCATTATCAAATTTGTACACATGCAAATGCAGTTTATTTGAAATTTTATTGAATTTTAAATTTGGTATCAATCACCATGAATTGATAGGTATTATTTTACAGATTACGAGCTCACACTTTTGTAGATCCATGCCACTGAGTGCATGCACCTGCTACCCGATTACATTTAGAAAGTCATCAGTCATGTCATCAATCTTCTGTTCCAGCTTTACATGCATTCCTCCATCCATGCATTCTAGCTACCGGCCTTCAAGTTCCGTAATGATCATCTGGAAGTTGCCAGACGTGTCCTCCTGTACGTCGAGAAGGTCCGCCGGAGTGCTCACTGGCATGCAGACCACCGGTCGAAGTGGCCGCCCTGGCACCTGTTGCTGCGACAGCATGGGGATCACAACAGCCATTTGTGGCCGTTGGCTCGGGCTCTCTTGAACGCACAACAACCCTACATGGATGCACGTCGCCGCCTGCTCTAGCTCCGCCAGGGAGCAGTCATCGCGCATAGTTGGGTCAAGGAGCTTGAGGCTTTTGTTTTCTTCAAATAGCTTCCATGCCTGCAATTTTATTTTCTATTTTGTCAAGGTCAGCAAGTTTGAGACTTGGCCGTGTAGGCACGGAATTTCAAATTAGAATCAGATAAATCTCATTTTTTTTGGTTGCGTGAAAGGTAAATTGATTGATTACATGAGCTATGAGGTTGAAATTTCGTTGGTTCCTCCTCCCACTGACGATCTCCAGCAACAACACACCGAAGCTGTACACATCCTGCATGAATGATACCATGCCGTCCATGGCGTACTCCGGTGCCATGTAACCACTGTCACCGCATGACACCATACAAAAACCCTCAAAAAATCGAGCTATAGAAATAAAAATTCGATGTAAATTATAGTACTTGACCATTGGTTCGGTTATGCAAAGTTGTAGTTCTTACTATGTCCCAACAATCCTTTCCGTGATGGTAGAATCCTGGTTGTCGCCGATGCTGCTGAACAACTTCGCGATTCCAAAATCCGATATCTTGGCGACCATCTCCCCATTAAGGAGAACATTGGCCGCCTTGAGATCTCGGTGGATCATAGTGTGCCTCGAGTCCTGGTGAAGGTAGAGAAGCCCTTTGGCAACGCCAAGGATGATGTCCATCCTGGTCTTCCAGCTCAAAGTGGCACGTCTCCTGAAATCTGTTGGCGATTTTGCATAATTGAATTTTCCGAGTTGAGTTCTGACGGTACAAATGGTGGTAAGTGTTTTGCTAAACGGGGGTAAAAAGACACGCACCAAAGATGAAGTTGTCCAAGCTCTTGTTACTCATGTACTCGTAGACGAGTATCCTGTCAGAGCAATGGATGCAGCAGCCAAGCAGGCGTACAAGGTTGCGATGTTGCAGCCTGGCAATGAGGTCCACCTCGTTCTTGAACTCTTTCAGGCCTTGCACTCTGTTGTCAGTTGATAACTTCTTCACTGCAATTTCCTGGCCATCTTGCATTTGACCCTGGTAAATTTAGTTCAGTTATTCTCTCAACATGCAACCTTCCATCTCACCATGTCATGCATGTCATACAGAGAATTGATTGGAGTTGGCGCTAGAAATTAATTGTTGGGATCTGGATTAAAGAGTGAAAGTAGGAACTGAAGACGACAAGACATCATATAAGTATTAGCTGGAGGGTCCTCTATTCTCAAATACTATAGCAAAATTTTATTGGAAAATTCTACATTGCTACTAGACATTGTGGAGATGGGTCTAAGGCTAGTCATAGTGGCAAGAAGTGTCATGCACATGACACTAGTCTATGTTACTACCTTCATAATGCAAAGTAACATAGCAGTAGTATCATAGATGATTGCATTTATTAGACTGTAGACTCATTTTACTTTGGGTAGCGTTATGTTACAGTAACATATTATGTCACTCCAAATGCCTCTCTCCTCATTAACTACATGCCGCATAAGTAAACTTGTCTTGGAATTCACTACGTTACTATCTAAGTTACTCCCACTATGACCAACCTATGAAAATGAAAGAGATGGAATACCATATATTAATCCGACTTGAGATATTTTTTAATTAATGTATTAACTTTTATTTATTGCTAAAATTTCTCTAGCTGTTAAGTGATAACGTAACACATTTTTTATTCAGTGCAGTGACAAGCTACATGTCTCTTAGCATCTACTCCCTCCGTTCGCGAATAAGTGTACTTCTAGCTTTTGTCCTAAGTAAAAGTTTTAAAATTTTGACTAACTTTATAGGGAAAAGTAGCAGCATTTATGGTACTAAATTAGTATCACTAGATCGGTTTTGAAATGTACTTTCATAATATGCCAATTTGATGTCATATATGTCACTACTCTTTTCTATAAAATTGGTCAAAATGAAAACTTTGACTTAGGACAAAAGGTAGATGTACACTTATTCGCGGACGGAGGGAGTAGATACCAACTAGCAGGGAGTCATCTAGCTTGTCATAAAAGTACTACATGAGTAGTCGTACTATCTAACTATTGTTTATACAACCACTAGAAATTTCATTTATGATTGACATAGATGGATTGTAATATTGCAGTTTGTAAAGCAATATCACCTTGTAAACAATGCCGAAGCCACCACGCCCAATTTCTTTCTCTGGACAGAATCCACCGGTGGCGGCTCTTATGGTTTCGAAATCGTACATCGGACATTCACCTCTCATGATGTCATCAAACATGGTAACTGTAAAAATAGAGAAGGAAGCTACAAGACATGAACAATAGGGCAAGCAACAGTTTGAGATCATCCTTCTGAAACACACCAAAGACTATCACCTTCCTTGTTGCGTCGGATCTTTCTCCAAATCAGAAAGCCAGGCAATAGCAAAAGCAACACAAATCCTATTATCACTGTTGTGATAATCGCGGCAAACTTCTTAGTCTTGGCTGGCTTTGGTGCAGTGTCTGCATCAAGTTAAATGCATGAAAATTGTGGGATCCATGAGTAAGAATAAGATGCACCGGTTGTAATGTGTGAGCTTGACATGTTTTGTCCTGGTAGGTGATTGACAAGGACACAACAGTGACTGAAAATATCATTGTGTGCACCTACAGTAGCTAGCATAATACTATTTCATTAGCTAAACGTGAAAAGGTACGTTTTATTAGCTATAGGTCCAAGGTAAATTGTTTACCATAAACGTTGTCCTATTTAGAAGAAAATGGAAAATATTATACCATCATTCAAAGTCCTAGTTAGAATATGATTATTTTGTAACTATGTGAAATTTTATGGTTTTAAGTAGTATTGTTGGCTGGAGAATATATATTCTTTTAGCAATTTATACTATACTTCTCGAATTTTCTATTTTGCCCTTATTTAGGAATAAAAATAATATGATATTTATGGCTCAGTTGGACATGATTCCGATCTTGCATCAACATTCCACGGGTTAAAAGAATTGTCTTAACAAAATATAATAAGAATTGGTTCTGGTGATCTATATTCACCATATATTGATCCATGCAAACAACTGAGCGAGAGGCTGCGTTACATTGATACTATCACACGCTAAAAATTCAGACGTTGCATAAGTTTCTTTGGATGTGCACATCAACCGGGTGAGGCATGGACCTGAAAATTCCAGGTCTTTCGTACGTCTTTTTCCCCTTACGACTACAAAAAAGGATGTATACGCCACTGGTCACATCACACGCTAGACAAATCAAGACCTGGGATAAATCCATGAATAGTCACACTGATTTTTCTTTGAGGGAATAGTCACACTGTTTTGTTTTCTCGGGGAATAGTCACACGGAATTCTCAGTGTGCTGAATACGCTGCATATTTCCACGTCGGAATTGATTGGCAGGGATAAGAAACAAAGTCAAACAAGAGCATCAAACTTAAGTGTACTTTGTGACACTACACCTAGTACGTAGACAGAGAAGAATAGGATGGACACTGTGACGACATCGACCCAATTTATTCGGGAAAAACCCTACTTGGTCAAACTGATTTGGTTAAATTCGTATTTACTTTTAAAATTAATCTTAACTTTGGGAGTACATGTTATTTCGTTGCGTGGTCTACTTTCATGTCATACGCAAGCCGTAGAATGTTTTATGTACCTTTGGTGAGTTGTGCCTGTGTGCGTCTATTGTAGAGTGATGTGTGTTTCTTAAAAAATGATGTTCATTGCCATGTCTTAGACAAGTTTGAATGGAGTCGGATTAATATAGGTCTACTAGCTAGTAAATTCGTAAGTTTCCGAGCATAGCTCCGATAGGGTTCAAATCCTAGACTTGAATCTTTTGCTCGTATTTTTCTCGATTTTTCTTTTTAGAAGATCCAGCGTTCGCTGGCATTTCATAGATTAAGCAGGAAGCAAGCGGAAAACAATGTGCGATCAAGTGATCAGTGGATGAAAATAGAGAAAACAGAAAAAAAACGTCCCTCGGCCTAGCCAAAGAGAAGACCAACAGCTAATCCAGGCCAACAGCACCACAAGATACAAGGTCGCCGGCACAACTAAACATGACAGAGCAGAGCACCCGGCCTGCAGATCTTCGCAGTGTCATCATATATCATCCATCGCGCTCGTGACCCGACGACTTCAACTTCATTGCAACATGAAAGGGCACCCGCATCAAGCATGTCCGCCACAAGTGTGTTCCTCGACCTCATTGGCATTGGAGAGAGAAGACATATCCGAAGCAGGGCAGACATGTGCCGCTCCAATCCCGAGAGGAGGACTAACAAGACTAGTCCGCCGCACCAAGCATCTCAAGTGTGCTCCTGCCGCCCACCACCACCGCACAAAAGCTAACGACCATACTCGGACGAACGCGCCATCGTGCCCACCAAGAACCTCTCCAAAGCAATGCTTCCAACAAAGTAAGGCAGCCAAGGATGCCCCATTGCCGATCCGACAAGACGGATCTAGGTTTTCACCTGGAGAAAGAATGGAAAGGCAGGAGGGTGACAGATCTCTTCAGTGATGCCTCCAAGAAGAAAAACAACATCCATGGATTTTACCATCACCGACATCGAGCAAGACTTTCGTCCGAAGAATCTGGACCAGAACGCCAAGGACAGAACTCCCTGGCCACACAACCACTAGTTGCCGCACCACCCAAGCACACCTCGCGCCGCTCCGAAGATGACCGCCGGCATCAACGCAGGCCAGGACGCGGCCAGATCGGACCCACCCGCCTGCCTACAGCCATCGCAGCACACCCATGGGCGTCCAGGCAGCAGCCCCCTCCTAAGACTGCACCCCACGGCCGATCCGGTGCAGATCCGCCGCCCCACTCGCCCGCGACTGGTCCGGGTGAGCCCAGATCGGGCCCGCCCCGCCGGCATCCGCAACTGCACGCCCGCAAACCGCCGGAGGGAGCAGAGGCTCGAGCTCTGTCGCCGCTCACGTGCGACACCTCCGGTGAAGTATCCACCGCCGCCGGCCTCGGATGGAGCCCTCCCGAGATCCGCAGCCCAGCCGCCTGCCGATGTCGCGCCTCCGAGATCCTCCACCACCATCCCCGGAGCCGGCCGGGCTTCGCCGGTGAGACCCTCAGGCGGCGGCGAGGGGAGGAAGGGAGGTGGGGGAGGAGGAGGTGGGGGGGAGGAGGCGGCCGCGTTTGGGTTTCGCCCCCCGAGTCGCCAGGGAGGCGACGCGGAGGTGGGAGGTTTTTTTTTCCAGACTTTTCGAGAATGTTCGTTCTTGGGAGGAGACTCTCTTGCCGACTACGAAGGCGTAATCATTAAGATGTTGTGTCTGTCGGCACAGTACCTCGAAGATGCTCATAAGGGTATGGTATGGGTAAGTGCGTCTATAAGGATGAGTGTATGTGCGCCATAATACAAGCCATTGTTTAAAGTTTTTTTTTTTGCATGTGTTCAAAATGGACAAAATCCAACAGTTATCATGTGTTCCAACTAACGAGCATTGATCTATGGAAAATCAACACTTGGTGAAGGAGAAGCAGAGAGAAGCACAAGGATTTACCTAGGTCGGACATTGCCAGCCTCACGAAGAGATCCTGCCCGCGGTTGAGGAACCGCGTGTCCATCAGCTCGCCGAACCACTGGATGCACCCGCTCCCTCCACCGCGGATGTCCGACGCGGCGTACGCCGTGCAGGAGCAGTTGAGCAGGCACCGCCGGCCGCACTCCTCGAGCGAGGTGCCGTTGTCCATGCTGCTCCCGTGCGTCTCCGGCGGCTTCACGCCGTGCAGGGCGTAGAAACCGTCCTCGCCGCCGCCCTCGCACAGCAGCGGCGTGCTGAGAATGCACCCGCCGGAGGCACTACCGGAATCGCACCCTGTGCCGACGACCAGGGCCGTCGGCATAGCCCTGATTGGCCGTCGGGACAGGCCTATGCCGACGGCCCCCGTCGGCATAGGGCCGTCGGCAACATATCAGTCGGCGTACCCATGGAGGCCGTCGGCATAGAAGGGCCGTCGGCATAGGACCTATCCCGACGGTGTTCGTACAACTATGCCGACGGCCCTGGCCGTCGGCAACGTTCCCGCCTAATGGCGGCCGCCGTCAAGTGCGGACCAACGGCTGCTCGCCACGTGGCACATCTATGCCGACGGTGCGACCGTCGGCTTAGTTTGAAACTATGACGACGGCTAGACTGTCGGCATAGCCGCGCCACGTGGCGAGCAGCCGTAGGTCCAAGGGGCGGTGCTATGCCGACGGCCTAGCTGTCGGCATAGCTCCGCCCAGGAGTGCCCAGTTGCTGACACGTGGCAGATATGCCGATGGCCTAGCTGTCGGCCTAGTTTGAAACTACGCCGACGGCTTGGCTGTCGGCATAGCTGCCACGTGTCAGCAACTGGGTGCTCGCGCCAGCTCTATGCCGACGGCCTAGCCGTCGGCATAGTTTGCATTTGATTTTTTTTTCTTTTTTCTGTTTGTTTTGAGATCAATTCAGTTCAAATATACAACAGATATATATGATGGAAATGCACATATAAAGCACATCTAAGTATCGTAAGCATCAATATATGCATAAGCATCATCACAAAGGACCATCAAAAGTAACCGAAAGGATCATCATCACCACACACAAGTCATCTAAAGGATCATCATCACCACACACAAGTCGTCTAAAGGATCATCATCACCACACACAAGTCGTCTAAAGAAACATAAGCATAAGCACACAAGTAACCGAAATGCTTAAGCGCCAGGACGTCGAGCACCGCGGAGGTCGTCACCGCCAAGACCGCCGAAGCCCAGGTCGTCACTGCTAGCGGCAGCGCTACCGCCAAGACCGCCTCCACCTCCGCCTCCGTGGATCGGAGTGGTTGGGCTCCGTGACTCGGGAGTGCTGCGAAGACCACCGCCAACGGTAGATCCATCGGTTCCCTGGATGTTGAAAAGACATATTAACGGGATATATGACTGTGTTGAAAGGCATGATATGCTTTGGGTGAATAGATTGGGGATGAACTAACCGGCGAGGGGCCAGCGTTCTGTACCACAAACTCCTCAAAGGTCAGCAGCCTTGGTTGTGCTGGTTGCAACTGAGGACACCTGCCGGCCGCCATTTCCTGAAAAGCGTGTTGCATCTGGCGATCCTTCTGCTCATGGTATGCATAAAGCCTCTCGTGCCACGCCATGGTCTCCTGGCGTGTGTACTCCAGGTAGGCCTACGGTATGACATGACGGAACTCATAAAACTACTAAATGCGGAAAATAAAGTGAGCAATGAAGAAAAGAGGGAAAATACTTACAGATTGCCGCTCCTGAAAGAGGGACTGTGACTGTGCACTGGTCACTGGCGTGCTCCTGCGCTGGCTCAGGCTCGGGTCGATCCGACGGAGCTGTGTGTAGGAGATAGTAGGAGTGATCACAGCATCGAGAACCGCCTCCCGACCGTGCTCCTTCGGCCCCATGCCCACCACCACCCTATCGTCCAGATTCGCCGCAATGGGGTCAGGTGTGTCAGGATGTAACTTCAGATACCCTTCGGAGCAGGCCTTCTTCCTCCCCGCGGTCTTCTTGCTGTAGTACTTGGGCTCGCCAGGCTTGGGGTCCTTCCGCGTATGGGCGATCTCCCACGCCTGCATGTGTGAGAGCGGCCGCTTCAGTTTCTCCTCCTGCACCACCAAACAGAGGTTAGTCATACATAAGAAAGTGATGGTAAATAGAAGAAGAAGAATGTTTAATGGGGTTAGTCATACATTAACTGCCTTGTGGAGATAGTGGTTTCGGTTTCCCTGAGCATGTACTCCCTCCTTCCCTCGGTTAGCCTTGTTTTTTATTCTCATAGCCGCCCAGGCTTCAGCCTCATCACACCAAAGATCCACCAATGCCGCCCAGGACTCATCTTTTCCATAACACCAATTTGGACACACCTACATAATGAAAGCATAATGGCATGTCAACACGAAATGGTGAAATGTACTACAAGGTAATGAAAGCATAATGAAAAATCTTTTATACTTACCGCCAAGAACTCGTCCCTCTCCAAGGTAATGCCCATCCTCCGTGCTTCTGCCTTGGTCATCTTCACACCAAGATAGTCGTGGTAGTATGTCGAGATGGCCACATAGTGCACCTCGTACTGCATCTGGCGGGCCTTCTTCTTGCATTGGTGCAGCACGATCTGGTCCGCTCTGGCCCTGTGCTCCAGAAGAACTCGATAGAATTTCTACAATGATGCATGAAACAAGAATGGAAGAAGCCATGAGTTAAATCATTCATGAAACTAGA
Organism: Thinopyrum elongatum; assembly: GCA_011799875.1. NCBI lineage: Eukaryota > Viridiplantae > Streptophyta > Magnoliopsida > Poales > Poaceae > Thinopyrum > Thinopyrum elongatum. The sequence goes on from CM022298.1 coordinate 54,167,371, forward strand.
ATGGACTTGTGCTTCTGAAGAGAACTCACCCAGAAAGTAGTGATCACGGCCTTGGCATGGGTCTCATGGTCCGCGTGGAGGGCCGCTTCCCAGTGGTCCCAGCTCGTGGCCAAAACCCGACGGTCCGGGTGCCTGACTGGATCCGGACAGTACAACCCCGGCCAGTATAACTTCAGCAAGACGGTGATGAGGCCGTTGGGAATACAGACCCCTTTAGAATATATCTAGTTGCTGCAAAAGAATGAACTATTAGCATGTGACAAGCAAAATAACTAACAACCGGAATGAGCATGTGACAAGCAAAATAATGAAATTATTATAAAGTGGCACTTACTCTTTCCCCGTGGGCTCAATGAGCCACTTCTGCTCCTCAGTAGCAGGAACCCGCTTTGGTAGCTTTGCGTTACCACGCAGCCACCCCTTGTTGTCAACCCCATTCCCGCCACCACCATCATCCCCGCCACCACCCTCCTCCTCGCCTGCCTCCCCCTCCCCACCCTCCTCCTCCTTCTCCTCCTCCTCGTCCTCCTCCTCCTCGCCTGCCTCCTCCTCCACCTCCTCCTCGGCCCCATCCCGAACCTCCTCCTCCTCCTCCTCGTCGTCCTCCTCCTCCTCGCCAGAGGGTACATCACTAAAGGAGGGTACCTCACTAGAGGAGGGCCTCGAAGACAACACCCCTAAGTCGGTGAGGGTGCGCTCTTTCTGGCCGCGACCCCCTGTAGTGGCTCTCCCCCCACCACCTCGCCCTCTAGGGGCTCTCCCCCCGCCCCCTCCTCCTCTAGGGGCACCTCTCCCTCGACCTCCCTGTGAGGAGTCATCGTCAAGTAGCCGGGTGGGAGGATTACGTGCTCGACCACTCCGACTAGGCAGGCCGACGACCTTGCGTAGGAAACCCACGCCGTCGGCCTTCCCCTTGCCCATGTTCCACGAACCTGCATTGAAAAGAGAATAAGCAATTAGTAAATTAATGAAATGAAGGAAAAGGCATGATAATAAACACATTAATAAAAATGCATAAAAGGCATATTCCTAAACTATAGAAAAAAAAGACATGAAACGTACATCTGCTAGAAACCATATGAATCACTGTTGTAACCTCTTTCTCGGTCCGTCACATCATCACTATCAATCATATCATCTTCGTTGTCTGACGGAGGTGGAGGCTCTTCCTCGTCGTCAGCGTCTTCGTTTAACTTTTCTAGCATAAGTATGTCATTTTCATTGACAATGGTCTCACCATCATTCCGTGCATCGTCGTCGTTTGGATCCACATCATCAGCACCCAATCGTCTAGCGTCATCGTTTCTAACCACATCATCATCATCAGGTTGCTCTTGATAGAACACTCCCTCGTATGTCATGGGGTTAATGTTGTAGTAATCGTCTTCATTCGGGTCCGGTAGCTTACCATGTGGAGACACCTTGAACACAACTTCCCAACCCTTTAGGTACTCTTTCTGGCATGGGTAAGGCAGATAATATACTTGTGTAGCTTGGGTAGCCGCAATGAAGAGATCGGCTCCGGCATAGACGGTTGATGGTTTAACTTCTACCAAACCAATGGAAGGCGTATGTTTTACCCCCTCCCGCGGATCGAACCATCGGCATTTGAACACAGGCAGACTTAGGGTCTCGCGCCCCTGGCGGAATTTAACCTCGTATATATTTTGTACCCTTCCGTAGTAGTCTACTGAATTTTGACTGGGGGTGTACACTCCGGTATTTATAGTTTTGGGATCGGGTCGGCTGTTCTGGTGCTCCTCTGTATGGAAGCGATACCCATTCACATCATACTTTTTACATGTCATGATGGCAGGGTCAAAACCCATGGAAACCCATCTCAATTCATCATCCATAGATATGTTCGGATCTTTTCCCTACAAGTATAATTGAAATTGCTGCGTGCATTAGTTCGGTTAACTAATAAATGTTGAACTAGGTATTTAATAGGGGAGTGTGGAAAATTACTTTCTCCATGAACCAAGCAACAAAATTTTTACGTCCAGGGTTTCCATGACAGAGAAGAGTAAGTGCCTCCGCCTCAGTAGGAGGATTCATTCCCGTCCATTCCTCTTGAACGAAATCACTAAAAAAAGAAAAGCGGTGTTAGACCGGGACTAAGTGAACATAGAACATGATGATGTGGAAGACATAAAGGAATGGTGTAGTGGTATTACCTCATCCACACTTCCTCAACTTCCTTGATGTTGTGCAAGATATAGAACATGAGGTCCTCGCACTCTTATCGTGGCATGTTATAAGATTTCGAGGCCCTAGCCCTCCCACCTTGCGCGTTGAATAGATGGAGCCTGGGTTGATACTTGGGCTCTTCTATATTGTATCGAGGCACCTTGTTATGCAGATGGGGAACGTGGTCTGGATAGTATGATGTCCTCAGGTCTGACACCTCCTCTAGGATAACTGCCTCAGCTATGGAAGCTTCAATCTTAGCTTTGTTTCCACATTTCTGTCGGAGATGCCTGTTCTGTCTCTCAGGGCCGTACTGCCAGCGATTCTGCACAGGCCCCCCCAACAATACCTCGTTCGCGAGGTGCAAAATGAGATGTGTCATCGGAGTAAAGAAGCCTGGCGGAAAGATCTTCTCTAGCTTGCCTATCAACTCCGGTGCCTTCTTATGCAATTTTTCAATCACCTCTTTACTTACTTCTTTAGCACAGAGCGTGCGAAAGAAATGGCTTAGCTTGGCAAGCACTCGCCAGACATGCTCGGGGACATAGCCTCAAACCATCACCGGCATTATCCGCTCAATCCATACATGGTAGTCATGACTCTTCAGGCCGGTCACTTTGCCCGTTGAAAGATTGACTCCCTTACTTATATTTGATGCATAACCATTGGTGAACTTCAAAATGTGTCTTCCCTGTCTGGTTGGTCTGGAGGGAGGAACTATCGATGCAGGTCAAAGGCTACATACTTGCCACCCTTACTCAGCCAAATCATTCGCAGAGCCTGCATGCACACTGGGCATGGCATCTTTCCACTTGTACACCATCTGCAGAATAGAGCATAGCCGGGAAAGTCATGCATGCAATAGTGCAACCAAACTTTCATCAAGAAATTTCTCTGCAGATCCCTGTCGTATGTCAACCTCGGAAAGTACCAAGAATGGTGCAAAGCATCCACCAGCGGCTGCATAAACATACCCAATTGCTTCCCCGGGTATTCAGGCCCCGGAATGATGAGCGACAAGAACATGGTCTTCCGTTGCATTAGGGCACCGGGAGGAAGATTGAGCGGAATTACAAACACGGGCCAGCAGGTATATGGATTGGACGACATACCATATGGATTCAACCCATCACCTGATGTGGCTATTCTGACATTCCCAGCCTCGGCTGCTTCCTCGGGGTATTCTTCATCGAAAGACTTCCATGCATCCCCTTCTGATGGATGTACAATTTTTTTTGGATTGTACCTTATACCTTCCTTGTGCCACTTCATCATTTTGGCAGACTCCTTCGTGATGAAAAGGCGCTGCAGTCTTTTTATAAAACCAAGATACCGAAGAACCATAACGGGGATGGTTAGCTGCTTTTTCTCACCATCCTCACCGACCACCTCAATGTACCGAGACGAACCACACTTCCTACAGTACTAGTCATCCGCATACTCGTGCCTAAACAAAAGGCAATTCTTCGGGCAAACATCTATTTTCTCATAATCCATAGAGAGTGCCTTCATGATTTTCTTTGTATCGTACATTCTTTTCGGCAGTTCATGACCCTTAGGGAGGCTGTTAGCCCATACTCCCAGGAATGCTTCGAAGCATTTCTGGCTACAGCCGTACTCAGCCTTGACTGCAACCAGTTGCGAGATGGCATCCAGCTGAGATATTTTCGCACCCGCATAAAGAGGTTTCTTCGACGAGGCCAAGACCTCCAAGAAGGCCTTTGCGGTTGCCTCCGGTTCCTCCGGTTCATTCTCTGAAGGTGTCGCATGTGCCGTTTCTCCAACAATGACATCATCTAGCATGTCCCTGACCCCGTCGTCCTCATATCCATCGATGCGTTGTCGCATCACCTCCTCTCTACCATGGTCCTGCTCGGCTATGTTTATCGGCGGCATGTCAAAGTTTGGCATATATCCGTGCGTGCGAAGGTGCTCACTCATGTCCGTCTGATTTCTACGGTGACGTCTGGCACATCTCGCACAGGGGCATGGTGGGATAATTCTCATTGGACGACGGAATATCTCCTTCAAATACACATCTGTTTTCGCGATCCACTCTGATGTTACTCGATTCCGACGGATAAAACCACTGTATATCCACTGATTATCTGCCATCCTCTGCTTTTTTGCAAGCCACACAACATAATTAAGGATTCACTTAAATTAATCACATCAAATTTTCAGTTTCTACCACGTTGAATCCACCTACATCTCTAATAGGTAAAGATGGGTCCTAATCCCACCCGAGGATGTGTAGATTGAGTACGTTCTCCATTCTACCCCGTTCTGCGACAAAATTTCGGCAGCACCTCCCCGCTGTTCTCCAGATACACGTCTCGGCAAATAGCCGAGAGAATGTGCTCCGGAGAACAATGGGGAGGCGCCGCCGAAATCCTGTCTCGGAACGGGGTAGAACATGGAGAACATACCCAATCTACACATCCTCGGGCTGTCCATGGAAAACGCTGGACAATCTGAAAGAGCTGCGGTGATAAATATGCAATTGAATGCATATTTATCGATGCAACCCTTTCGGACGAGAGACGCCTAGGTTACGCCAGTTGACTTGAGAATGAAATCTAGTGATATGAAAAAAATGGAGGAGATGGACTTGTAACTCACCCTCGGCTGTAGAGGAAGTAGTCGAACAGCAGAGGGATGCTCAGGGGGACCAACGCGTCGGACAACAGTCACTCCGATGAAATGCGACACCACAAAGCCTGCAAATTCCATCGCGACAAAAAATTAGAACATCACAACTCATAGAACATCACAATATCATCATCATCTAACAATCATCAAATCATAAAAAAATCGTCATCTATCATCATCATCATCATCTAAAAATTATCGAAGCATAAAAAAACATAAACATCTATCATCAACATCATCATCTAACAATCATCTATCATATACCATCTATCATCATCATCATCTCAAAATCATCGAAGCATAAAAAATCATCATTATCTCTCCTCATCTAACAATCATCGTCATTATCATCTAAAAAAAATCCGTATGAACAAGTTATGAACATCACATTTTTCTCAAATAACTAATTTTTAGCAAGACCATTATATAAGTGTCAAAAAATATTTCATCATTGTTTTGTAGCAACACCATCATGATCAAAATACCACCATGCAAAAAGTATATAATCACATCACAAAACAACATTGACACTTCAAACTAAAAAAAAACTCATATTTCTAATAACATCCATTGATCAATATTTTGCAAACTAACTACATCTAACAAATATGACATACATTCCATCTATCTATGCATTCATCCACCTAAAAACAGTAGCAAACCACTAAAAAAAGAAAGAAAAAATAGCTCACGTAGAGGGCCGGCTGGTCGGGTCGGAGGAGGGGGCGCCGGTGGTTGGGGGCCGGTGATGAGCAGCAGAAGAAGAAGGGCCGGCTGCTCCAGCCAGCCGGGAAGGTGGGGGCTCCGGACCCCGTGGCGCGGCTTCGAGTCAGCCCTTGCGGGACAGACGGGTTGCGGGAGGGGCGGCCGACAGCCCCGGGGAGGACGGCTCGCGCGGGGCGGGGAGGACGGCGGCGAACCGCGGTGGGTGGGAGAGACGAGGGCGCGCGGCGGCGCGGGGCTCGGGCGGGGCGGCACGGGGTCGTAGCGGGGAGGCGGCGGGTGGCGGCGGGCTCGGGGCGGGACGCGGCGGGGTTGGTGCAGTGCGGGCGGCGGCGGGCTCGGGGCCGGCGTGGCGTGCTTAGGGCGGCGGCGGAGGTGGTGGGCGGCGGCGCGGGTATGGGTCGGGGGGAAGGGGGAGATGGGGAATGGGTGGTGGGGGGCGAACCGCAGCAGATAAGGTCAAACCTATGCCGACGGCCTGGCCGTCGGCATAGGCCTGGCCCTTTGCCACGTCATCGATCCGTGGCCGTGTGCGCTGCTATGCCGACGGCTAAGCCGTCGGCATAGATACTTTGCATTTTTTTATTACGTCATTCATCCGTGGCCGTGTGCGCTGCTATGCCGACGGCAAGCCGTCGGCATAGATACTTTGCATATATTTTATTACGTCATCGATCCGTGGCCGTGTGCGCTGCTATGCCGACGGCTAAGCCGTCGGCATAGATACTTTGCATTTTTTTATTATGGCATATGTGTGACTCTCAGCACAGTGTAAAAAATAGTCCCACCCCGTCCCGTCTAACCCTGAAACAGACGACCGCTGGATCCGTGTCGGCCCGACGTGGCCGTTTCCCTCCTCCGGAACATGGCGGCAGCCACGCCCGTGAGGTCTACACGGTGGGACGGGGGCCCTGGGGGGGTAGCAATGCCACCGGAGCATCGCACCGGGCCCTCATACAAGCGGAGTGGTGTGGTGGCATGTCCGAAGAGGCGGCACGCGTCTCCGGGGTGTGCCCTCCCTCACGGACGGCGCCGCTGCCGGCACCTGGAGGGGGAAACAGACGCGTCGGGTCTACACGGAGGGGATCTTGCTGTGGGTCTGGCCCGGATGTTGCTCCAAAGTGTTCCTATGGGCTGACCTAACACAACCGGGTGGAGAGGTCCACTGGTCAAAGCCAGTCCGTGCAAAGTCAAAGGCCTAGATCCGTGGTCAAACGCACAGGGTTAGGCGGGACGGGGCCCTGGGGGGTGGGGGGTAGCAATGCCACCGGAGCGTCGCACCGGGCCCTCATACATGCGGGGTGGGTGTGGTGGCATGTCCGAAGAGGCGGCACGCGTCTTCGGGGTGTGCCCCCCCTCACGGACGGCGCCGCCGATGGCACCTGGAGGGGGAAACGGACGCGTCGGGTCTACACGGAGGGGATCTTGCTGTGGGTCTGGCCCGGATGTTGCTCCAAAGTGTTCCTATGGGCTGACCTAACACAATCGGGTGGAGAGGTCCATTGGTCAAAGCCCGTCCGTGCAAAGTCAAATGGCTAGATCCCGTGGTCAATCGCTACAGGGTTAGGCGGGACGGGGGCCCTTGGGGGGTAGCAATGCCGCCGGAGCGTCGCACCGGGCCCTCATACATGCGGGGTGGTGCGGTGGCATGTCCGAAGAGGCAGCACACGTCTCCGGGGTGTGCCCCCCCTCACGGACGGCGATGACACCGTAGTAGATGTTCTGCGGTAACGATGCGGCGTGAATATTATTAAATACTCAGAGCGCGATAAAATCATGAGTTTTTTACACGACGTGGGCACATGTGCTATAGAACTGATGGTAATTTTTCATAATTTTTGGTGATGGAGAAGTATTTGAACACTTCCCTCTACACGGATTGCTCTCCGTGTGACTACGACTTTGGCCGGCGGCCTCCGGGGGCTAGCATGCCGCCAAATCTTGCGTAGGCGGCCCCTCACAAGTCTGGAAGTGTTGTGGCGGTTGTAAAAGCCCAGCACACGTCTCCGGGGTGTGGCCCCCCTAACGGACGGCGCCGCCACCGGCACCTGGAGGGGGGAAATGGACGCGTCGGGTCTACACGAAGGGGATCTTGCTGTGGGTCTGGCCCGGATGTTGCTCCAAAGTGTTCCTATGGGCTGACCTAACACAACCGGGTGGAGAGGTCCATTGGTCAAAGCCCGTCCGTGCAAAGTCAAAGGGCTAGATCCCGTGGTCAAACGCTACAGGGTTAGGCGAGACGGGGGCCCTGGGGGGTAGCAATGCCACCGGAGCGTCGCACTGGGCCCTCATACATGCGGGGTGGTGCGGTGGCATGTCCTAAGAGGCGGCACTCGTCTCCGGGGTGTGCCCCCCCTCACGGACGGCGATGACACCGTAGTAGATGTTCTGCGGTAACGATGCGGCGTGAATATTATTAAATACTCAGAGCGCGATAAAATCATGAGTTTTTTACATGACGTGGGCACATGTGCTATAGGACTGATGGTAATTTTTCATAATTTTTGGTGATGGAGAAGTATCTGAACACTTCCCTCTACGCGCATTGCTCTCCGTGTGTCTACGACTATGGCCGGCGGCCTCCGGGGGCTAGCATGCCGCCAAATCTTGCGTAGGCGACCTCTCACGAGTCTGGAAACATTGTGGTGGTTGCAAAAGCCCGGCACGCGTCTACGGGGTGTGGCCCCCCTTACGGACGGCGCCGCCGCCGGCACCTGGAGGGGGGAAATGGACGCATCGGGTCTACACGAAGGGGATCTTGCTGTGGGTCTGGCCCGGATGTTGCTCCAAAGTGTTCCAATGGGCTGACCTAACACAACCGGGTGGAGAGGTCCACTGGTCAAAGCCCGTCCGTGCAAAGTCAAAGGGCTAGATCCCGTGGTCAAACGCTACAGGGTTTGGCGGGACGGGGGCCCTGGGGGGTAGCAATGCCACCGGAGCGTCGCACCGGGCCCTCATACATGCGGGGTGGTGCGGTGGCATGTCCGAAGAGGCGGCACGCGTCTCCGGGGTGTTCCCCCTCTCACGGACGGCGATGACTCTGTAGTAGATGTTCTGCGGTAACGATGCGGCGTGAATATTATTAAATACTCAGAGCGCGATAAAATCATGAGTTTTTTACACGACGTGGGCACATGTGCTATAGGACTGATGGTAATTTTTCTTAATTTTTGGTGATGGAGAAGTATCTGAACACTTCCCTCTACGCGGATTGCTCTCCGTGTGTCTACGACTGTGGTCGGCGGCCTCCGGGGGCTCGCATGCCGCCAAATCTTGCGTAGGCGGCCTCTCACGAGTCTGGAAGTATTGTCGCGGTTGCAAAAGCCCGGCACGCGTCTCCAGGGTGTGGCCCCCCTCACGAACGGCGCCGCCGCCGGCACCTGGAGGGGGGAAATGGACGCGTCGGGTCTACACGAAGGGGATCTTGCTGTGGGTCTGGCCCGGATGTTGCTCCAAAGTGTTCCTATGGGCTGACCTAACACAACCGGGTGGAGAGGTCCACTGGTCAAAGCCCGTCCTTGCAAAGTCAAAGGGCTAGATCCCGTGGTCAAACGCTACAGGGTTTGGCGGGACGGGGGCCCTGGGGGGTAGCAATGCCACCGGAGCGTCGCACTGGGCCCTCATACATGCGGGGTGGTGCGGTGGCATGTCCGAAGAGGCGGCACGCATCTTCGGGGTGTGCCGCCCCTCACGGACGGCAATGACACGGTACTAGACGTTCTGCGGTAACGATGCGGCGTGAATATTATTAAATACTCGGAGCGTGATAAAATCATGAGTTTTTTACACGACGTGGGCACATGTGCTATAGGACTGATGGTAATTTTTCACAATTTTTGGTGATGGAGAAGTATCTGAACACTTCCCTCTACGCGGATTGCTCTCCGCGTGTCTACGACTGTGGCCGGCGGCCTCCGGGGGCTAGCATGCCGCCAAATCTTGCGTAGGCGGCCTCTCACAAGTCTGGAAGTGTTGTGGCGGTTGCAAAAGCCCGGCACACGTCTCCGGGGTGTGGCCCCCCTCACGGACGGCGCCGCCGCAGGCACCTGGAGGGGGGAAACGGACGCGTCGGGTCTACACGGAGGGGATCTTGCTGTGGGTCTAGCCCGGATGTTGCTCCAAAGTGTTCCTATGGGCTGACCTAACACAACCGGGTGGAGAGGTCCACTGGTCAAAGCCCGTCCGTGCAAAGTCAAAGGGCTCGATCCCGTGGTCAAACGCTATAGGGTTAGGCGGGACGGGGGTCCTGGGGGGGTAGCAATGCCACCGGAGCGTCGCACCGGGCCCTCATACATGCGGGGTGGTGCGGTGGCATGTCCGAAGAGGCGGCACGCGTCTCCTGGGTGTGCCCCCCCTCACGGACGGCGATGACACGGTAGTAGACGTTCTGCGGTAACGATGAGGCGTGAATATTATTAAATACTCGGTGCGCGATAAAATAATGATTTTTTTACATGACGTGGGCACATGTGCTATAGGACTGATGGTAATTTTTCATAATTTTTGATGATGGAGAAGTATCTGAACACTTCCCTCTACGCGGATTGCTCTTCGCGTGTCTACGACTGTGGCCGGCGGCCTCCGGGGGCTAGCATGCCGCCAAATCTTGAATAGGCGGCCTCTCACAAGTCTGGAAGTGTTGTGGCGGTTGCAAAAGCCCGGCACGCGTCTCCGGGGTGTGGCCCCCCTCACGGACGGCGCCGCCGCCGGCACCTGGAGGGGGGAAACGGACGCGTCGGGTCTACACGGAGGGGATCTTGCTGTGGGTCTGGCCCGGATGTTGCTCCAAAGTGTTCCTATGGGCTGACCTAACACAACCGGGTGGAGAGGTCCACTGGTCAAAGCCCGTCCGTGCAAAGTCAAAGGGCTAGATCCTGTGGTCAAACGCTACAGGGTTAGGCGGGACGGGGGCCCTGGGGGGGTAGCAATGCCACCGGAGCGTCGCACCGGGCCCTCATACATGCGGGGTGGTGCGGTGGCATGTCCGAAGAGGCGGCACGCGTCTCCGGGGTGTGCCCCACAAAAACCCCACGGACGGCGATGACACGGTACTAGATGTTCCGCGGTAACGATGCGGCGTGAATATTATTAAATACTCGGAGCGCGATAAAATTATGAGTTTTTTACACGACGTGGGCACATGTGCTATAGGACTGATGGTAATTTTTCATAAGTTTTGGTGATGGAGAAGTATCTGAACAATTCACTCTACGCGGATTAATCTCCGCGTGTCTACGACTATGGCCGGCGCCCTCCAGGGGCTAGCATGCCGCCAAATCTTGCGTAGGCGACCTCTCACAAGTCTAGAAGTGTTGTGGCGGTTGCAAAAGCCCGGCACGCATCTCCGGGGTGTGGCCCCCCTCACGGACGGCGCCGCCGCCGGCTCCTGGAGGGGGGAAACGGACGCGTCGGGTCTACACGGAGGGGATCTTGCTGTGGTTCTGGCCCGGATGTTGGTCCAAAGTGTTCCTATGGGCTCACCTAACACAACCGGGTGGAGAGGTCCACTGGTCAAAGCCCGTCCGTGCAAAGTCGAAGGGCCAGATCCCGTGGTCAAACGCTACAGGGTTAGGCGGGACGGGGGCCCTGGGGGGTTAGCAATGCCACCGGAGCGTCGCACCGGGCCCTCATACATGCGGGATGGTGCGGTGGCATGTCCGAAGAGGCGGCACGCGTCTCCGGGGTGTGCCCCCCTCACGGACGGCGATGACACGGTAGTAGATGTTCTGCGGTAACGATGCGGCGTGAATGTTATTAAATACTCGGCGCGCGATAAAATAATGAGTTTTTTACACCACGTGGGCACATGTGCTATAGGACTGATGGTAATTTTTCATAATTTTTGGTGATGGAGAAGTATCTGAACACTTCCCTCTACGCGGATTGCTCTCCGCGTGTCTACGACTGTAGCCGGAGGCCTCCGGGGGCTAGCATGCCGCCAAATCTTGCGTAGCCGGCCTCTCACAAGTCTGGAAGTGTTGTGGCGGTTGCAAAAGCCCGGCACGCATCTCCGGGGTGTGGCCCCCCTCACGGACGACGCCGCCGCCGGCACGTGAAGGGGCGAAACGGACGCGTCGGGTCTACACGGAGGGGATCTTGCTGTGGGTGTGGCCCGGATGTTGCTCCAAAGTGTTCCTATGGGCTGACCTAACACAACCGGGTGGAGAGGTCCTCTGGTCAAAGCCCGTCCGTGAAAGTCAAAGGGCTTGATCCCATGGTCAAACGCTACATGGATAGGCGGGACGGGGATCCTGGGGGTAGCAATGCCACCGGAGCGTCGCAACTGGCCCTCATACATGCGGGGTGTGCGGTGGCATGTCCGAAGAGGCGGCACGCGTCTCCGGGGTGTGCCCCCCCCCTCACGGACGGCGATGACACGGTAGTAGACGTTCTTCTGTAATGATGCGGCGTGAATATTATTAAATACTCGGAGCGCGATAAAATCATGAGTTTTTTACACGACGTGGGCACATGTGCTATAGGACTGATGGTAATTTTTCATAATTTTTGGTGATGGAGAAGTATCTGAACACTTCCCTCTACGCGGATTGCTCTCCGCATGTCTACGACTGTGGCCGGCGGCCTCCGGGGGCTGGCATGCCGCCAAATCTTGCGTAGGCGCCCTCTCACAAGTCTGGAAGTGTTGTGGCGGTTGCAAAAGCCCGGCACGCATCTCCGGGGTGTGGCCCCCCTCACGGACGGCGCCGCAGCCGGCACCTGGAGGGAGGAAATAGACGCGTCGGGTCTACACGGAGGGGATCTTGCTGTGGGTCTGGCCCGGATGTTGCTCCAAAGTGTTCCTATGGGCTGACCTAACACAACCGGTTGGAGAGGTCCACTGGTCAAAGCCCGTCCGTGCAATGTCAAAGGGCTAGATCCTGTGGTCAAACGCTACAGGGTTAGGCGGGACGGGGGCCCTGGGGGGGTAGCAATGCCACCGGAGCGTCGCACCAGGCCCTCATACATGCGGGGTGGTGCGGTGGCATATCCGAAGAGGCGGCACGCGTCTCCGGGGTGTGCCCCCCCTCACGGACGGCGATGACACGGTAGTAGACGTTCTGCGGTAACGATGCGGTGTGAATATTATTAAATACTCGGAGCGCGATAAAATCATGAGTTTTTTACACGACGTGGGCACATGTGCTATAGGACTGATGGTAATTTTTCATAATTTTTGGTGATGGAGAAGTATCCTAACACTTCCCTCTACGCGGATTGCTCTCCGCGTGTCTACATCTGTGGCTGGCGGCCTCCGGGGGCTAGCATGCCGCCAAATCTTGTGTAGGCAGCCTCTCACAAGTCTGGAAGTGTTGTGGCGGTTGCAAAAGCCCGGCACGCGTCTCCGGGGTGTGGCCTCCCTCACGGACGGCGCCGCCGCCGGCACCTGGAGGGGGGAAACGGACGCGTCGGGTCTACACGGAGGGGATCTTGCTGTGGGTCTGGCCCGGATGTTGCTCCAAAGTGTTCCTATGGGCTGACCTAACACAACCGAGTGGAGAGGTCCACTGGTCAAAGCCCGTCCGTGCAAAGTCAAAGGGCTAGATCCCGTGGTCAAACGCTATAGGGTTAGGCGGGACGGGGGCCCTGGGGGGTAGCAATGCCACCGGAGCATCGCACCGGGCCCTCTTACATGCGGGGTGGTGCGGGGGCATGTTCGAAGAGGCGGCACGCGTCTCCGGGGTGTGCCCCCCCTCACGGACGGCGATGACACGGTAGTAGATGTTCTGCGGTAACGATGCAGCGTGAATATTATTAAATACGCGGAGCGCGATAAAATCATGAGTTTTTTACACGACGTGGGCACATGTGCAATAGGACTGATGGTAATTTTTCATAATTTTTGGTGATGGAGAAGTATCTGAACACTTCCCTCTACGCGGATTGCTCTCCGCGTGTCTACGACTGTGGCCGGCGGCCTCCGGGGGCTGGCATGCTGCCAAATCTTGCGTAGGTGGCCTCTCACAAGTCTGGAAGTGTTGTGGCGGTTGCAAAAGCCCGGCACGCATCTCCGGGGTTTGGCCCCCCTCACGGACGGCGCAGCCGCCGGCACCTGGAGGGGGGAAACGGACGCGTCGGGTCTACACGGAGGGGATCTTGCTGTGGGTCTGGCCCGGATGTTCCTCCAAAGTGTTCCGATGGACTGACCTAACACAACCGGGTGGAGAGGTCCACTGGTCAAAGCCCGTCCGTGCAAAGTCAAAGGGCTAGATCCCGTGGTCAAACGCTACAGGGTTAGGCGGGACGGGGGCCCTGGGGGGTAGCAATGCCACCGGAGCGTCGCACCTGGCCCTCATACATGCGGGGTGGTGCGGTGGCATGTCCGAAGAGGCGGCACGCGTCTCCGGGGTGTGCCTCCCCTCACGGACGGCGATGACACGGTAGTAGACGTTCTGCGGTAACGATGCGGTGTGAATATTATTAAATACTCGGAGCGCGATAAAATCATGAGTTTTTTACACGACTTGGGCACATGTGCTATAGGACTGATGGTAATTTTTCATAATTTTTGGTGATGGAGAAGTATCTGAACACTTCCCTCTATGCGGATTGCTCTCCGCGTGTCTACGACTGTGGCCGGCGGCCTCCGGGGGCTGGCATGCCGCCAAATCTTGCGTAGGCGGCCTCTCACAAGTCTGGAAGTGTTGTGGCGGTTGCAAAAGCCTGGCACGCGTCTCCGGGGTGTGGCCCCCCTCACGGACGGCGCCGCCGCCGGCACCTGGAGGGGGGAAACGGACGCGTCGGGTCTACACGGAGGGGATCTTGCTGTGGGTCTGGCCCGGATGTTGCTCCAAAGTGTTCCTATGGGCTGACCTAACACAACCGGGTGGAGAGGTCCACTGGTCAAAGCCCGTCCGTGCAATGTCAAAGGGCTAGATTCTGTGGTCAAACGCTACAGGGTTAGGCGGGACGGGGGCCCTGGGGGGTAGCAATGCCACCGGAGCGTCGCACCAGGCCCTCATACATGCGGGGTGGTGCGGTGGCATGTCCGAATAGGCGGCACGCGTCTCCGGGTTGTGCCCCCCCTCACGGACGGCGATGACACGGTAGTAGACGTTCTGCGGTAATGATGCGGCGTGAATATTATTAAATACTCGGAGCGCGATAAAATCATGAGTTTTTTACACGATGTGGGCACATGTGCTATAGCACTGATGGTAATTTTTCATAAGTTTTGGTGATGGAGAAGTATCTGAACACTTCCCTCTACGCGGATTGCTCTCCGCGTGTCTACAACTGTGGCTGGCGGCCTCCGGGGGCTAGCATGCCGCCAAATCTTGTGTAGGTAGCCTCTCACAAGTCTGGAAGTGTTGTGGCGGTTGCAAAAGCCCGGCACGCATCTCCGGGGTGTGGCCCCCCTCACGGACGGCGCCGCCGCCGGCACCTGAAGGGGGGAAACGGACGCGTCGGGTCTACACGGAGGGGATCTTGCTGTGGGTCTCGCCTGGATGTTGCTCCAAAGTGTTCCTATGGGCTGACCTAACACAACCGAGTGGAGAGGTCCACTGGTCATAGCCCGTCCGTGCAAAGTCAAAGGGCTAGATCCCGTGGTCAAACGCTATAGGGTTAGGCGGGACGGGGGCCCTGGGGGTAGCAATGCCACCGGAGCGTCGCACCGGGCCCTCTTACATGCGGGGTGGTGCGGTGGCATGTCCGAAGAGGCGGCACGCGTATCCGGGGTGTGCCCCCCCTCACGGACGGCGACGACACGGTAGTAGACGTTCTGCGGTAACGATGCGGCGTGAATATTATTAAATACGCGGAGCGCGATAAAATCATGAGTTTTTTACACGACGTGGGCACATGTGCAATAGGACTGATGGTAATTTTTCATAATTTTTGGTGATGGAGAAGTATCTGAACACTTCCCTCTACGCGGATTGCTCTCCGCGTGTCTACGACTGTGGCCGGCGGCCTCCGGGGGCTGGCATGCTGCCAAATCTTGCGTAGGTGGCCTCTCACAAGTCTGGAAGTGTTGCGGCGGTTGCAAAAGCCCGGCACGCATCTCCGGGGTGTGGCCCCCCTCACGGACGGCGCCGCCGCCGGCACCTGGAGGGGGGAAACGGACGCGTCGGGTCTACACGGAGGGGATCTTGCTGTGGGTCTGGCCCGGATGTTGCTCCAAAGTGTTCCTATGGGCTGACCTAACACAACCGGGTGGAGAGGTCCACTGGTCAAAGCCCGTCCGTGCAAAGTCAAAGGGCTAGATCCCGTGGTCAAACGCTACAGGGTTAGGCGGGACGGGGGCCCTGCGGGGTAGCAATGGCACCGGAGCGTCGCACCTGGCCCTCATACATGCGGGGTGGTGCGGTGGCATGTCCGAAGAGGCGGCACGCGTCTCCGGGGTGTGCCCCCCCTCACGGACGGCGATGACACGGTAGTAGACGTTCTGCGGTAACGATGCGGCGTGAATATTCTTAAATATTCGGAGCGCGATAAAATCATGAGTTTTTTACACGACGTGGGCACATGTGCAATAGGACTGATGGTAATTTCTCATAATTTTTGGTGATGGAGAAGTATCTGAACACTTCCCTCTACGCGGATTGCTCTCCGCGTGTCTACGACTATGGCCGGCGGCCTCCGGGGGCTGGCATGCCGCCAAATCTTGCGTAGGTGGCCTCTCACAAGTCTGGAACTGTTGTGGCGGTTGCCAAAGCTCGGCACGCATCTCCGTGGTGTGGCCCCCCTCACGGACGGCGTCGCCGCCGGCACCTGGAGGGGGGAAACGGACGCGTCGGGTCTACACGGAGGGGATCTTGCTGTGGGTCTCGCCCGGATGTTGCTCCAAAGTGTTCCTATGGGCTGACCTAACACAACCGGGTGGAGAGGTCCACTGGTCAAAGCCCGTCCGTGCAAAGTCAAAGGGCTAGATCCCGTGGTCAAATGCTACAGGGTTAGGCGGGACGGGGGTCCTGGGGGGGTAGCAATGCCACCGGAGTGTCGCACCGGGTCCTCATACATGCGGGGTGGTGTGGTGGCATGTCCGAAGAGGCGGCACGCATCTCCGGGGTGTGCCCCCCCTCACGGACGGCGCCGCCGCCAGCACCTGGAGGGGGAAACGGACGCGTCGGGTCTACACGAAGGGGATCTTGCTGTGGGACTGGCCCGGATGTTGCTCCAAAGTGTTCCTATGGGCTGACCTAACACAACCGGGTGGAGAGGTCCACTGGTCAAAGCCCGTCCGTGCAAAGTCAAAGGGCTAGATCCCGTGGTCAAACGCTACAGGGTTAGGCGGGACGGGGGCCCTGGGGGGTAGCAATGGCACCGGAGCGTCGCACCTGGCCCTCATACATGCGGGGTGGTGCGGTGGCATGTCCGAAGAGGCGGCACGCGTCTCCGGGGTGTGCCCCCCCTCACGGACGGCGATGACACGGTAGTAGACGTTCTGCGGTAACGATGCGGCGTGAATATTATTAAATATTCGGAGCGCGATAAAATCATGAGTTTTTTACACGACGTGGGCACATGTGCAATAGGACTGATGGTAATTTTTCATAATTTTTGGTGATGGAGAAGTATCTGAACACTTCCCTCTACGCGGATTGCTCTCCGCGTGTCTACGACTATGGCCGGCGGCCTCCGGGGGCTGGCATGCCGCCAAATCTTGCGTAGGTGGCCTCTCACAAGTCTGGAACTGTTGTGGCGGTTGCCAAAGCTCGGCACGCATCTCCGTGGTGTGGCCCCCCTCACGGACGGCGTCGCCGCCGGCACCTGGAGGGGGGAAACGGACGCGTCGGGTCTACACGGAGGGGATCTTGCTGTGGGTCTCGCCCGGATGTTGCTCCAAAGTGTTCCTATGGGCTGACCTAACACAACCGGGTGGAGAGGTCCACTGGTCAAAGCCCGTCCGTGCAAAGTCAAAGGGCTAGATCCCGTGGTCAAATGCTACAGGGTTAGGCGGGACGGGGGTCCTGGGGGGGTAGCAATGCCACCGGAGTGTCGCACCGGGTCCTCATACATGCGGGGTGGTGTGGTGGCATGTCCGAAGAGGCGGCACGCATCTCCGGGGTGTGCCCCCCCTCACGGACGGCGCCGCCGCCAGCACCTGGAGGGGGAAACGGACGCGTCGGGTCTACACGAAGGGGATCTTGCTGTGGGACTGGCCCGGATGTTGCTCCAAAGTGTTCCTATGGGCTGACCTAACACAACCGGGTGGAGAGGTCCACTGGTCAAAGCCCGTCCGTGCAAAGTCAAAGGGCTAGATCCCGTGGTCAAACGCTACAGGGTTAGGCGGGACGGGGGCCCTGGGGGGGTAGCAATGCCACCGGAGTGTCGCACCGGGCCCTCATACATGCGGGGTGGTGCGGTGGCATGTCCGAAGAGGCGGCACGCGTCTCCGGGGTGTGCCCCCCCCTCACAGACGGCGATGACATGGTAGTAGATGTTCTGCGGTAACGATGCGGCGTGAATTTTATTAAATACTCGGAGCGCGATAAAATTATGAGTTTTTTACACGACGTGGGCACATGTGCTATAGGACTGATGGTAATTTTTCTTAATTTTTGGTGATGGAGAAGTATCTGAACACTTCCCTCTACGCGGATTGCTCTCCGCGTGTCTACTACTGTGGCCGGCGGCCTCTGGGGGCTAGCATGCGGCCAAATCTTGCATAGGCGGCCTCTCACAAGTCTGGAAGTGTTGTGGTGGTTGCAAAAGCCCGGCACGCGTCTCCGGGGTGTGGCCCCCCTCACAGACGGCGCCATCTGTCGTCTGTGTCAGGGTTAGACGGGACGGGGTACCTGGGGGGGGGGTAGCAATGCCGCCATGTGTTGTGGTGGGACCTCCTATGCTTGTGGAAGCGTGGTGGCAGGCGCAGGCACCCCGCACGCGGCTCCAGGGTGTGCCCCCCTCACGGGTGTCGCTGCCGCCGTGTCCCAAGGGGGGAAACGGCTACGTCGGGCCGACACGGAGGTAATCTTTGGGTGGGTTGGGCCGGTACGGTGTTCGGGGGTGTAGCTATGGGCTGGGCTATGAGAACCAGGTGAAAAGGTCCACCGGTCAAACCCCGTCCGGCGAAAGTCAAAGGGCTATATCCGGCGGTCGTCTGTGTCAGGGTTAAACGGGACGGGATACCTGGGGGTTAGCAATGCCGCCAGTTGTTGTGGTGGGCCCTCCTACGCTTGTGGAAGCGTGGTGGCAGGCACAGGCACCCAGCACGCAGCTCCGGGGTGTGCCCCCCCCAACGAGCGTCGCTGCCGCCGTCGCACGGGAGGGGAAAACGGCCACCACAGTTTACACATGACAAACTAAAAAAATATAATAATTGAATTATAAAAAACACCACACGTCACCATCATGGAAAACGACTATCACGGTGAAACCTTCAGTGCCCGGCCCGGGCCGGCCACGAAATTTCACCGTAATTGTCGTTTTTCTTAACGAAGTCTAATGAATACGGAGCCTCACGTCGTATGGATTAGCCAACTATTTAACAGGTCATGTTGCTTGTCTTTGGGCGAGGTTGGGACTATTTTTTGCAGTTTGCTGAGAGTCACACATATGCCGTAATAAAAAAATAATTTAAAAAATGCAGACTATCTATGCCGACGCTTAGCCGTCGGCATGAATTGACACGTGGCATGTCCATCAATGTCGGCATAGGGACACCTATCCACAGCAGCCCCACCCCCTCCACTCATTCTTCCTCCCCGAACGAACACGCACCGTCTCCCCCCACCCCCGCCCGCCGCGAGCCGTCTCCGCCCGGATCCGCCCGCGCCACCACTCTATCTGCCCGCCCCGGCCTCCGTCCCTGCCCTGACCTCCATCGACCCCTCCCCGGCAACACCGCCGCCCCGCCTCGGCCATCCCGTCCCCGCGTCGGCCACCCCTTCCCTACCCCCGACCCTCCCTCTGCCACCTCCCCCTTAGCAGGCCGTGCCATTCCCCGTCCAGGCGATCGCCGCGGCGGCCCTCCGACCGCCTGTCCGGCCCTCGTCCGTGACCTGCCCCCCCCCCCCCCCCCCCCCCAGCCGGCCCTCCCCACGGTGAGCTCCCTCCCTCCCTCTCTGTAGATTTTTTTTTGTTAATTTTGTTGTTGTTCATAGTTATGTAAGTAGATGTATGGATGCATATTAGATTAGATGAATGATTTGATGATAGTTAAAATGGTGAGAAATGAAGAAATGCAAAAAAAATTACACAAGAATGCAATAAATGCAAATGTATGATGATTTTTTTTGCGGAAGAGATGATATATATGATTTTTTTATGCTTCGATGATTGTTAGATGATGATGATGATGATGATGATGAATATATTGTGATGTTTCTAATTATTCTCATGGTGCAGGTCTGTGGTGTTCCATCTCGGTGGAGTGATCGTCGTTGGAGCTGTTGGTCCCCATCGTCCCTCCGCTATTCGACTACTTCGTCTACAGCCGTGGGTGAGCTACATTATATACTAGATTTCGTTTCTCAAGTCACTTCGCGTAACCTAGGCATCTCCTGTCCGAAAGGGTTGCATCGATAAATATGCATTCAATGCATATTTTCACCGCAGCTCTTTCGGATTGTTCGCGTTTTTCACGGACAGTGCCCAGATGTGTAGATTGGGTACGTTCTCTCCATGTTCTACCCCGTTCTGGACAAGA
Organism: Thinopyrum elongatum; assembly: GCA_011799875.1. Taxonomy (NCBI): domain Eukaryota; kingdom Viridiplantae; phylum Streptophyta; class Magnoliopsida; order Poales; family Poaceae; genus Thinopyrum; species Thinopyrum elongatum. The sequence goes on from CM022298.1 coordinate 54,187,529, forward strand.
TTTCGTCGGCGCCTTCCATTGTTCTCTGGAGCACATTCTCTCGGCATTTGCTGAGACATGTATCTGGAAACGTGGGAGGTGCTGCCGAAATTTTGTCTCGGAACGGGTAGAATGGAGAATGTACTCAATCTACACTCCTCGGGTGGGATTATACCCATCTTTACCTATTAGAGATGTAGGTGGATTCAACGAGGTAGAAAATGAAATTTTGATGTATTAATTAAATGAATCCTTAATTTTGTTGTGTGGCTCCAAAACAGAGGATGCAATAATTAGTGGATGTACAGTGGTTTTATCCTCGGAATCGAGAACTGAGTGGATCGCGAACCGTGTGTATTTGAGGGATATCGTAGTCCAATGAGAATTATCCCACATGCCCCTGTCGCGTTGCCAACATCACGTAGAAATTAGAGACATGACTGACCACCTTCCTGCCGATATGCCAAACTTTGACATGCCGCCGATAAACTTAGCCAAGCAGGACGGGAGAGAGAGGTGATGCGAGAACGCATCATGTTATGCGGACGCGGGTCAGGCTGCAGATGATTCGTCTGATTGGGTGTGTCAGACAACGCCATGCAACCCCTTCAGAGAACTGAACCGATGCGCGGACGTGCGCGGACTCGGTCCATCTCAAATCGGTGAAGGCTTCGGAGTCTTAGCCTGTCAAGAAACCTCATTTATGTCCGCCGTCTGTTCTTTGCTCCTCGTGCTAACTACACTTATGGTTGTCGCCTCCCTGACGTGCTGATGCTCCTATCCGGAAACGGTGCCAACCTGCTTGAGCAAGTAGTTGGGCCGTCCCAAGTTGCCGTGCCGAGATGTGCCGCGCGCGCACGGTGCGGTTACTATCAGTAGGGGGGGCAGGGCTCGGGAGGCTCTAGCTGGATAACGCCGCCCCAGAGATGGGGAGGACGCCGCGGCCAGCCGTTCAACGGCGGTTCTGACTCATAGCCATATCGAAAACTGCAGCGAGGTCTAAGTGGCGTAAGAAAATATGAATCGGACATTACGGCAAATGTGCAAGTAGTGTACCGAATTCAACGTCACTAGAGGAAGACAAGCATATGCACTCAGAGAAATGAGGTCCGGAAGCTCGCTATTCCTTTGCCGAGTAGCAACAATTGAGTGTCGTAGGATTAAAAAAAGGTAGCAGCCATCCCCGTAAGGTTCTTTGTAACTCCATTTCATAGAAAGACTGCAGCGCCTTTTCATCACGGAGGAGTCGCCAAAAGATGAAATGGCATAGGGAAGGTATAAGTACAATCCAAATAAAATCGTACATCCATCGGAAGGCGAAGCATGGAAGTCGTTCGATGAAGAATACCCCGAGGAAGCAGCCGAGGCTGGGAATGTCATAATAGCCATATCAGGTGATGGTTCAATCCATATGGTATTCGTCCAATCCATACAGCTGCTGGCCCGTGTTTGTAATTCCAGTCAATCTCCCTCCCGGTGCCCTAATGCAACGCAAGACCATGTTCTTGTCGCTCATCATTCTGGGTCCTGAATACCAGGGAAGCAATTGGGTGCAGCCACTGGTGGATGATTTGCACCATTCTTGGTACTTTCCGAGGTTGACATACGATCGGGATCTGCAGAGAAATTTCTTGATGAAAGTTTGGTTGCACTATTGCATGCATGACTTTCCCGGCTATGCTCTATTCTGCGGATGGTGTACAAGTGGGAAGATGCCATGCCCAGTGTGCATCAGAGGCTCTGCGAATGATTTGGCTGAGTAAGGGTGGCAAGTATGTAGCCTTTGACCTGCATCGACAATTCCTCCCTCCAGACCATCCAGACAGGGAAGACAAGAAGAACTTCACGAAAGGCCAGGTTGTTCATGAAGTAACCGAGATTCCAACATTTTCGGGGGGCAGATGTTCTTGCTCAACTAAAAGCTCTCAAGCCTAAAGTCAAAGCAAAGCCAAAGCCAAAGCCAAAGCTTCGAGGGATATGGTGAGACGCACAATGGACTCACATTACCCCCTTCTCGAAGCTTCCCTATTTCAAGGACCTCAAACTTCCTTACAACATCAATGTGATGCACACCGAAAAGAATGTCACAGAGTCCCTTTTTCGCACGATCCTCAACATTCCTGATAAGACGAAGGATAACGTTAAAGCTAGAGCCGATCAACAGAGAATTGTGAAAAACTACGTCTAGACATGAAGCCTCCCAGGCGGTCGAAAAAACTGGTTCAAGCCAGATGCTGACTTTGTCCTTAAACCGCCAGAAAAGAAGGAAGTACTTATCTGGCTGAAACACATTTTGAAGTTCACCAATGGTTATGCATCAAATATAAGTAAGGGAGTCAATCTTTCAACGGGCAAAGTGACCGGCCTGAAGAGTCATGACTACCATGTATGGATTGAGCGGATATGCCGGTGATGGTTCGAGGCTATGTCCCCGAGCATGTCTGGCGAGTGCTTGCCGAGCTAAGCCATTTCTTCCGCACGCTCTATGCTAAAAGAAGTAAGTAAAGACGTGAGTGAACAATTGCATAAGAAGGCACCAGAGTTGATAGTCAAGCTAGAGAAGATCTTTCCGCCAGGCTTCTTTACTCCGATGACACATCTCATTCTGCACCTCGCGAACGATGTATTGGGGGGGTCTGTGCAGAATCGTTGGCAGTACGGCCCTGAGAGACAGAACAAGCATCTCTGACAGAAATGTGGAAACAAAGCTAAGATTGAAGCTTCCATTGCTGAGGCAGTTATCCTAGAGGAGGTGTCAGACCTCAGGACATCATACTATCCAGACCACGTTCCCCATCTACATAACAAGGTGCCTCGATACAATATAGAAGAGCCCAAGTATACAACCCAGGCTCCATATATTCAACATGCAAGGTGGCAGGGCTGGGGCCTCAAAATCTTATAACATGCCACGACAAGAGTGGGAGGACCTCTGTTCTATATCTTTGCACAACATCAAGGAAGTTGAGGAAGTGTGGATGAGGTAATACCACTACACCATTCCTTTATGTCTTCCACAGCATCATGTTCTATGTTCACTTAGTCCCGATCTAACACCGCTTTTCTTCTTTTAGTGATTTCGTTGAAGAGGAATGGATGGGAATGAATCCTCCTACTAAGGCGGAGGCACTTACTCTTCTCCGTCATGGAAACCCTGGACGTAAAAATTTTGTTGCTTGGTTCATGGAGAAAGTAATTTTCCACATTCCCCTATTAGTTAACCGATCTAATGCACCCAGCAATTTCAATTATACTTGTAGGGAAAAGATCTGAACATATCTATGGATGACGAATTGAGATGGGTTTCCATGGGTTTTGACCCTACCGTCATAACATGTAAAAAGTATAATGTGAATGGTATCGCTTTCATACAGAGGAGCACCAGAACAGCCGGCCTGATCCCAAAACTATAAATACCGAAGTGTACACCCCCGGTCAAAATTCAGTACCCTTATACGGAAGGGTACAAAATATATAAGATATTACATTCTGCAACGGGCGCGAAACCCTAAGTCTTCCTGTGTTCAAATGTTGATGGTTCGATCCGCGGGAGGGGCAGAGACATACGCCTTCCATTGGTTTGGTCGAAGTTAAACCATCAACCGTCTATGCAGGAGCCGATCTCTTCATTGCGGCTACCCAAGCTACACAAGTTTATTATCTGCCTTACCCATGCCAGAAAGAGTACCTAAAGGGTTGGAAGTTGTGTTCAAGTGTCGCCACATGGTAAGCTACCGGACCTGAATGAAGACGATTACTAGAACATTAACCCCTTGACATACGAGGGAGTGTTCTATCAAGAGCCACCTGATGATGATGTGGTTAGAAACGATGACGCTAGAGCATTGGGTGATGATGATGTGGATCCAAACGACGACGATGCACGGAATGATGGTGAGACCATTGTCAATAAAATGACATACTTATGCTAGAAAAGTTAAACGAAGATGCTGACGACGAGGAAGAGCCTCCACCTCCGTCAGACAACGAAGATGATATGATTGATAGTGATGATGAGACCGACCGAGAAAGAGGTTACAACAGTGATGATTCGTATGGGTTCTAGCAGATGTACGTTTCAAGTCTTTTTTTCTATGGTTTAGGAATATGCCTTTTTATGCTTTTTTTAATGTGTTTAGTATTCCTTATTATATGCCTTTTCCTTCATTTTTATGTACTAATTGTGTATTCTCTTTTCAATGCAGGTTCGTGGAACATGGGCAAGGGGAAGGCCGACGGCGTGGGTTTACTATGCAAGGTCGTCGGCATGTCTAGTCGGAGTGGTTGAGCACGTAATCCTCCCCCCCGACTACTTGACGATGACTCCTCACGGGAGGTCGAGGGAGAGGTTGCCCTAGAGGAGGAGGGGGCAGGGGGAGAGCCCCTAGAGGACGAGGGGGTGGGGGGAGAGCCACTACATGGGGTCGCGGCCAGAAAGAGTGCACCCTCACTGACTTAGGGGTGTTGTCTTCGAGGCCCTCCTCTAGTGAGGTACCCTCTTCTAGTGAGGTACCCTCTGACGAGGAGGAGGAGGACGAGGAGGTTCAGGAGGAGGAGAAGGAGGAGGTTCGGGATGGGGCCGAGGAGGAGGAGGAGGTTGGGGAGGGGACGAGGAAGGAGGAGGAGGCAGGCGAGGAGGAGGGTGGTGGCGGATGATGGTGGTGGCGGGGAGGGGGTTGGCAACGAGGGGTGGCTGCGTGGTAACGCAAAGCTACCAAAGCAGATTCCTGCTACCGAGGAGCAGAAGTGGCTCATTGAGCCCACGGGGAAAGAGTAAGTGCCACTTTATAATAATTTCATTCTTTTGCGTGTCACATGCTTATATTTTTCTTTATTTTGCTTGTCACATGCTAATATTTCATTCTTTTGCACAACTGGATATATCCTAAAGGGGCCCGTATTCCCAACGGCCTCATCACCGTCTTGCTGAAGGTACACTGGCCGGGGCTGTACTGTCCGGATCCAGTAAGGCACCTGGACCGTTGGGTTTTGGCCACAAGCTGGGACCACTGGGAAGCGGCCCCCCACGCGGACCATGAGACCCTGCCAAGGCCGTGATCACTAATTTTGGGTGAGTCTCTTCAGAAGCACAAGTCCATTCTGGTTTCATGAATGATTTAACTCATGGCTTCTTCCATTCTGGTTTCATGAATGATTGTAGAAATACTATCGAGTTCTTCCGGAGCACAAGGCCACTACCGACCAGATGCTGCTCCAAGCCAAGAAGAAGGCCCGCCAGCTGTAGTACGAGGTGCGCTATGTGGCCATCTCGCAATACTATCACGACGCTCTTGGTGTGAAGATGACCAGGAAGAAGCGGGAGGATGGGCATTACCTTTGAGAGGCAAGAGTACTTGGCGGCAAGTATAAAAGATTTTTCATTCCGATGTTTGTGGTACATTTCATCATTTCGTGCTGACATGCCATTATGCTTTCATTATGTAGGTGTGTCCAAATTGGTGTTATGGAAAAGACGAGTCTTGGGCGGCATTGGTGGATCTGTGGTGTGATAAGGATGGAGCCTGGGCGGCTACGAGCATAAAAAACAAGGCTAACCGAGGGAAGGAGGGAGTACATGCTCAGGGAAACCGGAACCACTTTCTCCACAAGACACTTCATGTATGACTAACCTCATTAAACAATCTTCTTCTTCTATTACCATCACTTTCTTATGTATGACTAACCTCTGTTTGGTGGGCAGGAGGAGAAACTGAAAACAGCAGCCGCTCTCACACATGGAGGCGTGGGAGATCGCCCATACGCGGAAGAATCCCAGCCTGGCGAGGCCAAGTACTATGGCAAGACCATGCAGAAGAAGAAGGCCTACTCCGAGGGGTACCAGAGGTTACAACCTGGCACAGCTGACCCCATTAGCGCGGATCTGGACGAGGAGGTGGTGGTGGGCATGGGGCCCAAGAAGCACGGTCGGGAGGCGGTTCTGGATGCTGTAATCACTCCTTCTATCTCCTACACACAGCTCCGAGCTACCGACCCGAGCCTGAGCCAGCGCACGAGCACGCCCATGACCAGTGCGCAGTCACACTCCCTCTTTGCTGAGCGGCAATCTGTAAGTATTTTCCCTCTTATCTTCATTGCCCACTTTATTTTTGCATTGAGATGTTTTATGAGTTCCATCATGTCATACCGTAGGCCTACATGGAGTACACACGCAGGAGACCATGGCGTGGCACGCGAGCCTTTTAGCATTTCATGAGCACAACTCTCTCGTGATGGCGGTTAGTTTGGCCCCTTTCATTTCACTTCTATATTTGCACTTGCATTTCTTCTGACATTCTTTTTTGCTTGGTCAATGAACATGCAGCACGTTGTTGAGTGCATGGCGGCCGGCAGGGTTCCTCAATTGCAACCAGCACCATCTCCTCCACACACCAGTGCTGCTTACCTTTGAGGAGTTTCTGGCATAGCACCCTGGCCCTCGCCGGTTAGTACATCCCCAAACTATTCACCCAAAGCATACCGTTTATTCAACACAATCATATATCCCCTTTATATGTCTTTCAACATCCAGGGAACCGGTGGATCTACCGTTGGTGGTGGTGCTGGTGTTGGCACCACTCCCGAGTCACGGAGCCCGATCACTCCGATCCACGGAGGCAAGAGGCAGGCGGTGGCGGTCTTGGCGGTAGCGCTGCCGCTAGCAGTGACGACCTGGGCTTCGGCGGACTTGGCGGTGACGACCTTGGCGGTGCTCGACGTCCTGGCGCTTAAGCCTTTGGGTGACGGTGGTGGTGATGATACACTTGTGGTCTTTACATGACTTGTGTGCTTCTTTATTGCTATTGTTGTTTTTGATGATGCTTATGTTTGCGATGATGCCTATATTGTTGTGACGGTGGCGGATGATACTTATATGTGATGTATGTCTATTTGCATCATATATATCTGCTGATTATTTGAATTGAACTGAACTGAAAACAAACAGAAAAAAAACAGACACAAACTATGCCCAACGGCCTTGCCGTCGGCATAGCGCTGCCCCGGAGCTACCAGCGCGCCACGTGGCACCTATGCCGACGGCTAGGCCGTCGGCATAGATATGCCACATGGCGCGCACTCGTTGGGCAGCACTTGACGGCGGCGCCGACAACCACCGTTAGGCGGGGACGTTGCCGACGGCTACGGCCGCCGTCGGGATAGCATCTATGCCGACGGCATCCCGGGCTACGCCGAGGGATATGTTGCCGACGGGGGCCGTCTGCATAGGCCTGTCCCGACGGGAATCAGGGCTATGCCGACGCCTGGCCGTCGGCATAGGGGTTAATTCTGGTAGTGTATATAGACTAGCACAAATATCCGTGCGTTGCAACGGGAGAGAAAATGACGTGTGTCGGCCGAAAAAAAAATTGACATGTGTCCGTCAAAAAGTCCACCAGGAAGGCACGACGGCATACATACATTGGCACCAACAGCATAGAAGAGGCGCATGCCAAAATTTTGAAGGAAAACAATATCAATTGTGCATTAGTCATGAAAGAAGCTTTAATACTGGTGCTAAGAAACACTTACTTTTTTCATAATCTTGAAAACTACTATCTTGCTTAGGGTTTTTCACGCCTGCCTCGCTAATCTCGGCAATCAAGACATGCAGATAGTGATTGGAAGGAATATCTTGCTTTTTTAAATATTGATTAGAAAAAAATGTTGCATGATGAATGAAACTTGCAACAACTTTGATCTAGGTGTCTTTCGACCTATCTCATGGAGCCCAACAATCCCCTTTCTTTATTGCATGCAGGCCCCCAATTGAATCTAATTTAATTAATCAGAACCTTCTTTCCTGCACAAAGCTGCATGTCTTGTGGATTACCATTTGTTTCTTGTTTCTCCATGTGGCTCGTTGTCTATGTCTATACAGACAACTTGCGCAAGTATAAGTTGGTCAGGTTTTATGTAAAAAGGTAAGGTGGATTATTTCTTTTGTATAAACGAACCCCTTTCTCCCATAATAATGAGCTAGCATAGTTGGCGTAGTTGTTTGGTTGTTGCAGGCTTATCGTGAGATCGACCCACCATGCAAAGGATGGTTTTTATTTTATTCCGGAAAGAGAGCCCACCTTCATTCTCATGGCCCACAGGAAAAATCCCGTTAGAAGGCCACTTGCTTGGCACCCGGCCCGCAGACGGAACAACCGCAGGTCGACGGACGAAATTTTGACGCACGAAGGGCGGGTGGACGAACGTTGGAAAATGGTCTGTGCGTTGCAACGAGATAAAAAATTCATCACACTTCGGCACTCCCTCTATAAATAATAATAAGTATTGTCAAGTATCCTTAACATGAAGAAGAATTGTTCCTTCAAGACAACCATCTTTGTAGAATTGTTTTTTTCTTTTGCAGGATAATGTAGCATTGCTAGACTTGCGGGTAGTGCTTTGCTAATGATGTAAACACCAACAATGAGGGATAATCGGCTATAGTCCAGTCAATGTACATAATCCCATTTTAATTTAATCTAAACACACCCGTTAATGCATCAATCAAGGGATTTCATAGATTCTCCCAATATATGTACTCCCTCCGTTCATAAATATAAGTCTTTGTAGAGATTCTACTATGGACTATATACGGAGCAAAATGAGTGAATCTACACTCTAAAATGCATCTATATACATCCGTATATGGTTCATAGTGAAATCTCTATAAAGACTTAATAGTAGGAACAGAGGGAATACTTTTATGCAGGCCGTTTGTAATTCTAGGTAGTCACCATGTATAATAGTAGGCAAGTGCATGTTTAATTCGTCAAGGGCCCTTCCAGTATTTGTTGTGCACATAATCCCATTTTAATTTAAACTAACCACTTGTTCATTAAAAGGGTGGAAGCTGGGAATTCATTGGAGTTAGGCATCATCATCTCATCACAAATCGACCTTGTACGTTTGTCTGGGCCGGTTGGCTTGCGCTTGCTTTATTTCCCTGGCCAGAGTTAATTGTATAAATAAATGGCAACCTGGCAACCTTCGCACCAGGCTCGTGGTCTATTGGTTGCAAAATATCTTAGCGTCCATGTGGTCTCAAGTTCGATTATCATGAAAGTGCTACTTTTTTTAATCTTTTTTCGGCTTCCTCGAAGCTGGAGCGTGAGCCAGCAAGCGGAACGATCAAACGAAAACTGGGAGGAGCGAATCGTTAATTTCCAAGACGGATGAAAATCGTATTGGTCCCACCATAAATAAAAAAAAATGGAGAAAATAACCCTCCTTTAATATTAGGTAAAGATAAAGATACAACCTATATGGAAAGACATTAGTAATTAATAAAACATTAAAAATTCTGAAAATATTTTTGAAATAAACTGGACCTTCCATTTTACTTGTAAAAAATATTCCACAAAAAGAAAGAAAAAACCCGTTGATTCCTATAGATTTTTTTTGGCCAAATAAGATGGAGCGTGTGAGCCGCAAGCGACAATCAAACAAAAACTGGGACGAGCGAATCGTTAATTTCCAAGACGGACGAAAATCGTATGGGTCCACCATAAATAAAAAAAATGGAGAAAACAATCCGTCCTTTAATATTAGGTAAAGATAAAGATACACCTATATGGAAAGACTGAGTATTAAATAAAACATTAAAAATTCTGAAAAAATATTTGAAATAACTTGACATTCCATTGTACTCGTAAAAATACTCCACAAAGAAAAAAAAACCCTTGATTTCTTATAGAATTTTTTTGGCCAAAATAGTGTCAATAGTGACCTATAAATAGCAAATAATTTTTTTTCCCTGAAGTCAACGCTGGGTTTTTATTTGCAAAAATTTATATACTAGTGCAAAAAGAAAATCAAGTTTATTCTAAAAAAACTTCTAAACTTTTTGACTTTTATTTTAGTTTTATTTTTCCCTTTATGAGGTGTACAACCCAAGAAACAAAGGGTATGTGCCAAGATGGGCCGCTCAATGGACTGCTTTATTCAAGATTATGGTGTCGTGAGCTCAAAAAAGTCTGTGGTGCCATCGACCCTAACACAGAATGGTGGGATGATGATCTCCCGAGGAATATCTTTCTACCTATCAATGTCGAAAGAATTCACAGAATTCCCACTCTCTGCTTCGGTCATGGAGGATTTTGTAGCCTGGAATGCAACGAAGTCTCGTGTTGTCTTCAGTCAGATCAGCCTAGCACATTGAGTGGGAACATCAGTTTGGGGCTAGAGTTAGAAATCATTCAGCTGAGATGTCAAAACCAATCCAGTATGCATGGGAGATCCTTTGGAAGCTGCATGTGCCGAGTAAAGTTAAAAAAATTGTTATGGCGAGTGCTGCATGGCATAGTTCCGGGCATGTGCATCTTGAGCAACAGACAACATCAAAGTAAACCCTCAATGCTCAATTTGTAAGTCAGGACCAGAAGATATTCCCATTGATCTTTACATGCAAGCGTGCAAAGGAGGGTTGGTCGAAACTTGGCCTTCAAGAGGAGATCGACAAAGCCCTATGTGTTGACCAATCGGGCCTTGTGGTGTTAGAGGAGATACTCAGGAGTCCGATGAAGAAATCCTCAGTTCGCGGACAGCTGGGGCTCCAAGAGACAGCTGCCGTAGCTGCTAGGTACATCTGGTATGAACACCGGGAAGCCGTCAAGGGTGAAAATATTAAGAGCATTGGGAATACTGTGTTGCCATCCAGGCAATCACGATACACCACACTTAGGTGCCGGAGGATGTTTTACCTAGTGCAAGATGGGAAAAGCCTTTGCCAGGGCATTATAAACTCACACCGATGCCACCTATTTTGAGGATGGAAGTGGCCCAGAGTTGTTGTCTTCTGCGAAACTGGCGGGGTGAAGCGATCGCAGGAGTGATGATGAGCCCAACCCTCACACTATGAATGCACAAAACTGCAGAAACACTAGCAGTGAAACATGGTCTCAAGTTGCTCTTTCAAAGAGGATGCTCCTCGAGTAACAGTGGAATCTAATTGCCCGCATTGGTTGATGCATGCAACAGTGAGTTCGAAATCTGGAGCCCTACACGCCAATATCAATGTATTGCTTTGAGTTAGCACATGGAATTCCATCAATCTCTTTTTCAGCACTGCCCGCGGGAAGCTAAAAGCTGGCACATTTCTTGGCTAGACAATTGTTATGAGCAAGGTTATGTATGAATGGGCAGGAGGCCCCGAAACTTTTTGGTATCACATGTATGTATGATGTAACCTTGCCACGAGATGAATAAAGAGCCTGAGGTTGTCCCTTCAATAAAAAGAATGTGATGCCGTCGAAGATGAAAGTTTGAACATATTGATTTGATGTCAATAATTTTTGGGAAGGGATCTGTATTTTTTTAGAACGAAAAAAGTGATCTGCCTCTCTCTCTCTTACACACACACACACACCAACCCACATCAATGGGTCGCCATGACTGCATGTTTATGTAATTGCTAATGTTTCCAACCTTTTTTTAACACAGTACGGACGCAAGCGCTGGGATACCTCTGTTTAACTAACCATCCAACCACAGGTGGTTCGCTGTTTCCAACCTTTTGAGTAATGAAATTCGTGGGCGATTGTCCTTAGTTGTTTTCGCTAAAAAAGCTATGCCAATAGAAAATAGTTAGAAAGTTCCTAAATATCAGCACATTTGGTATGATGGTTTCCAAAGGTGCGTGTCGGGATGCAAAACACTTGCGCGATTGCGGATCACCTTGGCAGGATGGTGACCTTGCTACCAACCATCTCAGTTTTAGCCGACGATATAGCTAGACCGAGTCAACCTCCCCGTGTCCATGTTGTTTGGAGAAGATAGACAACGAAATATCTGAAACTTAGATGGTCAACAACAAAATTTTCTTTGTACTTTAGCTGATTACCTCCTACTAACTAGGTTTGTAATTGATTAGTTTTTGTAGTTAGCCAATTTCAAACTTGATGTACAACTGGTACATGCCATGTGTCACTCACACATGATTCTATCCTCCTTATCAAGCTTACGCAGACCAATACAATTGCTATATACATAGGGAAAATGGAATTTGCAGGACATCGGTGTGGGTTCAGATCTTAGGAATAGGCGTCGCTTGACCAAAATTACGGGCCATGACTTAACCCATGATCCACCATATCAAATTTGTACACATGCAAATGCAGTTTATTTGAAATTTTTGAATTTTAATTTGGTATCAATCACCATGAATTGATAGGTATTTATTTACAGATTACGAGCTCACACTTTTGTAGATCCATGCCACTGAGTGCATGCACACTGCTACCCATTACATTTAGAAAGTCATCAGTCTGTCATCATCTCGGTTCCACTTACATGCATTCCTCCATCCATGCATTCTAGCTACCCGGCCTTCAAGTTCCGTAATGATCATCTGGAAGTTGCCAGCAGTGTCTCCTGTACGTCGAGAAGGTCCGCCGGAGTGCTCACTGGCATGCAGACCACCGGTCCGAAGTGGCCGCCCTGGCACCTGTTGCTGCGACAGCATGGGGATCACAACAGCCATTTGTGGCCGTTGGCTCGGGCTTCTCTTGAACGCACAACAACCCTACATGGATGCACGTCGCCGCCTGCTCTAGCTCCGCCAGGGAGCATCATCGCGCATAGTTGGGTCAAGGAGCTTGAGGCTTTTGTTTTCTTCAAATAGCTTCCATGCCTGCAATTTTATTTTCTATTTTGTCAAGGTCAGCAAGTTTGAGACTTGGCCGTGTAGGCACGGAATTTCAAATTAGAATCAGATAAATCTCATTTTTTTGGTTGCGTGAAAGGTAAATTGATTGATTACATGAGCTATGAGGTTGAAATTTCGTTGGTTCCTCCTCCCACTGACGATCTCCAGCAAACAACACACCGAAGCTGTACACATCCTGCATGAATGATACCATGCCGTCCATGGCGTACTCGGGGCCATGTAACCACTGTCACCGCATGAACATCCATACAAACCCTCAAAAATCCAGCTATAAGAATAAAAATTCGATGTAATTATAGTACTTGACCATTGGTTCGGTTATGCAATGTTGTTTTCTTACTATGTCCCATCAATCCTTTCCGTGACGGTAGAATCCTGGTTGTCGCCGATGCTGCTGAACAAACTTTGCGATTACCGAAATCCGATATCTTGGCGACCATCTTCCCCATTAAGGAAACATTGGCCGCCTTGAGATCTCGGTGGATCATAGTGTGCCTCGAGTCTTGGTGAAGGTAGAGAAGCCCTCTGGCAACGCCAAGGATGATGTCCATCCTGGTCTTCCAGCTCAAAGGGCACGTCTCTCAAATCTGTTGGCGATTTTGCATAATTGAATTTCCGAGTGGGTTCTGACGGTACAAATGTGGTAAGTGTTTTGCTAAAACGGGGGTAAAAAGACACGCACCAAAGATGAAGTTGTCCAAGCTCTGTTACTCATGTACTTGTAGAGGAGTATCCTGTCAGAGCAATGGATCAGCAGCCAAGGGCGTACAAGGTTGCAATGTTGCAGCCTGGCAATGAGGTCCACCTCGTTCTTGAACTCTTTCAGGCCTTGCACTCTGTTGTCAGTTGATAACTTCTTCACTATAATTTCCTGGCCATCTTGCATTTGACCCTGGTAAATTTAGTTCAGTTATTCTCTCAACATGCAACCTTCCTCTCACCATGTCATGCATGTCATACTGAGAATTGATTGAGTTGCGCTAGAAATTAATTGTGGGATCTGGATTAAAGAGTGAAAGTAGGAACTGAAGACGACAAGACATCATATAAGTATTAGCTGGAGGGTCCTCTATTCTCAAATACTATAGCAAAATTTATTGGAATTTCTACATTGCTACTAGACATGTGGAGATGGGTCTAAGGCTAGTCATAGTGGGAAGAAGTGTCATGCATATGACACTAGTCATGTTACTCCTTCATAGTGGCAAAGTAACATAGAAGTAGTATCATAGATGATTGCATTTATTAGACTGTAGACTCATTTTCTTTGCGTAGCGTTATGTTACAGTAACATTTATGTCACTCCAAATGCCTCTCTCCCTCATTAACTACATGCCGCATAAGTAAACTTGTCTTGGAATTCACTATGTTACTATCTAAGTTACTCCCACTATGACCAACCTATGAAAATGAAAGAGATGGAATATACCATATATTAATCCGACTTGAGATATTTTTTAATTAATGTATTAACTTTATTATTATTGCTAAAATTTCTCTAGCTGTTAAGTGATAACGTAACACATTTTTTATTCAGTGCAGTGACAAGCTACATGTCTCTTAGCATTACTCCCTCCGTCCGCAATAAGTGTACTTCTAGCTTTTGTCCTAAGTAAAAGTTTTAAAATTTGACTAACTTTATAGGGAAAGTAGCAGCATTATGGTACTAAATTAGTATCACTAGATCGTTTTGAAATGTACTTTCATAATATACCAATTTGATGTCATATATGTCACTACTCTTTTCTATATTGGCAAAATGAAAACTTTGACTTAGGACAAAAGGTAGATGTACACTTATTCGCGGACGGAGGGAGTAGAAACCAACTAGCAGGGAGTCATCTAGCTTGTCATAAAAGTTACTACATGAGTAGTCGTACTATCTAACTATGTTTTAAACAACCACTAGAAATTTCATTTATGATTGACATGATGGATTGTAATATGCGTTTGTAAAGCATATCACCTTGTAAACAATGCCGAAGCCACCACGCCCAATTTCTTTCTCTGGACAGAATCCACTCGGGCGGCTCTTATGGTTTCGAAATCGTACATCGGACATTCACCTCTCTGACGTCATCAAACATGGTAACTGTAAAATAGAGAAGGAAGCTACAAGACATGAACAATAGGGCAACACAGTTTGAGATCATCCTTCTGAAACACACCAAAGACTATCACCTTCCTTGTTGCGTCGGACCTTTCTCCAAATCAGAAAGCCAGGCAATAGCAAAAGCACACAAATCCTATTATCATGTCGTGATAATCGCGGCAAACTTCTAGTCTTGGCTGGCTTTGGTGCAGTGTTCTGCATCAAGTAAATGCATGAAAATTGTGGGATCCATGAGTAAGAATAAGATGCACCGGTTGTAATGTGTGAGCTTGACATATTTTGTCCTGGTAGGTGATTGACAAGGACACAACAGTGACTGAAAATATCATTGTGTGCACCTACAGTAGCTAGCATAATACTATTTCATTAGCTAAAGTGAAAAGGTACGTTTGATTAGCTATAGGTCCAAGGTAATTGTTTACCATAAACTTTGTCCTATTTAGAGGAAAATGAAAAATATTATACCATCATTCAAAGTCCTGTTAGAGTATATATTTTGTAAACTATGTGAAATTTTATGGTTTTAAGTAGTATGTTGGCTGGAGACTATATCTTCTTTTAGCAATTTATACTATACTTCTCGAATTTTCTATTTTGCCCTTATTTATGAATAAAAATAATATGATTTTAGGCTCAGTTGGACAGATTCCGATCTTGCATCAACATTCCACGGGTTAAAAGAATTGTCTTAACAAATAAATAAGAATTGGTTCTGGTTATCTATATTCACCATATATTGATCCATGCAAACAACTGAGCGAGAGGCTGCGTTACATTGATCTATCACACGCTAAAATTCAGACGTTGCATAAGTTTCTTTGGATGTGCACATCAACCGGGTGAGGCATGGACCTGAAAATTCCAGGTCTTTCGTACGTCTTTTTCCGCTTACGACTACAAGAAAGGATGTATACGCCACTGGTCACATCACACGCTAGACAAATCAGACCTGGGATAAATCATGAATAGTCACCACTGATTTTTTCTTTGAGGGAATAGTCACACTGTTTTTGTTCTCGGGGAATAGTCACACGAATTCTCAGCATAGCTCCGATAGGGTTCAAATCCTAGACTTGAATCTTTTGCTCGTATTTTTCTGGATTTTTCTTTTAGAAGATCCAGCGTTCGCTGGCATTTCATAGTTAAGCAGGAAGCAAGCGGAAAACAATGTGCGATCAAGTGATCAGTGGATAAATAGAGAAAACAGAAAAAAAAAAAATCCCTCGGCCTAGCCAAAGAGAAGACCAACAGCTAATCCAGGCCAACAGCACCACAAGATCCAAGGTCGCCGGCACAACTAACATGACAGAGCGAGCACCCGGCCTGCAGATCTTCGCAGTGTCATCGTATATCATCCATCGCGCTCGTGACCCGACGACTTCGACTTCATTGCAACATGAAAGGGCACCCGCCAATCAGCATGTCCGCCACAAGTGTGTTCTCGACCTCATTGGCATTGGAGAGAAAGACATATCCGAAGCAGGGCGACATGTGCCGCTCCAATCCCGAGAGGAGGACAACAAGACTAGTCCGCCGCACCAAGCATCTCAAGTGTGCTCCTGCCGACCCACCACCACCGCACAAAAGCTAACGACCATACTCGGACGAACGCGCCATCGTGCCCACCTAGAACCTCTCCAAAGCAATGCTTCCAACAAAGTAAGGCAGCCAAGGATGCCCCATTGCCGATCCGACAAGACGGATCTAGGTTTTCACCTGGAGAAAGGATGAAAGGCAGGAGGGGTACAGATCTCTTCAGTGATGCCTCCAAGAAGGAAAACAACATCCATGGATTTTACGATCACCGACATCGAGCAAAACTTTCGTCCGAAGAATCTGGCCAGAACGCCAAGGACAAAAGTCCCTGGCCACACAACCACTAGTTGCCGCACCGCCCTAGCACACCCTCGCGCCGCTCCGAAGATGACCGCCGGCATCAACGCAGGCCACGACGCGGCCAGATCGGACCCACCCGCCTGCCTACAGCCGTCGCAGCACACCCATCGGCGTCCAGGCAGCAGCCCCCGCCTAAGACTCACCCCACGGCCGATCCGGTGTGAGATCCGCCGCCCCACTCGCCCGCGACTGGTCCGGGTGAGCCCAGATCGGGCCCGCCCCGCCGGCATCCGCACCTGCACGCGCGCAAAACCGCCGGAGGGAGCAGAGGCTCGAGCTCTGTCGCCGCTCACGTGCGACACCTCCGGCGAGTATCCACCGCCGCCGGCCTCGGATGGAGCCCCCCGAGATCCGCAGCCCAGCCGCCTGCCGATGTCCGCGCCTCCGAGATCCTCCACCACCATCCCCGGAGCCGGCCGGGCTTCGCCGGTGAGACCCTCAGTGCGGCGGCGAGGGGAGGAAGGGAGGTGGGGGGGAGAGGCGCCCCGTTTGGGTTTCCGCCCCCCGAGTCGCCAGGGAGGCGACGAGAGGTGGAGGTTTTTTTTTTCCAGACTTTTCGAGAATGTTTCGTTCTTGGGAGGAGACTCTTTGCCGACTACGAAGACGTAATCATTAAGATGTTGTGTGTATGTCGGCACAGTACCTCGAAGATCCCATAAGGGTATGGTTGTGTAAGTGCGTCTATAAGGATCAGTGTATGTCGCCATAATACAAGCCATTGTTTAAAGTTTTTTTTTGCATGTGTTCAAAATGACAAAATCCAACAGTTATCATGGTGTTCCACTAACGAGCATGATCTATGGAAAATCAACACATGGTGAAGGAGAAGCAGAGAGAAGCACAAGGATTTACCTAGGTCGGACATTGCCAGCCTCACGAAGAGTCCTGCCCGCCGTTGAGGAACCGCGTGTCCATCAGCTCGCCGAACCATGTGATTGCACCCGCTCCCTCCACCGCGGATGTCCGACGCGGCGTACGGCCGTGCAGGAGCAGTTGAGCAGGAAACCGCCGGCCGCACTCCTCGAGCGAGGTGCCGTTGTCCACAGCTGCTCCGTGCGTCTCGGGCGGCTTCACGCCGCGCAGGGCGTAGAACCGTCCTCGCCGCCACCCTCGCACACAGCGGCGTGCTGCGAACGCACCCGCCGGAGGCACTACCACGGAATCGCACCTATGCCGACGGCCAGGGCCTCGGCCCTATCCTGATGGCCGTCGGGGCAGCCCTATGCCGACGGCCCCGTCGGCATAGGGCGTTGGCAACATATCCGTTGGCGTAGCCATGGAGGCCGTCGGCATAGGACCTATCCCGACGGTGTTCGTACATCTATGCCGACGGCCCTGGCCGTCGGCAACGTTCCCGCCTACACGTCGCCGCCGTCAAGTGCTGACCAACGACTGCTCGCCATGTGGCACATCTATGCCGACGGTGCGGGCCGTCAGCTTAGTTTGAAACTATGCCGACGGCTAGACTGTCGGCATAGCCGCGCCACGTGGCGAGCAGCCGAGTTTCCTGGGGGCGGGGCTATGCCGACGGTCTAGCTGTCGGCATAGTACTCCGCCCAGGTAGTGCCTAGTTGCTGACACGTGGCAAGTTATGTGCCGACGGCCTAGCTTTCGGCCTAGTTTGAAAACTATGCCGACGGCTGGCTGTCGGCATAGCTGCCACGTGTCAGCAACTGGGTGCTCGCGCCAGCTCTATGCCGACGGCCTAGCCGTCGGCATAGTTTGCATTTGATTTTTTTTTCTTTTTCTGTTTGTTTTCAGATCATTTATGCAAATATACACAGATATATATGATGGAAATGCACATATAAAACCATCTAAGTATCATAACATCAATATATGCATAAGGCATCACACAAAGGACCATCAAAAGTAACCGAAAGGATCATCATCACCAAACACAAGTCATCTAAAGATCATCATCACCACACACAAGTCGTCTAAAGGATCATCTCACCACACACAATTCAAAAAAAAACATAAAGCATAAGCACACATACCGAAATGCTTAAGCGCCAGCACGTCGATCACCGCGGAGGTCGTCACGCCAAGACCGCCGAACCAGCCGTCGTCACTGCTACGGCTTGCTACCGCCAAGACCCTCCACCCCGCGCTCCGTGGATCGGAGTGGTCGGGCTCCGTGACTCGGGAGTGCTGCGAAGACCACCGCCAACGGTAGATCCATCGGTTCCCTGGATGTTGAAAAGACATATTAACGGATATATGACTGTGTTGAAAGGCATGATATGCTTTGGGTGAATAGATTGGGATGAACTAACCGCGAGGGGCAGCGTTCTGTACCACAAACTCCTCAAAGGTCAGCAGCCTTGGTTGTGCTGGAGGACATTGTGCTGGTTCAACTGAGGACACACCTGCCGGCCGCCATTTCCTGAAAAGCGTTGCTGCATCTTGCGATCCCTCTGCTCATGGTATGCATAAAGCCTCTCGTGCCACGCCTGGCTCCTGGCGTGTGTACTCAGGTAGGCCTACGGTATGACATGATGGAACTCATAAAAACTAAAATGAGGAAAATAAAGTGAGCAATGAAGATAAGAGGGAAAATACTTACAGATTGCCGCTCCTGAAGAGGGGCTGTGACTGTGCACTGGTCACTGGGCGTGCTCGTGCGCTGGCTCAGCTCGGGGTCGATCCGACGGAGCTGTGGTGTAGGAGATAGTAGGAGTGATCACAGCATCGTGAACCGCCTCCCGACCGTGCTCCTTCGGCCCCATGCCCACCACCACCCTATCGTCCAGATCCGCCGCAATGGGGTCAGGTTTTCAGGATGTAACTTCAGATACCTTCGGAGCAGGCCTTCTTCCTCCCCGCGGTCTTCTTGCCGTAGTACTTGGGCTCCCAGGCTTGGCGTCCTTCCGCGTATGGGCGATCTCCCACGCCTGCATGTGTGAGAGGGAGACGGCCCGCTTCAGTTTCTCCTCCCTGCACACCACAAACGAGGTTAGTCATAAATAAGAACGTGATGGTAATAGAAGAAGAGAATGTTTAATGGGGTTATTCATACATTAACTGCCTTGTGGAGATAGTGGTTTTCGGTTTCCCTGAGCATGTAACTCCCTCCTTCCCTCGGTTAGCCTTGTTTTTCATTCTCATAGCCGCCCAGGCTCCAGCCTCATCACACCAAAGATCCACCAATGCCGCCCAGGACTCGTCCTTCCATAACACCAATTTGGACCCACTACTAATGAAAGCATAATGGCATGTCAACACGAAATGGTGAAATGTACCACACGGTAATGAAAGCATAATGAAAAATCTTTATACTTCCCGCCAAATACTCGTCCCTCTCCAAGGTAATGCCATCCTCCGCGCTTCTGCCTTGGTCATCTTCACACCAAGATAGTCGTGGGTAGTATGTCGAGATGGCCACATAGTGCACCCTCGTACTGCATCTGGCGGACCTTCTTCTTGCATTGGTGCAGCACGATCTGGTCCCCTCTGGCCCTGTGCTCCCCGGAAGAACTCGATAGAATTTCTACAATCATGCATGAAACAAGAATGGAAGAAGCCATGAGTTAAATCTTCATGAAACTAGAATGGCTTGGGCTTCTGAAGAGAACTCACCCAGAAAGTGTGATCACGGCCTTGGCTGGGTCTCATGGTGGCCCAGTGGAGGGCCGCTTCCAGTGGTCCCAGTCTCGTGGCCAAACCCACGGTCCGGGTGCCCGACTGATTCCGGACAGTACAACCCCGGCCAGTATAACTTCACAAGACAGTGATGAGGCCGTTGGGAATACAGACCCCTTTAGAAATATTCCAGTTGCTGCAAAAGAATGAACTATTACATGTGACAAGAAAAAATAAATAACAACCGGAAGAGCAAGTGACAAGCAAAATAATGAAATTATTGTAAAGTGGCACTTACTCTTTCCCCGTGGGCTCATGACCACTTCTGCTCCTCAGTAGCAGGAACCCGCTTTGGTAGCTTTGAGTTACCACGCAGCCACCCCTTTTGTCCAACCCATTCCCGCCACCCACCATCTCCCCGCCACCACCCTCCTCCTCGCCGGCCTCACCCTCCCAACCTCCTCCTCCTCTGCTCCTCGCCTGCCTCCTCCTCCTCCACCCCTCCTCCTCGGGAACATCCGAACCTCTCCCCTCCTCCTCCTCGTCCTCCTCCTCCTCCTCGCCAGAGGGTACCTCACTAGAGGAGTGTACCTCACTAGAGGAGGGCCTCGAAGACAACACCCTATGTCGGTGAGGGTGCGCTCTTTCTGGCCGCGACTCCCTGTAGTGGCTCTCCCCCCACCACCTCGCCCTCTAGGGGCTTCTCCCCCCGCCCCCTCCTCCTCTAGGGGCACCTCTCCCTCGACCTCCCTGTGAGGAGTCATCGTCAATTAGCCGGGGGGGAGGATTACGTGCTCGACACTCCGACTAGGCAGGCCGAACGACCTTGCGTAGGAAACCCACGCCGTCGCCTTCCCCTTGCCCATGTTCCAGAACCTGCATTGAAAGAGAATAAGCAATTAGTAAATTAATGAAATGAAGGGGAAAAGGCATGAATAATAAACACATTAATAAAAATGCATAAAAAGGCATATTCCCTAAACTATATAAAAAAAAGACTGAAAGTACACTCTGCGAACCCATATGAATCATCACTGTTGTAACCTCTTTCTCGTCCGTCTCATCATCACTATCAATCATATCATCTTCGTTGTCTGACGGAGGTGGGGGCTCTTCTCCTTCGTCACGGTCTCGTTTAACTTTTCTAGTAATAAGTATGTCATTTTCATTGACAATGGTCTCACCATCATCTCCTTGCATCGTCGTCGTTTGGATCCACACATCATCACCCAATGTCTAGCGTCATCGTTTCTAACCACAATCATCATCTCAGGTTGCTTCTGATAGAACACCCCTCGTATGTCATGGGGTTAATGTTTGTAGTAATGCGTCTTCATTCGGGGTCCGGTAGCTTACCATGTGGCGACACCTTGAACACAACTTCCCAACCCTTTAGGTACTCTTTTGCATGGGTAAGGCGGTTAATTACTGGTTTAGCTTGGGTAGCCCAATGAAGAGACGGCTTCCAGCATAGACGGTTGATGGTTTAACTTCTACCAACCAATGGAAGGCGTATGTTTTACCCCCTCCCGCGGATCGAACCATCGGCATTTGAACACAGGCAACATAGGGTCTCGCGCCCCTCGGCGGAATTTAACCTCGTAATATTTTTGTACCCTTCCGTAGTAGTCTACTGAATTTTGACCGGGGGTGTCCACTCGGTATTTATAGTTTGTGGATCGGGTCGGCTGTTCTGGTCTTCCTCGTATGGAAGCGATACCCATTCCTACATACTTTTGACATGTCTGACGGCAGGGTCAAAACCCATGGAAACCCATCTCAATTCATCATCCATAGATATGTTCGGATCTTTTCCCTACAAGTTATAATTGAAATTGCTGCGTGCATTAGTTCGGTTAACTAATAAATGTTGAATTAGGTATTTATAGGGAGTGTGAGAAATTACTTTCTCCATGAACACATGCAACAAAAATTTTAAGTCCGGGTTTCCATGACAAGAGAAGAGTAAGTGCCTCCGCCTCAGTAGGAGGATCATTCATCCCGTCCTTTCTCTTAACGAAATCACTAAAAAAAGAAAAGCGGTGTTAGACCGGGACTAAGTGAACATAGAACATGATGATGTGGAAG